>JADQWA010000142.1:0-94669 GCA_018344505.1 Nebria ingens riversi | reverse complement strand
TCAAAAGGTGTATTTCCGTTAAAAACTCGGAATCGCTTTTTTTTCATGATTACAATACTTATTACTTCGTATAAGAAAGTTATAATAAAACACATATTTTTTGATTAACCAAAATATAATTTTATTAAATTATTAAGCTTGTAAATTGAACTGACGACCTTAATTTAAAAGTGGATTACATTAAAATAGTAACATAAACATTAACTTAATTTCATTATAGCCTACGGCAATAGCAGTTATACCTTATACCGGTTTTTCTAGTAAAAAATAAAACGAATCAATATTTGATTGTGTAAACGTTTAAAACCAATTGAATCTCTGTTCGATAGGTTTTTAACGTTTATTTTGTTTGTCTAACATCGACTAAAAATACAAAGTGACAGTTCGTGCTTCTAACCCAACAAGACAAATTAGTTTTAATCAGTTTGAACTAACACCACTACAGCTTTAGTTGGTGTTACGCTCACGGCTATGTCTACCTTGTTTATATGTAAATTATTTTTCCAATACTCAGATCCACACGCATACATACTCAATTACTCACTGGCTCACGTTTTTCACTCTCGACACAAATGCATTCAACAAAAACACGGCTTATATATTTACTATTTTGTTTTTACATTGTTTTGTTTAACTAAAAACTTACTTTGACCTCGCTGATAACAAAGATTTGGATTTATGAGTTGCTTAATGTATATAGTTTAGAAAGATGATATAATCGCTAAATAGAAGAATTTGTTAATATTAATTTTAATCGTTTTATTGCGAACACTTCACTAACTAATAACAAGAATCACAATATCAACAAATATTCCGATAACTAATGTCATAGTGGTAAGAAAATAGACATCAACAATTTTTTATTTTTTGCTCGCCGTACATAGTATACGTTCATCTGTACTAATAAAAACAAGGTCCTAAAATGTTTATAGGATTGAAAACCGGTGTTGAAACTTCGTATAGTAAACCCACCGAGATTATTCACTATATTCAATGAATTATTTAAGTGGTAGAAATGCGGAATTATGTTTGCCTTTAATCCATATGTAGTTGTGAATACAAACGGGCATGTATAAGCTATATTATGATTTATGTATTTTATTTCCATTTTGATGTAAATCTCCCTGGATAGTAGAAATATTGTAATTGCAATAATTAAATACTGTCGTTAAGTATTTATAAGTTACAAATATAAAAGATTATATGACATTTTCGTTTAAAACAGGAATGCTTTTTTAGATTGACACTGATCTTTAAAGAAAAATTCGTATTAACTTTAAGCATTTAATCCCCGAAGGTCTTGCTATTGTTACGGCACCCACAATAACTGCATTTGACAATTACAGTAAAATGAATTCTTAAGAAAAGAAAAGAGCCAGAAGAAAAAAATAATTAAGGAAATGGTTTTTTAATTTGGTGGAAATTTGACAGATCATTTGATGTGAGTCTTGCAACGGGGATAGAATACTGAGTATAGAAAGAGAAGATACATAATTGAGAACCAGAAGTTATTGGCAGTACAATGTTCAACGTGATATGAACGGTTACAAGTTGATCCAATGGGCATGACGATTGCTATCGTGAACTGTGTAGTTCTCCGTACGTAGTACCAAAATGCTAAAGCATTCGGTCGTGTGTTTGTAAGTACCTCAGAATGAAAATTTTATTTAATAAAAGTGTATATTTTATCGCTTTGAAATCCAAAAATATATATACATATACTACGGTGTTAGCCGGCACTCGCTCGTAAGACCAAATTTGTCGCTCCTTCTCCTCTAAAGATACTGAACGTATTGTCATCAAATTTACTACACATTATTTATGGATACATACTTTGTAGCATTCCCATTTTAAATCTACTAGGCTCTTTATTTCTGGAGTTATTGGGCCTAAGCAATGACTCTAATTTTTTTTATAAATCTCAATGAAGTTATTATAAATTCCAAGATTTTGATCTTGACATTTTTTCAAAAATAAAAACCTAACGCCGTTAAAAAAATGTTTAATAATTGTCCAAATATTGATTTGATGTTGGTAGTTACATCTATTTGTGCATTTATGAAAAACGATAAAAGAAATACATAAAATCCTTTTCGGCGACAACTCTTCAAATTGACAATGGTATTGATTACATATTGTTTATTTATATAGAAATTCTCGTGTCAAATTTTAGGCATTAGCGCATCCAATATTATACGAGCCCTGAGCATTGACGAAGCCTATATTTGTTGATAGTTTGATTTCATCTAGTTTGATTACTTAGGTAGTTTCCATTTTTTGATATGTTTGGATGATCCGTCTTGTTAACATGTAATTTATCAGTTCTTCATTGCTGAATAGAATGTTGAAGAGGAAGAGACACTGATAACTGATTAATATGCAAACTGTAACCACAAACCTGTTAGATAGCTGCTAGCAACTGACAATCAGGGCTTTTACTAATTAAATAAAAGCGCTTGCAATGGTGTTTGTAATTCTATAGCAGTAACGTTCTGCTTAAACTTTATTAAAGAATATAATCAAAATAACAATTGAATAAGTTAAATGTGCACTATTTAATTAATTATTATATAAATTTTCAATAAAAATGTATTCAGAGACGTTTCTCATATGCCCGTTCTTCCATTGTTGAAAGCTGGTATCCTTTAAATAGTAGATATTGCTTTGGAATGACAAAAACAGTAAATACTAATAAATTTTTATTTGATTTTTCAAAATATATGTTAAACAATATAATTTTTTTCATGCATGTCGATGTGCGTTATTTTCTTTTCTGTGCGAGCCGTCACTGCGTGGCTGATATTAAGAAAAAATAGGAGCGGATTCCGATCATCCCTGAAGTGATGTTAGAGCAGCTAGCTCCGTTATAGTTCAATTCCGTTCATTCGCGCGCACTTAACTCTAAATGTGCAATCGATTCTTCTCCCCTAATAACTTGCGTAACGACACTACCTTTACTACATAGCTTCCATGTCTCTCCTATTGTCCAAAATGTCTACCTATCTACAGAATAGTCTGGTACCTACTACCTATCCGATTAAATGGAAGTGCCTTAACATTGTAACGGCAATGTGTAATGGGCCAAGCAATTATCGAATGTTTATATGTATGTACACTGCCCGAATCAATAGCCTGAAAACGACCCATATCGAAAAATTTACGCTACAGATAAGCGCGCTGCGAAAACCGGAAAATAAACACTACGCATTCAGTCGACTGCCGTAAAGTAAATGTTTTCTTTTAAAATGGTTTTGTACTTCAATTTTCCCGGTGACACATTGCCAAATGTGCATGTCATACTCAAACGGCGTTTTGGATATCTAAATTTTTTTCAAATTTTATATTTTAAAATATTGAATAGAATTGCTGTTAAATGTTATCAATCGATAATCAGTTACAAAATAATGTATTTGAATGAATTTAACAGTCATTCGCCAGTCATTATTTTACAAACTGTCCATGCGAACGTGTAAGCTTTTGAGTACGTGTAATATTTTTTGACACAAATTTGACATGAATCTGGAAGGTTAATCGTTATTCAATATTAAAAATTACTTATCGATAACTTTTAATATTTACAGACAATAACGAGATACTGCGGTCTGAATTCAATAAATTTTCAAAGCTAGACAAGTTTCATAATCTCTTCATCGAAATAATAAGTAAGTATTGTAATCATGAAAAAAATCGGTCTGGAGATTTTAACAGACAAATTCCTTTTGACCTTCCCTGAATGAAGTCTAACTATTTTTTAAATGAAGCGCGTGCTTGTATGTGTGAATATTAAAAGCGATAATAATTACTAAAATATAATGATATATATATATATATATATATATATATATATATATATATATATATATATATTTTAAATATCTTATTATCTCTGCTATTTAAAATGATAGTTACTACGTATATAAAAGTCCAGTGCAAGACACCGCAGATGTTAACCTAAGATTGGCATAAAGACAAAATTAAAAATCAAATGAGATTTGTTTAATAGAAAAATCTTATAAATAAACGCGTAATTGGCCGTTTTAACAATAATTCTATAATTTAGTTCTCAATTTATAAATGCATTAATTAAAGTAATTTAATTGCTCTTTTATGAAAATAAAAACAATATTTATTTGTGACATATAATGTTTGAAAATAAATAATTTTCTAGGAATCTTAACGAAAAACAAAACTTGTTACTGTTATGTATATGACAAAATAAATCTTAAAATATACCTAATTTATTTATTAAGGAGATTCATGATTAATAAAATCTGCTATTTAACAATAAATATTGTTCCTATACTATGCAAATAATTATAGCATACTCAAACAAGCATCATAGACAACTGAAATATTTGAATGGAGACGGTTTGTCAAACGTATTCCAATCAAAATTTCGACTGTGTTTCTTTATGCCCTTATGCCTTCCCTGTTATACAAACGAGTAAATAAAAGAGAAATATTGAAAATACTCTCGTCTGATTGAAATTTATTGCTTCACTAGTTTGCTATATCAATTTGTTCAAATTTTTATCAACCTTTCCGAGCTGGCAAAATATTGTAATATGAATTTGTCTTTAGTCATGTTTCTGATTAGAGCTGCATTACAACAGCTGCAGTGTTAATTATTGTGCTCTTCTATATATATATATATATATATATATATATATATATATATATATATATGTATATATAAACAAAAATTAATCATTGAAATCTTTTCATTGTGGAAAAAAACAACGTGAAACACTCAATTCCAATCTCGTGACAATATTTTTGGATAAAGTGGAAAGGAGAAAAGAGAGAAAAAAAACATTTTTCATTGTCCTCTGTGAGTAGAAAAAATGATGTACTACGACGGTTTCAAATCTGCATCGCCGTCTTTCACTCGTCTTTTCTGTCTTTCGCATTCTTCGTTCGCAGTCAGTAATTTTGGTTTCATTGTGACGACGTCCCCTCGTAGAAAATGTCAATGGTAACGTGTATATTAAAATCCATCGGTATGGAAATAATCGGTGATGGAAGGGTGCATGAACGAAGCCACAGAACGGCAGAACACATCACACATACAATCTTGCATACAGAGAATCAGAAACCCAGAACCAGAGTGTTTCCAATACGAAGAGACACAATAGAACACGAATGGAAAACGCCTTCTCGGAGGAAGCAACCGATGATGGAAGGAGGTTGAGAGTGCGGTGGGTGGGACAGCAATTACCCCACGCACCAAGACGAAAAACTTCAAATGTTCAAATTCCACCATCTTTTTACTTGGGGATCTCTATGTGTGTGTGTTTCGCCATTTTCGTGTTTTTTGTCCCAACATAAACTTAAACTGTCTTTTGAGACTTGTTTCATTATTATCGATTTACCATTCTTGAATTGTACTTTTTTTCACTTGCAACTCTCCGTTGAATAACAAATTTTTTGAAGCACACTTTTATTATATATAAAACTTTTTATTATAACTTTGAATGCCAGGATATTTTTATTATTTTGTGTCCTACGCTACTGCTTGAATTTAAATTTTGGACATTCTTATTGAAAGTTTTTTATAAACTTCGGTAGAAATTATATATATATATATATATATATATATATATATATATATATATATATATATATAGATATATATATATATATATATATATATATATATATATATATATATATATATATATATAGGTATATATATATATATATATATATATATATATATATATATATATATATATATATATATATTTAATGAACTATAATGCTCTTTTTATAAAATTATTTCTTTAATCAACTCGAATATCTTTCAGATGATATTCTTCTATTTATTCTTCCAAACTCGATATACCTTTCTAACGAATCTTTGGTGGTAATGAAATGAAACTTCGACACGTGTGTGATGATCAGCTATCCCAACTTGAACCAACCGAAAATGAACTTTATCAGTTAAACGATAATAAATAAGTTACCCAGTAATAGGATTATTCTTCTCTACCTATCGTACTCTTGGGTCCAGTTTTAATTTATATAATTTATATGTACTGTACTTGTAAACAGTTACAAATAAATAGCTTCAAGCCATATATTCAATAAAGGAAAATGAAATAGAAAATTATTACACAAATCTCCGCACTATTTCCTTTAATCGTACGGTTACCATAGCGAACTATATAAATGTTGCGGTTAACAAGTTACATGAATTTGAGCAGTAATGATCGTCATTAGCAATCATCATTCAATCAACACCTTGTTGGGCATTAGTCCTATGTGTCCTCGGCGCGGTGCGGTTTGAGGCAGGATTAATTTGCACAGTTTGGGTGCGAAGGGGGACGAACGCGTGCAAACACGTATCAATTATCCATGGGAATGTACGACCACGAACTGACATACTCGATGACATTGACCCATACGTCAATATATACTTACGCTCATGTATTTATGGACACACATACATACATACACGAAACCACCAATCCACCTACGTATTCACAAATTAACAGATGTAGAGAGAATGGTACATAACGAGCCTTATTATGCACTGAGACAGCCTCTTTAACTTTAAAATGTGCCCTTCTACACGACATGATCTTTATCCGAGTACTATAGTATGGTTAACATAAGTTCTTGCTTTACGAAGTTTTGTGCCTACCACTTCAAGGAATTTATACGAGAAATCAGCGGTCCCTTTTCATGTATTCACCGTCTTATAACCTTGCACCAATCAGCTCAATTTTATACAATTTTCATGCTTTATTTATATTCATACATGCTCTCTTCAATCATATTCATGCATTTATTTTTAGGTTAATTCCACATTTTCTATTTATTTCTATGTTGTTAACAGCACACATCCATATATTTCTCTCCTCTTGAAATACTATAATTTCCTATCATAAGTCAAACATTTACTTACACATACAATTACAAAATATGTGTGACAAATTTGGTTGTAATCTGTTCGGTACCTTAAAAGGAGAAGAAGCGAGAAAATTAGGTCTTACGGCTATTGAATGAGTGACCAACGTGTTACCAAGTACATATATGACATATAGACATCTCTGTGAAAAATGTTAGAATCCAAGAACGTTACAATCAAAATATGCAGACGTTTGTCTGTTTATGATCTTCTGTACTACGTACGGTGAGTTAAAACGGGAGCGATGCAAATCATGATAGTACACGCATAACAAACATAAACAACAGACATATACCTACTTTTACATAAAAATTCATACAGTCGTAGTAACCCTCCTGGCCTACTTTGCGAATATCCATCGAAGCACTTTAAAAAAAACCATCAGCGATATCAAGAAGAATATTTAATGGTATTTGTCAGGCAATATAAATGATGTAATTAAAAAGAAGTTGCATTTATTTGCATATATTTACCGGATTAAACAGTAGGTATATTTGAAGATTTAAAGTACTGTTTCGTGTACCTTTAATATAGCAGAATCAGGGTTTTTTGAGGAAAATATCTTTTGAGATAAATTTAATATTTTCATAAAATAATATATTCAATTTGAATACCTACTTCGCAAAGGATTTCTCTTAAAATACCAGGTAAAAATTTAATATATTTGACGAAAAATAATATTGGCTTCTCAAGAATTTTTCTTTGTATACCATAAAAAAATCTCCAATAAATTTGAAAATCAGTTTATATTTAAAACGGTAATTAACAATGTTAAATATATATATATACTATCATCATTTTATCCAAATTGTCGCTCACATATATGTACTATTTTCCTTAATTGAGTAATGTAGTGTAGCCAATATTTTTGACTGAGTTGACTGATACCGTTGTCATAAATTAAACCATAATATTAAATATATAAAAAAAATTAAGATTCAAATCAACTGTGCCAAATATTTAGCTGTTAATTTGTGTATTACTCATATTCACGACAGTTATGACTTTACGTAGTAAAAAAAAACTGAAACAGATAAGCACACACAATTGCATACAAACGGCAAAGTATACACGTCATAAAATACAGAAAACTGGAAACGAGTAGGAAATTTTACCTTAGAACACTTTACAAATGCAAAAATGATAAAAGTTTGTTTATCAGCAATAGCAGAAATTTATGATGTGAATATATGAACTTGTTTGCGACCAAGAATATATATTTGTTTAAATTTTTTCTACCTATAATATGATAGATATGAAATATTTTGTAACCTAATGTTTTTGTATTGTAATTGGATACAGATATCCTGGATGCGACAACGAGATTTGCATATTCTAACGTCAAACATCCACACATACACGAGCGATGGACGTTTCAGCGTCGTACACCCGGAGCAAAGTGATGATTGGGACCTGCGCATTGAATACGTGCAGAAACGTGATGCAGGAGTTTACGAATGCCAGGTCAACACCGAACCAAAAATCAACATGGCTGTTACACTGAACGTTGAAGGTATATTGATTTTAAATCCATATATTTATAGTGCATATTGTAATTACACAAATAACCGCATATATATATATATATATATATATATATATATATATATATATATATATATATATATATATATATATATATATATATATATATATATATATATATATATATATATATATATATATATATATATATATATATATACATATATATATATATATATATATATATATATATAACTGAGTACACAGAGTTTGGGTATATGATTTATTTTTTGTTTTTCTCATTTATTCCAGAAGTTTCCTCTTTAGCTGGAACGTACTCTAGCCCAATGCAATCTAGCTACCAACGAGGTACCTTTCAAATATCTCTTATACTAATTCGCTTTCCTAACTTTAACTTCTTTAAACTTTGTTGTTAAGAAAAAGTGCTTTTATTTATTTAAATTTTATTGTGTATGCTGTAACTACAGGCATATTTGTCTATTGCTTTTAATTGGTTCTGAATCGATTTTTGATTATGTTCGAAACTCGCATTAATATTTACTATACTGTTATGTATATATAAATCACGTACTAGACAAACTGGCTAAAGGTGTGTTCCGTAATTACAACCACAGTGTTTGATTATGAATATGACCAAAAATATATTTGGAATAAGGATTATATATCTGGTCGTAGAGATTAGGTCAAGTAACCACAATTGAAGCGTGGTTATTTTAATTGAATAAGTTCTATTGTGATAATTAAAAAATATAATACTCGAAGTGTAACCTCAATCACATTTGTGGTTACGTGATTACAATTGCGAAACACAGTTTAAGTAGCTGACATTACATTTCGAGATAATTACATATGTACAAAGCCACAAATAGGGGAAAATAAGCATTTGTAAGTGCTTTCAAACCTTTCAGCTTTTGAATCAGCAGTTTCAAGTATTGTAGAGAAGAGAAGAACTAGTCAAAATGACAAAACAAGCAAGTTACAAATAGACTAATTTTTTTTTCTTAGTATTGCCATTCATCCTTAGCTAGGTGAATTTGCACAAAAGATTAAATATTTTCTGTTTTGATTTGAAAAACTAACAGCTATATCAATAACAAATCTTAATAGAAAAACGGTTAATTTTCAATGAAATGTATTTAAAGCTTTATTTAATTTATGAATAATATGTTAAAGACATCGGATTATCTTGAAAATTAGTTATTCCTTGCGTTTTAATTTTCTCCTAAATTTACATACGATGAAAACAGAAATTTGTTCATACGAATTTGAATGAGCAATGGGCATTCCAATACGTATAGTTACGAGTATAAAGATATATACTGATCATCTTACAAAGATACGTTAAAATGCACGAATAAAATCAATGAAAGTTATGCAAATAGTAATATGACAGCGGATACTAAAAATATATGAAGCACGCAGTTGTGCATATCAAATGAAAATGTCGATTCAGGTTTTATTATTATTGAATCAGTTTAAAGTATTTGCTTAAATAAAATATATGTAACTTTATAAATTTAGTAATATATCAAATTACTAAATCGTATTTTTATGGTAAATTAAATGGTTTCCTTTATATTGGTTAAGCAAAAAACATGAATAAAAGCTGTATTCTATCATTTATTCTACAATTGTATCATACTTGCATTTATATTTAAAGTTGTAAATCAGAATAGTGTTAGGAACAATAGTCAATGCTATCAAAATATACATTGAAACTTTGGTATCATCTCTCTTAACTTAAATACAGAAATAAGACAGTGAATGTTATTTTTTCCTACTCTAAAAATTGTAAATATTGCAAGTACTTTTAGAATGCTTACATTAGCAAATTTCAGTTTTTTTTATTTACTGGATCAATATGGAAGTGATATTGTAATCATCTGCATGTCTCACAAATGGATATAACTCATTATCAGCCAATGCCTCATTTTTATGAGCTATTTTCATACTTATATTTATTTCATAAGTATATATATATATATATATATATATATATATATATATATATATATATAAGAATGAGACAACTAGAAAATTAAAATATATACCTGATATTTACTGTTTGACTGAAAAAGTTATACTATTTAAAATTAAAATAATAGTTTAAATAGGTTTTTAACAAGAACTATAAAATGATTTTACTAAGATGGCGGGATCGACCGGTGAGGATGTAAAAAATATTTCTCCAGATTTTTATTTCAAATAAATACGATCTTTAAATCGCTTTGATTTGTCACAATATAAACAATATATAAAATTTAAAACAATACAGCCACCTTCATTCCCTAACAAGTTATTGCGAGTTTTACTAAAAATAAACTTCATTTTTTTGAAAAGAAAACGTATGTTATTGATTCATATAAACATTAATTTTAATACTTGTTATACTAATTCAAATGAAGTTCATTCGTAATGTAACAAACAGCATTTACATGTTATGGTTCATAATAAAGTAAGCGCTTACAACTGGGGTAAATTTATTGAGAAACTATTTACCAATTGTTTCTTCCGGATGAATGTTTTCAAGAAATTAGAAAATGAGAGACTAATCAACTCATAAATCTAAAACTTATATTAATAGAATAAATTAATGGCTGATAATGGGTTAAAAACATATCAAGACTTTTTATGTGATAATTCACTTAAAACATAAACCCTTCTGTTGCATTTTCTATTATACTTTGCACTAATAACTTTTGTCGATAATCACATCTATCTGCATCTGTGACCATGTCGCGCGCGTTATGTCGATCGCATCTCTTAGTTGCTATATATTTTCGTTCGCTACGCTGCGCTGCGCTGGCTGGCTGATTTCACTGGGGCGAAACACAAGTTCCACACCATCAGAGAGTTATTATTCTCATTTCAGAAGCTCAGGCGAACATCTGGGGCTCGCAGGACGTCTACGTGAAGAAAGGCAGTACGATATCGTTGACGTGCTCGGTTAACATGGTCGCCACATCCATACAGTGGTATCATGGTGCATCAGCTGTTGACTTTGACTCGCAGCGTGGTGGTATCAGCTTGGAGACGGAGAAAACCGGCATCGGCGTTACCAGTAAACTCTTAATAACGAAAGCGGCCCTAACCGATTCGGGCAACTATATGTGCGTGCCATCAAATGCTAGTTCGGCGACGGTCGCTGTGCACGTGATCATTGGTAAGATGCGACAGTACTACCAACGATGTTGCTTTGTTGCAAATAAACTTTTGTTGCTATTTACGTATCAAGAAGATTTATTCAGTGCATACAAATTTTAGTTTTATGTATTTTTAAATACCAAAAACATTACTTCTATTTCGAGATCTATCGTAAACATAAATAACTGCATTTCCTAGTACCGTACAACTAAGCCATTTATATATAGTTCAGATAAGTCCATTCTACATTTAACTTTAAATAATATAGGTCCACTATATTGCTGCTACTATATAAATGCTGAAAGAACTTCATTTGATTTATTTATTATTCAAATGAGACATAATTTAATTTAATTTTTAGATTTTTGTGTCAAAAATGCAAATACATTTTATATATTCTTACACATAGAAAATTAAGTTATGTGTTAAGAATGAACAATTTTTAGTTTAAATTTTGTATAAGTTATTATTATTACAGAATAGTTATATTTATCGCGATCGAAATGATTTCTATACAACAACTATTTTTTAAAATAATTTCATGTAATATAATTTATATCAGAAACAGGCTGATGGTTACGTTATCGTTATTAGTTATGCAAGTATTCTAGAAATAAAGTAACATCAAAGCCACCAATATTAAACTAATTAATTAGTTCAAAATATTCCAGGCAACTTTAGACTCACTGTCTTTGCTTCCTAGGATGGGTTTAGCCGTTTTAACATTACCTCAAAGTAACAGAAATAAAAAATAATAATGAATTTATGCAATGAATATTTTTTTGTTAAATATACCAAGAGTAACCAACTTTTGACTCGAATGCTCTCATAGGCATTTACGAACATTCTGTTGGATCCATCCGAGTGGTTTTTAATAAGATCAATTCGCAATTTAATTATTAATTTAATATTATGCAGTTTATAAAAGTTTCAAAACGATCCATTGTTTGGAGCTACTTTTAATATATTTAAAAAATGTATAGATCAGTATTAAATGCTGCTTCTACTTTCCGCTTATCCGTGAAGTAGTTAAATGTCATCTTCTATGAGGAGGAATCACAGAACATCAATCATATTTATAAAACTACAAAACTCAATTGAAATATAGGCTGATTTATGTATTTTCTTTTTTCAGGAGAAAATCCAGCAGCTATGCAAAGCACTGCCAATCGAATGTCCATCTATTTTATTTCATTAGTCATAACTTTCTCAATAATATATTTCCAAGGTAGGTGACTTCGACTTTTTTAGTTTCTAAACAAACTTGTATATATTAGAGATAAGTAGAAATGTTTCATGGTTTTATACAACGACATACATATATACATAAAAATACAACAAAATCAATCAGAATAAAACTTTAGAAAATAAATTTATGTTACTGTAAATTAAACATTTAACTTAACACACAACTAATCAAACTATTCAATTTATCTTTTATTGGCTAATTTTAATCATTTCCTAAATAAATTGGTATACGCTTTATTTAGTAAATTGTTAGTTTATAATATAAATTCAATTATATATAATTCAATTTACTTAGGCCAATGGCTGTGAAATGTACCAATAAATTTATATAAATTTGTTTTAAAGTTGAAATAAGTTTACATAGTACTATTAATCAAAAATTTATGTCAATATAAGAAAGAAAACATGTACAAAACTTTGGCAATGTATATAAAAATAGATTTAATAAAAAATGTGCATACATTAAAATGTTTAGAACCCCAATTTGGAGCATGATTATTTATGTCAGTCCCTAGGTGCAAAGTTGAATCTTAACGAAAAAGGTTATACTTGCGACTAACCTTTAGAGTGAGCATGACATGTGTATTTTTTTGTGATACAAAAATACCTATTATCGATTTTTAGCTCACCGTACGCAGAACTGAAGAGTCAAAGCTTTCGGTCGTGTGTCTGTAAGTATCCCGAATTTAAGTTTATCTCTAACAAAAAGTTCATCTTTCATCGCCTCAAATTCAAAATTATATATATATATATATATATATATATATATATATATATATATATATATATATATATATATATATAAAAATATGTATATATATAAATATGTATATATATATATATATATATATATATATATATATATATATATATATATATATATATATATATATGTATACTTGGATGTTACTTGTCGCTCGCGTACTCGATCGTTTATAAGATCAAACTTTGTCGTTTCTTCTTCTTTAAAGAATCCAAACGAATTGACACCAAATTTGATATAAATAATCTGTGGATGCACAATTCGTGCCATTCGCATTTTAAATCAACTAGGCTTTTTATTTCTAGAGTTATTGGGCAAAAAATCAACCTTAATTTTTTTTTGAAAATACTCATGAATTTCTACAAGAAATTCTGATATTTTTTTGGACTTTATTTCAAAAATAAAAACCTTACACCAATAAAAATAATTAACAATTGATTAAGATTTATTTGATGTTACTAATGAAATCTACTTTTGCATTGCTAAACTATGCTAAATAAAATCCTTTTCAATTGAGAGCTGTCTAAAAAATATTAGTGATATTTATGATTATAGTGCAAATATTGTTTACTTACATAGAAATTCACGATGTCGCCATTGGTAGAGCCAATGCTAAACATCTCGCCGAAGGCAAAGTTTAATCATTATCAAAGCCAATGCTTGTTTAAAGAGATAATTCAATTGAATTTCAACAATTAATTATTAGCTCATTCCACATGTTGTTATGATTCAATATAGACACAAAATCAATAAAATACAATCTTACAGCACCGAATTATAAAATGGAGCACGAGTAAACGAACGATAATAGTTTTTAATTTTCACTAAAGTTCTTTGATTTTAAGTAACGCCATAAATATTAAAGAAGAAATTTAAAACATGGTTCTAAATGCAGTTATAAGCTAACCTGGTTTAATCTATCAACAGGGTATCAGTCATACTAGAATATATATATGTTACATAATTAGCTATTCAATAACTTGGTACATACATCACATGCATCACAAGTCATAATAAACAATGAACACCTAATTTGTGTTATGCAAGCATGAATTACGAATATAGAGTTTTCTTGTTGGAATTTGTTGTATAGTATTGAAATAACATATTATCCATTCCTAACTTCGCCAGTTTAATATGACTAATGTATCGTTTTCACTACCTTATATAAGTAACGTTATATTAAATTCTAACCTACCTGATCAATGAAGCGACTATTCTCTTTCTCATGGACTTAGTAAGCTATTCTAATATATCGAGCAGACTTTTATTAAAAGCTGGTGTTTCCTGTAATGTCCGTGATGCATGACATTCAATTTTATTTGAATATGGTGCGACGTTATGTATGTATATTAGAATTTTTGCCTGGAATATAAACAAGAATTGAAATTAATGTTTATTGGAATGCAAACGTTAACGGAAGGGGAAATAGTATGATAATTTTATTGATTACCTAAATGCACAAACAATATGCGTATATTAATATAATATACAGTTCATTAAACAACGTTATTACTACATAAACATAATAACAATATGTGATATGAATGGAAAGAAAATATAGTAACATTGTGTATTTCAAACTTAGTATTCTATATTTTCCAAATATGCATCGTTATTTCTTTGGAAAATACGACTAAATGGAACTATTATTATTTATTAAAAATAATCAATTTAACCTAATGTAATTGGAATAGGGAAGATATGATTATATTATGTTTGTCCAAAGTAATTTTTTAAGCATGAGGATCTTCGAAACTACAAGAGATACGACTTCGGTTAAATTAGACATAGAAATTTGAAAAACAATTAATTCACGAAACGACTCGCGTTTTCCATACAAAATATTATGGTCTGATGAAAGTAGGTTTACGAACAACGGTCAATTCAATTACAATAATTTTTATAACTGGTAAAACAAGCAAGTACGGCACCAAAAGAAATTTGAGGTTAATGTATAGTGCGGAATTTTAAGGAAGAGATTTATTGGGATCATCATTTTGCCAGGCAACCTAAATAGATACTGGAAAATTAAGTTAAAAACAAAATTCATAATTAATCATTGGTTGAAACTGTTGGCATATGGTTCAAATAGCACAGAATGCACACCTTGACGCTGCCTACCTAAATGATTGGTTCCTAGACCGATGGCTAAGCACATATAGAAAAATTCTGTGGCCAGCAATATCACCAGTCTTATAGTTTCGCAAATCCCCATACTTAAGGAGTTACTTTGGACATCCTATATACACAAATTCACTAAGCATCCGTTATATCACATAGAAAGAAACAAATTATAGTTACGTTTGCAACAAATGAGATTTGGATACGTGCAAGTTTATATCAAATAGAATAACTTAGATATTTAATGGGAATTTGTACCACTTAAGTCTAACTGAACTTAATAATTGACAATTATAATAAATGTTCGATAGGTACTGAATTTTTAAAATGTTACTAAAAATTATGTGTCAGCTACGCACATAGGTATAAGCTATCTTTATCTACCTGATGTGCTGTTAGTTTAACGAACACTCTAGTATATTCTTTGATATTATTAACAAAAATATGTCTTGGCCACTGCGTCAATTGGCGAGAATACATCTTTACTTTTGGCAACCAATTTACGCTTACAATTTATTGTCATGTCATGTTGATAAACGAATCTGATTGTCTAAGCAATTCGTACGGAACAACCAAATATTAATTGTTGGCACGTAAAATATCGTTTTTACAAATGATGCTAATTTTCATCGAGAAATTAAATCAAATATTTTTTCATGAGCACTTCTAATTACTGTTAGTAATAGAATTTATTTTTTGGAATTATAATTTTTGATTTTGAAACATGTAGGATAATATGTCGGAAGGAATAAGTCAAAGTTTCATTTTGTAGCCAAATTTATGGACATTTTGAAGCTGGCAGCACAGAGAAAAATGTTTATTTGTGATAAGCAGAAACATTTGACAGAGATATATAAACCGATTTATTTATTTCTTACAAAAATATATTTACAAAGTCACCAAAGTTAGGTTTGGACGACATTGAGAAGAAGTAAAATTTGAATGGATACAATCAATAACTCTTACTTTTTTTTTATCAAATAAAATATGTTTGTTGCATGTAGAAATTATTTTGAAATGAACAATTTATATAGAACTAAAACTACTCTGTTTTGCTATATGAAAGGAAACAATTCTCTTATTACATGCGAAGCCGTAAGTATGACAAGTATTTATTTGAATGATTGTATTTCTAGTAATTTTAAGACAATACAATAGTATATTGTGCATTTCCCTCAGTGCAGTAATCTTTCTATTGTGCTAGAGTTTATCTAAGTACCCAATTAAAATATAAAATGAAAAATGGCAGTACCAACGGCAGCAACCGATGGCCGGGAATGGAACAGGCTTCATTCGGCGGATCTCTTTGCATTGCTTCCGTCCGTCCGCCTGTAAAACAGAACAGTACAGGAACAAACTTAGAATAAAAGAAAAAGAATTCCGAGACGAACAGAAAAGAATAAATAACTGCCTTTATTTTACATTTGCAAGATATCTCTAACGTTTTCTGGCGTAAAATCGTATTCTTCAATTAACGAGAAAAACTTTTGGTCCTAATTAATCTTGTTTGGAATTAAGCTCCCTAAAAATAAATTCCGTGTGGCTTTCCGAAGTTTATTCGTTACAGGCGACTACATAAAAGTGAAACAAAATGCACACTGACAGAGAGCGAATCAGAAAATATCAGCTAAGGCTTGAACAGACGACGAAACTTTTTTCATTATTCAAATGTCATATATTAGTTCATTTACAACAGAAAAAAAAGATGGCATCCGTCGATGTCGTATTCGTTGTTTTCCAATGTAATGCTATAATATTATTACAGACAGCAGAAATGGTTCACCACAGAGAGGATATTGAATTGTTTTCGTCGCAGACACAAATGAGAAATATACCTACTACGTTTATGTTTTGACTCTTTGATGTTTATATAATTATTATAAACCAGCATACAGGATTCGTAGTAAAAAGTAATGCTATTGATTTTAAAAATACATCTATGTAAAATTCTTTTTGTATAGGCAATTCGAAACTTTCATTTCCATAAATAAAATGATTATAATTTAATTAGTAAAGAAATATACCGGAATCGGAAATAACATGTATGAATTTTACCAATTTTGTCAGATAATTATTTTTTTGTAACTTTGCTACGATTTAAAAGATCTTACCTTATTTATTAAAATAGGGCGTATTTATATATGGACCACAAATACCTCTTAAAATTTTAATTTCGCCAACAGTCAAATGCATATCATGCTTGGTTGCAGGATTGTTTACTATTCTAATATTATTTGGGTATTTTAATATGAATAGGTATGATTTATACTTTTGCTATAGCCAAAAGAACATGTACAACATTATTTTGTACTGTTATTATTAGTATATAACGCATAAATTTACTTAAAAAAGGTTTACGTTAAATATATTTTCATTTCTGAATTTCATAACTAGATTTAAAATTTTGTTTATGCTACTTCCATTTATCACTGTTGCCAAAATAGAGATAAAGTAAATAAAACATATTGTTAGTGAGGTTCATTGCTCGCTAGTCAGTGGTTCGATTTCGGTTTTTGTTGGATTTTGTTCAAAGTACAAATTTCCTAATAAAGAATAGTAAAATACTTATAATTAATAAATACCTGTCAATGTAGCGCTAAAAAAACAGACATGTTGTTACTTTGACTTTAATTACATGCAAAATTTAAACTTCTTAACTTTGTATCCGCTGTGTTGTTAAATCGATCTAAGAACGCTTAGAGAGATACTGCAGTCTCTTTCCTGAGCGCTAATTTAAAATGTAGGCATAGAGCGATGTAAATTCTCATTCAAAAAATAAATAAATAAAGCAGAATATTAACTATTGACTAACACTAAATATATATGTATATTTCCTACATTAATGAATTTCCTATGATTATATTGTACGTAATATAATTGTTAGATGTGGAGAATTGCCAAATACTATGATAAAACCATGTTGACTGGTCTCTCTGATTGCAGAAATCTATATAATTCATTTGATGAATGGAATGATGTTGACGAACTTTGATATAACCAATACCGCATTTTGACCAGAGTAAATAACTACGAATATTATTTCATTTTCGAGTATAACAATGATATATTCTAAAATACTAATATACTAAAAGGTAAATTGTTATCAAATGTTTGGTGTTTAAGTTATAATATTTAGGTACATTCTCATATACTCTAAATGTGACTCATTGTATTAGCAAGTGTCTCTAATTCGAATTATTCATCTAAAAATAGTATTGACAATTGACAAAAACTCCTCTTGTTTCATTCTTTTGTACTATTTTTTTCATATGTGTTAGCGTCCAAATAATTTCGAACTAAAAACGAAATGTATATACGGACTAAAATCTCTTGGTTCGCACACGCAAATGTTCAACTAATAAAGTGAAAAATGTTCGTTGAAAGTCAGATGTTTTTAATCAACCATTCTGTAGTCCAGAACTAAAAAAATGAGTTGAATTTCAGCAGTGTGATTATCTGTGTAATACCGCAAAACCACGGTAGTATCTATGAATGTTTATTACCTGACCGCAGTTAGTTTCCCGAAACGATTTCTATTTTTTTTTTTGTCCCGTTTATACCAGCACATAGCTTCGCGTCATGATTATTGCGATAGTGAAAGAGAGGAAATAATACAAAGAACCGAGCAGCTTTGTCGAGAGCCGTTGCCCACACCCCCATCCAGTTGGGATATGGCACTGGGATGTATCAGTAGCGCATCGGGCATTCAATTCATAGAAAAGCTATTATAAAAAAAGAACAATCATCCATATACTGGCACTAAAAATGTGATAATCATTTCATAGAATCAGAACGAATGATGAATACACGAGAATCAAACACAAGCGCAGATGATTATATCTTGCACTAAATAAATGTATAAGCTACTTGGTTGATTTACATTGTACATACAATTCATCAAAACAAACAATAATTTAAATTTTAGGTCTTCATTAGGTTTGTTCTCGTGGTAACTTTTTGACACCAAGTTGCTTTATGGAAATTTGCTTACTTTCGTGCAACGTGTTTAAGGACTAATTGTTTTGAACTAGTATACTCAAGTGTTCAATTCTATTGCTCCGACTCATGAGGAAGAGTAGAATGGTGCAGTCTATGGAATGGGATAAAATGTCATAATCTGAACACAAGCATCATAAACATAACCGAGATAACTTTTGAAAAATTAGTTTGTATAAAATTCTATTACTAACAGAACTATCAAATTTCACCTAAAATCATCCTTCGACTTTAATTTGTGCGTAGGTGAACTTTTCTGATTTATGAAGCGTTAAGAACTGGTTCATATTAGTACAACCTTCACTGCACTACACTGTTTCACTCTGCGCTTTACATTTTTATTCGAACAGATCTAATGTTGTTTGTAACAAAAAAAAAAAACATCGACCATGTGTTGGCCCTAAACCTTCTTTTACGTAATCAGTATATTTTGATTTGATAGTATATAAATTAAAATATAAAATGTTTAAATTTAAAAGAAATTATTACGGTCGGACATTTTTTTAATTTGCAAATGAACTTTAAACCTTACAAAATATGTTCATATAATATTTTAAATTATTTACTAACCTTTGTAACGTATTTTCACTAAACTTATTTGTGACACTGACAATAAATGTTAAATGTCAAAATATTTGAATATTTAAAACAATTGACATGCATAGTAGATGCGATTTATTATATATAATTTCCCATACCTACGTAACTATGGCAATATCAATAAAATAAGATCTTGTAACTGGTACACTTTTTGAAGAAATGTTTCAAACAAAAGTAGTGCAGAATACTAATATCTTTCAATTTTATTCTTACTATTTTTACTGCAAGTATAGACGTTTCGGAGATATTGCAGAAATCGCAAAAAAATCTTAAGTAAACATGCACTTCCAGTTTGAGTATGCTTTTCAAAAATAGAACGTTTTCTTCCTAGGCATATATAAATCTTAAGTTTAAAGTTTCATAATTTTATCTTCAACAGTGTAGGCTGTAGAGCACGCGCATACACACACACCCAGACGTCATTCCAAAAATAGTCAGACTCGATTCAGGGAAGGTCAAAAGGTGTATTTCCGTTAAAATTTTGAGTTTTTTTTTCGTGATTACAATATTTGCTTATTACTTCGTAAAAGAAAGTAATAGTGTTTTATGTATTCATATGCATGGCACTATAGACAATTTAATTTAATTTAGAAAAACATGGCTTTAATTAAATGGAATTATTAGCAGAGCATAACAGGATATAAATAAGGACATGGAACATACATACACTCGGCGTCACTTAATAACCAAGTTACGGCACTGTATTATCTCTATTTCAATATGTAAATTGACATATTTGGCGTTATTGAATATTGACTCAGATTACTCAGATTTATTTTGATAACAATCATAATTTGCTGAAATATTCAAATTTAATTAAACTTTTATCAATCTAACAAGTCGGTATTACTCTTATCGATATTATTCAGCTGGTATTTTCATTTGAAAAATTACTCGAATCACTGCGAAAGAATATCGATAGCGCCTATTATTAGAGGTTAAATTTCATATTTATAAAATATGCAAACTTGTTAGGAGATAAATTCGCTTAAAGCTGCGTAAGAAAGTCGCCATTCTGTTCCGTCCATTCAAATATTTTTAATTGCAATTTTCATTATCGCACACTGTAATGAATAAAATATGATTGCTAAATGAATTATTTCATTTATTTATGGCCAACGTTAACAGCTGTTTTTTTTTCTTTAAAAATTACGTTTATCAACATAATTTGTAGAAAAATGAAATATAGAGTTAAAAATGTATACACCACAATTAAATGCATTCTATTTGTCCAGAAATATGAATTAATTTGGTGAAATTGCTTAAGAATTTTGATATATAAATTGAAAATTTATGTTAAACTCTTAAAATATACATTTGCTTATTTGATTGTGTCTTTTAAGCAAATTGCACTTGATTAAAGTTTTGTACTCAGCAAGATTTAGAGATAAGAATTGTGCTTTGTGTAAAATAATTTTTCTTTTAGTTTTTGAAAGATTATGATGACAATGGTTTATTTTCTAGATTTTTTTACGCAAAGCTATCTTTTTAAAGCGATTTAATAATAAAAGTATCTTGTAAAACATATCGATGTCAAGACCTTTAATAGTTTTATAAAGTTTCACATTAGATTACGTTCTCTAGAAATGAAATTGATCTGCCTTATACTTATACTTTATTTACTTTTTCCATTATAAACATTGGACATGTTTGTATTTTCTGTATGTTGCGTTTATTTGTCTAAGCATCACTTACTTCACTCTGATAGATTACTTAGGTTCTTTCCAGCGTATAATAGTATAATATATTTGAAGTGTACGTTGAGAAGGGTGGCTTCCCAGTGTCCCTTAAGTGCGCACCGCCACTGGAATAAATGGTGGGTGGACGAGCGACCTAGGAAGGACGCTCATACATTTTAATATCGCTATAATATAAATGAGAGCATGTGAACGCCACTCGGCACCCACTCTGTCTCTATAAATGCAGCTATCTGTATAATTCTGTGTTATCGGTCGCACGTTCGCTGCGAATGAATCGGATATTTCATATCGAATGAGTTCGCGCATTCTCCTTCTCTTTACTCCACTCCTCTTTTCGCCCATCCAATCCTATTCAGCACCAACCCTGCCGCACACATTTCATTTCAGAGACATGATGCTGGTGTTAGCTCGGTAGTTGGGTAGCTTGACTTGGTGTTGGCACACAGAAAACTGTTCCAGTTTCAAACAGAACACAAGGCGGTAGTAGGGGTGTTGGTGAGATGAGAATATCGCTGCCAATATCGGGATTTTGTGTTACATACAAAAAGAGGCAGGACAATCTATGTCCATTATTATCATGACAACTACGAAATAGAGAAAAAGAATTTATATATCAGAAATTCTATGACTGCTATCAACCAGAGTGGACCTATTGCTCCAAGAGCCAATTGTTTTCATATACGGTTCCTAAACTCCAAATCAGTAATGACATTAATCACACAAATTAATGACAGTGTTGTATTAGGATTAAGAATAACTTTATTGAATTTATTACGTCTCTGTTTATTATTAATGTGGTAATTAATATTTTTACTTAATTTTTTACAAGAATAATCGGCGTTTATCATCAATTCTTTTTTCATTATTATTACTACACTATTTTTTTCATTATTATTACTGCACTATTAGTAAAGATTCTATAACAATAAGTGTGCAATTGAATGAAGAATTATAAACATATTCGATAAAGAACTTTTTATAACATGAACGAAAGTTTAATAAATTTCCTCATACTAAAGTAAAAGATCATTCTAGGTTCTGATACTACTATCTATAACATAAAATACATTTTAATTCAAACTAATGAGCTAAAAAGTTGTTAAATACATGCATATTCATTGTTTTATTGAAAGAAACATGAAGAATATATCGAAAATATCAATCAATTTATCTATATATATATATATTTAATTATATGCAATGCATTATCTAAACATTGTTTATTTACTGGTGCTTTTATTCAATAACAACAAAGAAATGCTATAAAAATGTCCAAATTAATATTGTTTGCCGCTGTAGTCCGAAAATGATTTTAAAAAGTAATTAAAATTCAATGAATCATCATATCAATTATATTTGTAAATTATGATTTGAACTGGGGAATTTTGAAATATGTTTCTATGGCAGTGAGTTTAATATGAACGAAACGGGTGTACATGGATTTCATAAATATAAAATTTGGAATATAAATGTTAATGCATTTTTGTTAATGACCGGAATTTTTTTTTTATATTCAAGTATCAAATTGTATACTTGAGTGACTAAACTGGTAAATTTGTTTGTATTTGGTACGAAATCTATAGTTATATATTATTGAAAATGATAAAAATAGAGAAAAGTATATAATTTTTAATTTATACCAGTTCATATATTATTGAAATTATTTTCCTTTATGGGCTCTATTAATGTTTGGTTATGGTTACGATGTATTTCGATCCCTAGAATTATTCGATAATGATCTAGCAATTGAAACGCGCTCACAAAAGAAAATAATTTCCATAATATATGAACACTAAAAATATTATATACTTTTATTTAAGTTAAAAATTAAAGAAATTTTAATTTGTAACAATATGAAGAAGCTCTTCGTTATTGTACGTAGTAGTTGAGAAGAAAACTATTTTCTTTTACTGAAATGAAGAAAAAAATTTGCAATAGCCGGTATTTTAAAATAGCGCATTTCACAAATTTCCTCTTTCCTCATTTCAAAAACTAATGACTTCTGTAAAGGAAAAACTTTTTCAACTGTCCGTAAAAGATATATTGAGTAGGAGAATCAAAATGTCATTTCCGTGAGGAGCTCACTTAATTGGTTTTTGATACTATGAACGAAGTGGCAGAGTAGGAGTAGAGCATTGCAAGTTTTTATTCTCTCGTTCGTCGTTCTTTTAATTAATTCTACATTAAATTATGTTTAGTCTTACCTTCGACAACTAGAAGCTGTACCGTTGCTGATTTGACATTTTCAAAGTCGCACGAGTACATTCCCGCGTCTGCATCTGTCACCATGGCGACGGTTAACCTACTCGTGATGAACTCCTCTCTGTAGTCACTGTCAACGGAGATACCTCCTCGACTCGACTGTTGAGAGAATACACACATCATCAAAATGAATATTATATATGTATGCAATAATTAGTTTCGCAGAATGTATCACCGACCGTTAACTTTGTCATCTATCAAACTGTGTTGAGTTGGCCTTCGTTTACAAGATCTGAGAAGGAAATACACTACATCTGTTGCTAATATAACAAACGAATGTGAACTGTTATCATACTTGAAAGTTTATAGACACACAAACATGCACATCTCTTAACACAAGAATAGAGCTATGTGCATACATACATACATACATACATCAAAACACATGAGGTATTCTAATAAATATATGCACACACGTTATCACACGCAAGTTTACCTATCCACAAGGTATGGATATTGGGAAACTGCAGATA
Organism: Nebria ingens riversi; assembly: GCA_018344505.1. NCBI lineage: Eukaryota > Metazoa > Arthropoda > Insecta > Coleoptera > Carabidae > Nebria > Nebria ingens. The sequence goes on along the minus strand of JADQWA010000142.1, from coordinate 69,940 downwards.
TACAAGACAACTTTATACACGAATTGAACAATAATTATCTGAGTCGTGCCCATGTACACGAAATATAGATATTAACACAAGTTTATAGAAAATGACTTGAATATAATGGAATAATATTTAGCTAAATGAAATCGGTTATGCGAGAAAATGATTAAATATTAATGTTATACATAGAAGAATTACAACTTTTGTAAATTATCGAAATATTAATTACAAACTGTGCAATAAAATTTACCAATAAATTAACATTGGTAAAATAATTAAACATAGAAAGTCTGTGGTGGCAGAAGAGAGTAGTCTTATTTCCAAACTGTTAGGACATTGGTAAATCACTTTACGTGTACTGCAGGCAATAGTCAGTATTTCATTTTCACATAATTATTATTTTAATTGAAAAATGTAAAACAATGAAGAAGAACCTGTGAATTACGTAAATAACCGGTGTTTCACCATGTTCCCCTATAATGAATTACTAAAATGCAGTGAATATCACACAAACCATACAGACGAATACAGGCACATTTGTAGTCTACCTTTGTAAGAAAAGTTCCATGGATACTAGGACAATATATACACTTACGTAGCGCATACATGCTTGTTTTGTTTATACACTGGCACACAATATACAGTCGCGAATGTTCCCTCGCCTCTACCATACATTCCAACATCCTCACGGAAGTTCTTTGATTACATTCTCTTTGTCTCAAGTATAGAATTATGTAAATTGTCTGCTCTCTTTGAACTGAGTGAGCTGTTTGTTTTATTTTAGTTGTAAATGTTCCTGAACTTTGGTAATAATGTTACGGGAAATATCTTGATTCATTTAATATTTACATTTGGAGTATAAAAAATTATGTGTCCCTTGTGAAACGTTTAAATTTAAAAACTTACAAAGTATTCGTCTTATACATCCATTAAATTAAATCACTTTTTTAACTCTAAACATTTGAAGGCGGGATTTCACGAATTTGTCTGAAGCGGTCTATGGATAATACCAATATATTGTTTCTTCAAAATATAATTGCTTGTCTTTAATACAAAAATAAATGATTGAAAATCTTGTTTGAATCTTTTATAAAAAGGTGTAATCTATTAAGAAGCATAGTTATTTTTCAATAATTTACGGAAGTTTACAATACAAGCCGATAGAGGTGAGCTACGAATATAACTAGTAAATATTTTCAAAAGAGATCGCATGTTTCTTTACTAATGATTCTTTAAATTAAATATTACATAAAAGATACGTACAAAGTATCTAAATAGAAAATGATCATTTCTAAAATGACAAATGTCTTTTTTCATGACCATCCAGTTTGCAGTTAAAAGTATCAGCAAGTAAAATATACATAAACTAAAACATTTTAGATTATTTTCATAATTTCGAAAAATATAATGATTATGGAAAATTTATGAGATTGAAATCATATTTCTTTATTAATGTGCGAAATGACAGATAAATTGATATTATTTAGTTGTCAACGCACTTCATATTCAAAATGTTTTTATATGTCAAAGTATCAACAATAAAGTAAGAAAGTAGCTCATACTTACTAACATAACATAACCGTGTCTATAAAGCATAATTTTCTTTATCACAATATATCCATTCTTTTGTTACATCATAGATATTTGCGCACAATCTGTACAAAATAAGGTAAGCACACGTGAAAATATAGAGTAAGTAATAAAAACATAAATAAACATTATATAACATTTCGTACTTTGTTTACAATAGATGTGAATGGATGAACATTAAAAAACTTTACAACTTAGGGCCAATAAAAGAATATATATCCTTTCGTTTCTTAAATTTGAATAGCCAAACTTATAACAGTAAAAACATTAATCCTGGGTATGTAATTTATTAGCTATTTAAATGAAAATTGCGAAATAAAGCAGTGGATAAAATATGTGTTTGTAATATTTTATGTATCTACATAGTAGCAGTATCCTGCACTGGACTTTTTTATACGTAATAGGTACGTATATGTATAGATTGGAAGAATAATAAAATATAAATTACTTCGTATAAGAAAGTATAAGTTAGACAAAATAATAAGCATCATTTCAGGATAGACTTGCCAAATTAAAATTAATTTAGATTTTCATGTTACACTTCTAATTAGACCATTTTTAGTCAGAGTTTCGGTAACGCAGGGTAACCTTTCGTTAGTGGTTAATACAACAAAGGCTCTCTATTTAACTTTACCACATCTTCTAACTTCTATATATTATAAAGTGTTCAACACTTTTGGAAGTCGAAAGTTAAATTAAAATCATTTTGGAACTGTTATAATTTTCTGGCAAAAGCTGTGCAAGTAACATTTACGCTTCAATCATTTCCCTTTCAACTTATAACCTCATTTTCCACTCATTTTAAGGCTTATTTATTACATACATGCCGATTATTAGTTACTGACAAGTTCAATATTATTTTATTAAATAAGCAGTTTTCTGACTTACAACTGATGCGTAAGATATAGTTTTTTTTTAATTGGGTTTAGTTCAGTTTTTCTTTCAATTAGTAGGATTAGCATTGGTATACCTATTATGAAAATGATTTCTGAGCTCATCGATTATTTTAAACAATATGAATTTTTATTCTTTTATAGCTGGATTGCTGAGAATTAATGTATCCTTAATGTTAATAGATTTATCTAATCGTAATATGCTGTATAAATATGTAAAATTTTCAAATTTGTGTATAGAATGTACTCTGAGTATTTTAGCTACGAAGGAAGTTAATATATATTTATTATTAATCCAATTTTTAAAATATGCCATCTAGTTTATTCTAGTGTTACGTTTTTTTTATATCCAACGACATTAGAATGTGTAAGAAAGGGATTAATAGTGAAAGATTGTAAAATACGAATATGTAGAAAAGTCATTTCATTCATGAAAAAATACATGATATGAATGTAACAATGTTTTATAAACTGTAGTTAGTAATGTAAATTTTACAACGCTGGCAGAACAATTGCGTTGTTGCCTCAATTTTTAATTATATGCATTTTACATCCTAATAAATAGTCAGCAAAGAATTCAATGCGCGTAGCAAATATTTGAATAGTTTTAAATATTTTTCCGATTATTTTACACCATGAAACTGAATGTAAACATAGCGAATTTATACAGATAGGTATTTATTCGGCTTAGTTAAATAATTAAATTGTGGAAATGCTAATCTAAATTAAAGAGTCATGCAGGAGTATAGTTGTTAATTATGCTTCCATGCGGAAAATAAACAACTTATTTTTTGTCTATCTAATGGCCAAATAATATTTAAGTATTTAAAATATAATAGAGATTTCTTTTAAAAAGCTCTAAAATAAGAAATTTCTTCACATTTCTGTGGCTATGATCTCGTTTTAATCCAATAACAGAGTAATTCTTCCCTTAAATATGCCTGATTTTCAAACTGTTTAATATTACATCCTGATGGCAAGCAAAATTTATGACCTCAATCAATTCCACCGCTGAAAGAATATTAGCAAATTTTTCTCATTTGTCTAAAAGTGTGGGGGTTTGGGAGAGGCGAATGACACGAAGTACACATCTATCGTTACTGTTATCCAATCAAGTGACATTTCCGCTCTCTTTATCTTCTCCAGCCAAATGGAAAGTAATTACCGGTTGGTCTCACCTGGAAGGTGACATCACGGCCCGCGTGTGTCCACTTTAGTTGAGCGCGTGATGTAGACTGTGTGTGCGTGATAGGCACTGCTCCTCGACTGACGCTGCCACTGCTAAGCGTCCGGGGTGTGCGTGACACCACGCACGTAAACGTGATCGTGGAACCCGCTCGAACGTACTGCTCCCGACCGCCTTGAATTATCATCGTCGCTACGTTTCCTGCACCAATACCAGCAGCACTTGTGTCATGACCATTGGAGCTGCTGCGGCCAAAAGCACTGGAACTGCTGTCATCCATTGGCGAGTCGTGCATGTGGGAATCTTAAATGAAAATTCCACACAGTTTGAGTGAAATATTTTTTAAATTGCCCACTTTTCCAGTGTAAAGTAAGAAAACATCTAGGATGTGCTCATGAAACTGTCAAGGATTGGTACGACATCCGATGGAATGCTGTTCAAAATCAATTTAGCAGATACATAAAGTCTTGCTTGGAATTGATGTTAATTAAAAGCAAAGCGATAATTTTACCAATTGTCTATATTTTATTTTATAACTGAGTGGTAATCAACATTTTAATTTTGTGCCTAGACACAATTTATTTTATCAGGCTGATCTCTCCATTGCACTCATCTTTACAAAACTAATCACAAGCTGATTACAGTGTTCTGTCTATCAAAAGAAATCGCATTGAATAACATGAACTTTTAATAAAACATGACTTCAATAAATAGGATACTGAAAAACTACAATGAATTTAATATTAATTACAAAATTCCAAATTTGAATTAAAAAAAAAACACTTCTAGACGTATTTTAGTGGTATTAGTTTGGAACTAACTCGTTCAGAAATAGTAGGAATACTTGTTTGTTAAATTATTTATCTCGTTTCAATACGAACAGCAATTATTTGTGGTTGTGATATGCAAGGAAGCATATAGTTGAACAGACTTCTAGCAAAAGTTAAACCCAGAGTTAAATTCAGTAATATAAGATTTCATTTAGAAATGTAAATTAGACAAAATCAGTTTGGGTAGGCGTAAGGCGATTAGAAAAGGTTTCTTATATGTCTCATGTAGGATTAATTTAAGTTACATTAGGTTGGATTAATTGTGGTTTGTTTAACTTAGAAACGGTTAGGTAATACTTAATTATCTCTTCATTAGGTTAAATATTCTCATTACAACCAAATAGCAAGCATAAATAATATTCGTACGGACATAAACGAATAAATATAATATTAAATATTTAATTCTTTACATTCCCTAACAATTTTCGTACAGCAACGATACAAAAAGAAAATATACTGAATAATTCTTGTATTTTTAATCTGGACATTTTTTTATATAATTATACATTTCGTAGAAACTAAATTAATTTATACGTTTAAAATAATAAACTTTAATTACATCATCAACCATATTTACACATTGGGACTCTTCTCACTTTATATTTTAAGTATAAAAGTAAAGTTTTGGTGTATTTTTGTTATTTATTATTGAAATTCACATCGCGTTGTACAGTTTATATGTAAGTTATCTTATAAATCAATCAAATGTAAGCCACGCTAGCTTAGCGTAAAGTGTGAATAATGTCTGAAAATAAAGGAGATTCTACTCGCTCAATATCTTAAACAATCGTTGGTAATAAATTTGTATATAAATTAGATAATCTTATAGAAAAAAACGTAAAATATATTTATATAACTCAAAAGGTTAGAACATAAAATAGTTACATTTCATTTCTGAATTGTATTAGGCGCTATCAGATGTCTCGATTTGAGATAATAAAATATTTCGAGAAGATGTAGGTAAGTAAAGAATAGAGCAAACTTGTGAGGTTCATAAAAAAGAATATTGAGGTGAAATATTTTATGGAAGCGCATTACTTTTTATTATTACAGCGGATGATTCCAATCCCGAAAGTGTCATGAACTATAATCAATTTTTATCACAACAAATGTTACTCAGGAGCCTGATAAATGGGCACAAGGCTTGCTTTTTATTCGATAAATAATTATTTTGTAGTTCATTTGACATGGGAAATCCCCGACTGTGAGTTATGGCTTTGTTCTTTGATATTTAGTAAATGTATGATTTATCAAATGGGGTGAATTTTTAAAATTTTATTTTTAAGTAAATAAAGCCCTATTGATTATATATTTTTTGCTGTGTCAGTTTTAACCTATTTAAGCTGCATATTTTTTGAAATTCGCAGCTTTGTGCAATTTTTTTATTTACAACCTAAATATTGTCTATATAAATATAGTCCACTTTTCATAGTATTCTTTTTAATTTGAATTTCACAAACATAATCACTTTTAAGTGTCTTGCCGGTGGTTAAATATGACAGCAAGTAAATTGCATTTTGGAAATGTACTGTTTCGAATTTGGACTTGTTTCGGAATAATCTTACATTGTAATGTATAATTTGATATTTGACTAACGGTAGTATCTGTCAAGTTAAATTTGTGTCACTTTAGAACTAGTTTTCACTTCATATCACATTTATGTGGGGTTCATACTCTGACAGATACTTAATGAAATGTTATTATTTACTGAAAGTGGTTTGTAAACTGTACAGGTTGCTGGAGATTTCTTATTAAATTATCATAATCTTTCATAGACTAATCAAGCCATATACTGACGCCGCAGCGTATGAAACATACTTCGTAACTACTGATATATCAACTTATTCCTATACTCCTTTCGTTTATCAGCACTTGCGTGCTACAATACATACATATTTACTGATGACGTGACTTCGTAGGTTACGGCTTAATTTTCCTGGAAAGAATATCAGTAATAGCTGTTAAAAAATAAAGAGTAACAATGCATATCAACAACTTTCAAAAGGTAATTAGAAAATAATTCTTTTCATAATATGCTATTCTCAAAGCCGTAGTACTAAATTATCTTAATTTTTAAAACTGTTTAGTAAACCTTCAAAAATATTCTAGTGTGAGACTGATTCGAAAATGAGTCTAAATTCTTAAATAATCATAGGCTGTTAATGTTATGTTCGTCGATATAATATTCGGCAGGCTATTAAATGTTAAATTTAAAATTTCTCAGATTGTAATTGTTTAACAATTGTTAACATCTGAATGCAAAAAGTATTTAATAGAAATTTGCATAACGTCTTCCTAATTCTGAAAAATATATCTCATATATGTACTTGGATGTTGTTGGTCGTTCGTAAAAGACGAAAATGTGTCTTTTATTGATATTAATCAAATTTGATGTACATTTCGAATTAGATCCGTACGTTGTCTTGATTATTGTATTGAGTATTTATATATTAAAAAGCTTGCTGTTTGTTAACATATTGTTGTTGTTTTATTTTGCTCCTATTATTATTTTGATTTTAGATTATATTGATTGTAGAGAACAACCGAAGCACTGGCTTTGTCAATGCTTGATTTGATAATATATTATTAAATAATTGGACGAGATTAAACGATAGTCTACACATTTTAATATTTGTTGTTTATTTATGAAATATTCAATAATAAAATCTGTATGTATTCAGCATTTTATTTGTCCTGGAATTAGTATTTGGATTAAAATTTTGACGTAACCAATAAATTCTCATTAAAATTTTTAAAATAAAATTTATTTATTTCGTTTAGATTTCGCATTTATTTGGCGAGAAGCTTATATGTATATAAAACGAAGTAAAACATTTTATAACAGCTATAATTTGAAATACGTAGTTATATATGACCCTAATTTATAGGGTATAAGCATCACCTATGAACACATGCGTTTGAACGAAGAAAGCGTAGATTTAATTTATATCCTATTCGTACGTTGTAATTTGCATGCTCCTTCAACTCAAAATCAATTTAATGCTTATCCATATATAAAAAACTCTATTTAATAAGTTCAAATAAAAAATATTTTGCTGTTTGAAAAAAAAAAATTACATCTTAGAAACCACAGCTTGTTTTTTTTTTCTCTTTTAGACGATTCTTAAATGTGCCACTTCAAACAAAAATATATAATAAAAATTAAATGGTACATATTAAGAAAAGCCTCTGTAGATTATATATATATATATATATATATATATATATATATATATATATATATATATATATATATATATATATATATACTTATACTTATAAGTATGATGATATATATATATATGTATATATATATATATATATATATTATATATATATATATATATATATATATATATAACAGAATAATTTAAAGTTTGAAAGGGTGAAGGCAGAAATATTTACTTAAGATTTCTTTTGTTCATGCAGTTAATTGAAATCTATCACGAGAAGCCCAAATTACATTATTTTCGCTTTGTCTTACCTGTTATCCGAAGCATCAATGCGTTGTTTATTTTGGGGTCTGTGTTTACTTGGCACTCGTACTTTCCGGCATCGGATAACTGAGTTTTCTTTATCTTTAAGCCCCAGAAATCACTATTCCAGTTGTGTACCACCTCAAAACGACTGTCTGATGTGAACGAATGAATGCCCGATGTTAAAATGTGCAGGTCACGTGTCCGTATCCATGATACCTGTACGTGAAACACACAAGAAACGTGCATACTGATTACAGTTATTAACGCTTTTTTACACTGTCATTTTTACTTTTTTATCATGTAAAACGAGCTAAATTTATTATAGGCCATATTGCTTCTCGTTGATCTTTAACCTTACACTATTACACTGTACTGAATATTATGTATTTGTCTAATTAATCCACTCGTGCGTATTTTCGTAAACAGAGTTTGAAACAAATGTCTGACAAGGTTTTTGCTTTGGTTTTAAGCATGTTACGGCACACAACCGAATGTTTAAGTTTTTTGTGCACTAGGTATAGGGATCAAGGGAATTTAATAGTTACAAAATAAATGTTTAGGAAATGTAAGTTCTCATCAAAAATTACTTGATATATCGTTTAGGATACAAGTCAAAAAACTACAAAAATAATTAAAACTGTTTAAAATAATAAATATAGATGTATCATATTGCTTTTGTAAAGTTTGTGAATGTTTTACTTAATTGGTTAGTTATAGGTGTTTACCTTAAAATGCAATCTTACGAAAAAACGCTGGGCAGACAGACATTAATAAATGAAGAAAATAATACTTACACCATTTTAAAGATTTAGTTTTGCTTAAAGGATATATGTTAATATATTATTGCAAAGCGCCATGTACATTTACTGACTTTGTTAATAAGAAATTCAATAAGATCATTAAAGAAGATATAACTCTACAGGATGACTTTTATTACGTGATAAAAACGCACAACTGATACATAATAAATTGTTTTATTTACCTTAAATTCAACATTAATATAATATTATTATAAAAAAGGAAATCGTAGAAAATTGAGCTTTACAGCAAAGAACTTCAAAGTATGTATTGAAAGCTTAAATAAACTACAGTGTTTAAGTCATCTAATTACCTATCTTTATCCTGCAGCCAAATTACACAAAATATAATCAAAACATTTTATGCGGCATAAATACATGCTGCCAAAAGATAGTTTATTTTAACTGAAAGATAAGAGATAATTGCATGTTATGCAAGTGACCCTTAAACACAGAAATAAAAATAAAAAGATAACTGTCCGCGTTTAGTAGAAGTATTTTTTGCTCCAAAATTCTGTAATATTACATTTTTAATTACTTTGTAAAACACATATGTACAGCGAACCTATTTTTACACCACCAGGAAAATAAACTACAACAAAAATTGGCAAAACAAATCTTATGAACACAACAGCTGCGGATGAGTTTTTATATTTTTACTGCTGCTAAATATTCGTCCTAAAATATCGCGACTACAACAGCATATTGTAAGTTATTATCCACTTTTGTGCTGAATGTTTTATGAAAGCTGGAAATTAACAGCTACTAATTATAAAAAAGTAATTTGAATTTTAAATTTTATCGATTCGCATAGTACAGAATGAACAGATATTGTATCAAAATCTGGATGGTAATATGCGCTGCGAAACCAGATGAAAAAGAAAAACAACAAACGAAACAATCTCCCGCTGCGATTCAATTTATGTACATACATGTTTTAATTGAAGTCTTAACCATTTATGACACATTTGTCAACTCCGTTTTATGTTTACAGTAGCAGACATTATTATAAATTATGATTAATCTGAAGAGTACAAATCTATAAAAGATACCCTTGAAATTGAAAGAGAATTCACTGAACTGTTTTTTTTTTCCAGCTTTACCCATTGAAATGTTACGCTTTATTTATGCTCTCTGGTTAACTAAAGTATCCGAACTGCTAAATTTTTATAAATAATTACTCTTCTCTAGGTGAATAGTGTATGGTTTTTTCAGTATTCCTACTACTTATTACAACATGAAAAAGGCTTTCATCTAGCCATCTAGGCTATGAAAAACGTTACCGATATTTGTGTTTATATATATATATATATATATATATATATATATATATATATATATATATATATATAAATATATATATACATATATATATATATATATATATATATATATATATATATATATATATATATATATACAGACATACATACATACATACATAACTTAATGCCTATTCCCACAATGTGGAGTGGCAGAAAACCCTTTAAATTCACATCTTCACAATCTTTCGCCTTTCAATTCTATCCTTACACACTTCTTTCGCATCATGCAGATTCATCAGATTCTTCATACGTGCTCTTCTATTTCGCTTGCTCACAACTTTCCTTTCGCGCCATTTTCAATCATATTCATCCACTTATTCCGAGAACGACCATTCATCTCGCCCACGTAAATCGTTTTTGTTAATCTTTCATTCAACATGACCACATATATATATATATATATATATATATATATATATATATATATATATATATAAATAAATATATATATATATATATATATATATATATATATATATACATATATGTATATATATATATATATATATATATATATATATATATATATATATATATATATATATATATATATATATATACATATATGTATATATATATATATATATATATATATATATATATATATATATATATATATACATATATGTATATATATATATATATATATATATATATATATATATATATATATATATATATATAGGTATACGTAGTTTTAACTCTAAATCGGTTTGAAAAATAAATAAAGTTTCCAACTGACCGGAAAAAAATTCTGGCTTTATCATTCTTTATTCGAATTAAGAATTTTGAATTTTTTACAATATAATGAAATTTATCAGTAAGTTTAATAATGCATTATTATACATACTGTCTGAAAATTTTGATTTATATTGCCAAACAATGAAAATGCAAAATGTACCTAAATATATCATTTGTTTATAAATCAATTTCAAAATGATTGAAACAGGAATATTTTATTATTAAATTGTGGGTAACAATATTCATGGTAATTTATTTAAATATTAGTTTTACATGCATGACAAAGTTGAAACTATTATTGCCATCAAATACAAATTGGATATCGCAAATTGTAATTCAAAAGCAATAGTTACACATTAAAATTATAGAAGGCATTTATTGTTTAAAGCATTAATTTCTATAGAAAAATAAGTGATTTCGTTTTTATCTTATGTCACTCAATGTTAAAAGTAAGATTAAATAAAAAGCATCTTTTAAAACTTCTTATAAATGCAACTATGGATATTGATATATATATATATATATATATATATATATATATATATATATATATATATATATATATATATATTAATCATGCTTTATATGCCACACATTGGAATTTCAGCTTAAGAACTAATACATTTTACAATAAAAGTCTTTAACAAACATTTGCAGGATATTTATTTTTTCGTATGACCAAAAACAAACCTAAAACCAATGCTGCGTGTGCATAAGTACGATGTGAATTACAGATAAGGACCAACATGGCGTTGGTCAGTAACAAAGTTTTGATATCACAAGATTTCTACAATGCACTCTCTGTAGTTTCTCAGCTCTATGACTTCGGGATATTCGAAAACAAAAACGAGCAAGTGGCAGCGGCTGGCCAGTAAGGTAGGGTAATGAAAATGGTGGTAAGGGGTTGGCTGCTTGGGCAAATAGGTTGTTAGACAAACTCGTCGAAGTTAAATTGGACATTGAGCAGCGTGGGGCCTCGCTAACTTGTTAGCATTGCTACATATATAACATACATCTCTTCCACTCTAGCACCATAAGCAAAGGTGTAGTCATGTTACCCGGGAGAACACTTTCGTAATATCGAGCTTACTCAAACTTTTACCTCGGTTCCCGCACATAAATTGCTGTCATCATCTTCTTTTAGTCAGCCCGTTCTGCCGTTAAACCGTTAACGAAAAAGTTTGACAAACATGTATATATATATATATATATATATATGAGAATCCAAAGTCGAAACACTTTCTTAACATAAAATAACATAAAAGTTTCAACCGCCTGCCTTTTTATTTTCGTTAAAGAAATCGAACAAGTTGAATGAAATGCTCTCGCACGTATTACAAGAATTCGTGCTGAATTTAATGATGTATCGGAACGAATGATTGATTAATACATTTCTGCTGTTTTTGATTTCTTTTTGAATCATATAGAAACTAACTATCCAACTTTGACAGCAGCGCTAAATGCGGCTAAAAATGAACAAAACCTTTACTGTCAAGCAGTGATTTGTACGGATGCATTCACTGCAAATACCTATTTTAGTATCTCAATTTATATTTATTGCAGATTACAATCAATATATTAATATATAATAATAAAATATAATATCTAGACTAAATTGATAAGTAACAATTATGAAAGCGCAATTACTTATATAGTATTTAATATTCCCTTTTTAAAAAAACTTATGTTATGCTAATAAATCTAGTTTGAGCTTTGGTAGATTAGGATATAACAAATATTCATTTGAAACTGTATTTTAAAAATCGATATGAAACAAATTGTAGAATCTTTGTCTACAGAGCACAAGCATTTCAAATTTATATATTCATCAATAAAATCTCTTGAGTGCCGTGTAAATTATGCTTTAGCATATTCTAGTAGATACTTTACAATGCCTGTAGTAAGTTTGATCAATGCTCGAGGAACGATTATTACTTTATACAGTTAGTACTTAATGTTGAGCTCTTTGAAGTTAATTGTAATTGCCTGTATTATATTATTTTTTCACTGATATAGTTATGGAAACCTTAATTATTATTGTCTGAATATTCTAATAAAATTGAGTTGTAGAACATATTTTGTTTTTAAAATGTTCTTTCTTACACAACAGTACTTAGCAATTAATATTATGTGAAATTATATGGTGCGCACCTACTTGTCACATAAGTTAGTAGGTACTATGGGCAATGTTTAAACTAATAAATCTAAATACACAGATTTACTATAGAGCTTAGTTATGACTGGGTTCTAATCTACCTTGCGGCTACTGCCGCTGGGTAGGCTGTAAACTGACAGTTACACAATGTGTACGTCAGTGACAGAAATGAGAATTTATCTCATTTGCTCCATACCTCACCTCACTCAGGAGAAATAACAGAATAGTAATAATGGGGTATTTGGTATTCAATCTCACAAAATTACTGTCGTACTTAAAGTACTGCGGAGATTGCGAATGCCAACAACAGAATAATATGGTTTTCAACAGGTTTATTTAAATTGCAACCTACAAAGTATCTAAACGTTAATATATTTTTCCAAATACACTTTATTTTCTGGTATACTCCAAATGAAATAAGTATTCTTTTAATTGAAATATTATATAACTCGTTCCGGTCTTAATTACAAATGCATTTAATTTAGGAAATAATGTTCTGTTCTACTAGTTACAATTTCTATGTTTTAATTATGAATTGATGGCGTGCGACCATCAAAACTAAATATATGAGTAGTTTTTCAATTAACACCTTAATTAATTACGACGTTGTGTTCTTCCTCTTGATTTTATTATACTATATTATATAAGTTATATATGTAACTACTACAATTTTTACAATAAACATATTTGATGTAAACTCTATTGCTTTATAATGTAAATACGAAATTGCAAATGTAGCCAATTCTTTGCTGTCAACGCACTAGTAATTTATTAATAATACAATCTGTCCATGATAATAATAATATAAAAATACACAAAGGCAAATAGAAATTGGCCAATTTATATTCTAATTATTAAGTAATTAAATTTTTTTTACATTATGTTAAGGGAAACATAAGAAATAATAACCAGTAGGTGAAATTTCCATTAGTGTAAATTGAAAAGCCAATAATGCATTATATATAAAATGCAATCAATAATCACGATAAAAAAAAATATACGAAAAAAGTATGGATGTATAAAACAAATATTTAGAAATTTGTATTTTTGATATGTATGTAGGTATAACTAAAACATAACCAGCAATCCGTCAATAAATTTTATAAGCAAATCATTGAAGTAATTTACCTATAAAACATCTGCAGTGTAGTGCACTGGACGTTTTTATACGTAGTAGGTATATGTTGTTTAGATAAGAAAGATATTAAAATATAATATGTTTAAATTTCAAGAAAATACTTTGATTCATTACGTAGATGTAGATGATAATAAAAACTTTATTGTAACCATTGAGTATAAACAAAATATACCTACTTCGTATATAAACGTCCAGTGCAATAACTGTAACCATAAATTCATTGCACTGGGTAGTGAGTTCCATACGTCTCGCCTATGACCGGGTTGTGTGAGAGGAGGACTGCTGATACTGACAATCGACCGACGGGTAATAGGAAGACAAAAACGGTAGCGGTTGCAGAGACACAGACGTCACCTATCTTTGCCCAAAGTTCAAGGGTGAATATGAAAAAAAAACATCAAAAGCTCATGATAGTGTACTGGACGCCAAAAGAAAGGTGAATACCTTACCATCTGATGGTGGTATAGCCCATAATAATATGAAATAAGTGAAAAATCCTTCGAAAGAAGAGGAAACTCACCAAGGGTTGATACTACGCCAGAAGACAGAATGGTAAGAAGTGCGTAGAAATATATTTCTGAAACGCAGTAGGGCAGCACTTCCTACTGGACTGGTTATACAGATGTAATAATTCTTCTCCTATGCAAGGTGAAAAAGGACCCAAGTCTGATAGAGTTGGGCATGTCTTAGAGATGATGTGTTTCGTGAACCATGGAAAAAATAGAGATTGATGCACTTCCCTAAGAGGAGAAACCCTCCTGACGAACCATTGTCGTACTGTGCACTCTGAATGTTGCATAGTTTTAAAGCGTATCATATAAAATAGACTAGAAGGAGTCATGGATGACGGCCTCACGGAACACCAGTATGGCTTTAGAAAGACTCGATCAACACTGGACGTAGTGAAACTGATGTTGAACCTTGCAAGAGAAATTATCTCGGGAAAAAGACGAACCAAAAAGAATTACCTTGTCACATATTATACATCAAAAAATGCCTTTATTCATCCGACGGGATTGCATCAGAGAGGGGCTCAATAAACTGAGTGTGCCAATATACTTAAGAGGATTGTGGTGGATTGCCTCAGCTAGAGGACTCTTATGTTTGATATTATTATCGGGTAAAATACTTTACGGATGATGCCAAAAAGAGAATGTTATATAGTGCTATTTTACAATTTACGGTTGGTCACACTTTCTTACGTGTCAAAATTTTTACCAATAACAGTTTATTCCATTGTGACTGCTAGTTTGTTGATTTTTGTTGTTTACTTAATTTCGTTCTATTTACATCTGCTAATTATTGTATTTAGCACTGAAAATTTACAAAAAATGTGACGCAAATACAAAATTAATATTGCCAAATTTTACAGATAATTTAAGTTGGTATACTTGAATATCGAGACGCTCATTGGTCACATTAAATAGAAGATGGTCACGCTCTTTTCAATTTGGTAGAAGTAGATAAAATACTCTTTGTGACATCACCAAAAAGGTGAAAAATACGAAACTTTAATTGCTAATAATTCATAAACGATACGGTCAAAAAGGAATAAATGCGAAAAATACGAATTGAATTACAATCTAATTTTAATGTATACGTATATATTACATTTCGTTACTGGAAGTATCAACCCTATTGTATTGTACAATAATCAATGTATGAATATACCTAATGGTACAAATATTGACAGAGCACTTACTTGAGATAGCGCTACGCAACTCGGTCACTATTATTGGTATTACCCTAATGGGAAACAGCAAACATTGCTTTTGATCTCAGACGAAACTCCAGAGTATGTTATTAAATGTTAAATAGAATGGAATTAAAAAACGTTAAATAATATATGTAAAAAAGACCAATTACTTTCCTAAAAACAAGTTATATTGATTTATAAAATATGTAGAGGATCAAACAATTTTTCTTTGATTTTCGATATCAACGCTTACAAAAACATGAAACAACACTTTTATATTGAAGCAAACATTTACGTTCTACTGTGATAATAAATTATTGAAAATATGCAATCCAGAAAAGGCATTCGAGCATACATTATAATTAGTGTCAAATTTCATCATATCTCTATTAGAGGGTTGAAATCTTATGTATAATTTGAAGTGACGCTAAATAAATATTATAATTTATTGAAGTGATTTACAACACTTTTTCTGAACATGTAAAAAAATCTCACGTGACAAAAAGCGGTTTACAAGAGATGGTGACATAGATTTTGTAGCAAATTACGCGTTGGCAATATAATAGAAACTTATGACGTCACGCAATTCTTATCCCGACAGTAATCTTGTACAGGATAAAAAATAGCATGCGTTCTAGCCTAGTGTTACTGTGGAATAAATAAAATAAAACCTCATACGAGTGTGTTATTTAAAAAGCAGATATTCGTGTCAGGTTTTCGATAGGAAGTTGACCTTCGGCAGCAAAACGCTATGCGATATTTAAGTTCATCCCCTGTCCAATAAAATGAGAAAATGTCTAAAAAAGTGTTCATTCGCTGTGATAAAATATAAGCCTATCAATGCAGTGCCGTCTTTAGGCTTTAAGGCACTGGTATATAGACTTTTTTGGACTCCAAACCAAAAAGCAAAGCGCGGATAACTTGCCATGCAAGAAAATAACTTGTTAATTTGCTTTGTACTTTTAAATAATTTTAATTGCTAATTTTATGATAGAGCAAGTAAATTATTAAATTCAGATTGCTACATACTTAAATCTGTTAAGTATGACATAAAACATTTTAAAACATTTTTTTTTTAATTGTTATTATTTCCTAAAAAAATGGAATGAAATATTCTAAACTATAGATATTACAATTGAAAATATGGTCTAGATAAACTGATTGTCTTTTAGGCTTATTCCTTCATTATTTAGTTGAGCCGTTGTTGAAAACATATTACGAAAGAAGTCTTTCTTTTAGCCTTTTCTATATCGTGATTATAAGGTATCTATATACTTAAGGATAATATTACCAAATTTAAACCATTTTGAGTAGTATTGTTTTAATAGAATAAACATAAATATCTTTTCTCTTTTTCCCAAGTTAAGGTTTGCAACAACTGCCAAATAGCTAAAATGTTGATGAATGTGTCTTGAGCTATGTTTTGTCACATATTGTATAGCATTGTGTCTTCTTGATCTACTTCTTCTATAATTAATACGACGCCTAGGCATATAAAACTTGATTTTCTTTGAATTGAAACATGCAAGGTTAGATGGTATGGTATCTTTTAGCTTATTGTTACTAGTAGCATATCAAGATAGCCATGGAGGGTAAGCCTTTAGTGTATAAATTAACTTTGTCGGACGTTAACGTATAGTAATCATTATATTTCTATGTAACCATAAAATGATAGCCCTGGAAACCTAAAAACGGCACTATAACAAGGTATATGAGGGTATAAATCTTGACATACAATCAATATTCATCAATATCTTTAGTAGTTCTATCTCAGTAAAATGTCGATGTTGGCTTCTCTTTTTTCTTCTCTTGTTTCGCCGCGTTCAGAATTACAATTGTGAGTTAGAAATTATTACCAATAAAAAGTTTCAGGTCGCCTGTATATATTCGGGGGCGACAGTTCCCCGCCGGGAATTCGATACGACCGTAAGATATATTCACAACCTTCGCCCCAACACCCTTAAATGTGTGATCGGGATTCTAAGTTCTCTGCGCTGCGCCCTCAAAATGCCCGAGATAAGATTCCTAGCTTGTCTCACTTGCACTTGTGTGCGCATCGCCGCGATTCTTATATTTTTTTCATTTTTCTCTTTCTTTCGCTCGGTTTTGTTTCTACTACAAGGAAATTTCTTTATCTTCACATAATTTTTATTTTACTGGTAGGATAAACAGCAAATTGCGGCATATAAATAGACTATTCGAGGAAAAAGACACTGTTTAAATTTAAAGAACGCGTTTCGTTTTGCTGCTGCCGCGCGTACCGTAACGAAATGTGTTTGTTTTATTTTAATTAAGATTACGCCGTCTCTCATCGTTAAATAAAGTTTAAGTTTAACCTGAATTACCGTCTGAATCGGATTTATTTTTAACTACTGTTTGTCACTCTGAATGATTTTTAAATTAACACCAATGTTTAAGATAATAATATTTAACATATTGGTTGATCACGATAATTCATATTTTCACCATGAGATATCTAAAGTTGATATTACTAGTTTGTGTTACTTGTTTATGTGTTTAAATTAAAGTAGAACTGAATTAAAGATAAAATTAAAATTTGTGTGGAAAATCATGGATATGTCTTATATACCTACATAATAAAATGCATTAAAGCAAATGTAAACATATACAAATTTATTGTATAGCGAATATAGGTTTATGATGTAAGTATGTATATAGAAAATAATATGTTGTAGGTATATGTATGTATATATATATATAGAATGAGTGTCCCCTGACAAGCACAACATGTTGTTGAATCAATCTCAAAGGTTCTGTGAAGCGGAGTACGTATACAAATTGGGTGTGGTACTTATTCAATACAAAGTAATTGGATGAACGTGGAATAGCCCTACAAGAAATAATTAAACCTTAATTGGGTTGTTTCAGTAATTAGTCGTTTCTGAAAGTAGTCAAAATTTCACCAAAATACACCTGAAAATTTGTCTGGTAAAGAAATTGCTTTCATTAAGTAGGTTTCATCATCTCAAATTCTGTCATTTTTGGTTTTATTTAGACCAGTAATGATGCCAGACATACATATATTCAAAGTTTAAATAGCATTCTCAACCTTATTTTCATAGTAAATAATCATTTAATGAGATGCAAATCAAAGACGTGAACGTATCTTTATTTGGAAATATATAGATACATAGTCAGACTATGTTTTTGAATCTATTGGAAATCATCCTATGTATTCTTTAAACCCCAGGTTTAGTTTTTGAATGAAATCACCAGTTATGACCTGAATATAAATATTAGCTTTAAACTCAAAATTATCATTTATCGGATATTGTTTTTACTTTCTGATACGAATGTAATATAGAAAACATGAACATATTTAAGATCTTAACGGAAATATACCTTTTGACATTTTCTGAGTCGAGTCTAAGTACTTTCGGACTGCAGACTTCGTGCACGCGCGTGCGCGCGCGCGTGTGTGTGTGGGGGTTTGTGTGTGTGTGTATGTCGGTCGGTCTGTCTGTGTAAACGCTCTAGAGCCAAAACGATTGAAGGTAAAATTATGAAATTTTAAACTTAAGATTTGTTAATGACCTAAATGTGCACATTTCATTTTCGAAAAGAATATTCGAGCCAAAAGTGTTTACTACATGTTTACTCTAGTTACTTTTTGTGGTTTCTGCAATATGTCCGAAACGGCTCCACTTTCAGTAAAATTGTTATATTTGTAATAAAAGATATTAATATTTCGCATAAATAATTAGAATAGTTACATGAAAATTGTTATGGAAATTAGTATATTATCTTACTTACGTTGCCATAGTAATGTATGTATGCGAAATTATAATTAATAAATCATATCAACTGTCAATTGTTTAATAGGAAAACTAAATAGACTCAAATAATTTGGATTTTGGCATTTAACATCTATTGTCACAAATAGATTTAGCGAAAAAGTGTTTCAAAAGTTAGAAAAATATTATATATAAATAGATTATGTTTAAAAGGCTAGTAATATTCAAGCATTCAAAAATATAGTCTGTTGAGTATTTAATTTATTTGAAAACTCAAAGACTTCCGGCCATGATAATTACTAATATAGGATAATAAATAATTATCTTTGGTTGAATTTTTCATAATTTGTTTTTAATATCCTTCCTTTCTAAACAAAATATACCTACACGTATATGAGTCCAGTGGAAGACGCTGCAGATGTTTTTGTTTTTTTTCAAAAACACACTGACAAATAGGCATAAATGATTGTTATTCATATTCCTGATAACCATAACAAAATTATATGCTAAGCTTCTTAGACATAATATATGTAGCTGGTGTAGTGACAGTTTGATTTACCATGGGATTTAAAAAAATTATGTGGATCTGTAGAGAAACATGAAAGAAATATTGTATCTTTTAGAGCGGTAAGGCCTTAAAGATTTCACAAGTGTTATAGATTTTCTCATAATGTTTCTATTAGTGCAGATACTTTGTTTACAAAATTCTATGTTTTATGGAGAAAACTATATTTTAGTATTACCACTATTAAAACTTTATGTATTACACAATTCTTTACGGCTCTTCAGATTTTAATCTGCATATACATCGCTATGGTTTAACAGCAAATGCGCGAACATGTTCACAATACATTTCTTATAGACAATAACGAATCTTACATAAATAACATGATATTAAAACCTAATGATGCCATACTGTAATAGATCAGGATATTAATAATCAAAGTACTATAAAAGTATCTTTAAAATCAAGAATAATAAAAAATATCTGCAGTATCTCGTACTGCACTTTCTTATACGTAGAAGGTTTAATTGATTAGATAGAAAAGATACTAAATACAAATTCTGATAAATTCAAGGAAATAAAGTTATGGTATGCATTATACTATATTAGTAATTATTATTACGGAAACATATTGTAGAAACGATACAAAATTCTTTGAATAAATATGCACTTCCGTGTTTCTTTTCAAAAATAAATTTTCTTGCGGGTTATATACGATTCTTAAATTTATTGCTTCCTGATTACAGAAAAACAGTTTCTACTATAGATCGTTTAAAAAACATTTATAAGTAAAATGTAAGCAAGAACTTAGAAAGAGCAGCAAAATAAATACAATTTCAAAACATTTACAATAATATTGTTATTAAATTTAAATATTTCTAAATAGTTTAATTTTTTCTAATATATGGAATAGAGTAAAATAGGTATGTGCTATTTTCAATTCAATAATAATAATTGGTACTTTTATATGATTATTCAAAAGAACTTGTATTAAAAAGTAAAAATGAAAGTTAGGCGTCTATTAAAAATAATAATTATAAAATTTATTAATAAATATTTTAATTTGAAAAAAATCTTACAATCTATTAAACATTATTCAATCTATTGTGGTATAAAAAATAATTTGAATAAAACAACAATATGAATGATGATTTAAATGATAATTAAAATAGACTTTTTTTTAATTGTAGGAGAGAAATACCACACATTACGAATAAAAAGAACAAATAGTGTCAGAGCTTAAATCTTAAGATACGTCGAGTCGCATTTAACCCAGAAAACTAATTACCATTTCGAGCTTGGTAGCATAAATATAAATTCCTAATTAAATTATAATTACTGGTCTTGTTTGTGGCAACGTGTGATTAAGTATTAAACATTTACATTCATAATTTTAGGGCTTGTGCATTGTTTGCGTCATATTGTCTGTGTGTGCATGCGCTAATGTGGGTGTGTATCTGTTTGAATGTATATGTGTGGTGCTGTGTTTTATGTCTGCTATGTGACCCATTGTCGTTTGAATGTGTGAGTGAGGGTTCGAATGTTTTGTGGTGTGTGGTAGGTCGCGGGGACTAATTAATACAGTAATATTTGACACTATATCTACCCTCACACACCATAAGCGGCTCGTTAGAGGACCTTCGGAACATGCCGTTACTATCAAAAATATATGTAAGTTTTAACAAATCTTTGTGTACTTGTTTTACTATACATTGATTTGAAGTTAAAAGCTTGGGTTACTCTTAAAGAAGCTTTAATTTATTGTATAGATATGTAGAGAACATTCAACCAACACAATGTTTGCAATTGAAATGTTAACCTAAATGACATTTTTAAAACATTTAAGAAATCATAAAAAGAATATTCCGAAGCCAATTATAATGGATTTTCGACTAGCAAGCTACTTGGACTCAAAATGGGAAATTTTAATTAATGAATGTTGAATCAATAATTTTAAGTTTTGGCCTTGTTGCTTTATGAGTAATTAATTAAATACCATGTTTGACGTACGTTTTGAAATGGTACAAAAAATACCTCTAATTACTAATTCATATATAATTTGCAAGGTGTAGTTAATGTTGTAGTTTAAATTGCAACCTGAATTGAGTTAGCTAAGAAATAGGTTTTGTGATAGGATTAGATTTATGGGTTTGAGTTTATATTACGCTGATATTATACATGCCGAGATGAAAAGAACATTTTTTGAAATGTCTAAGCAGATAATATATTTCCGTTGCGAATGTTACATGACGATTCTTGAGAATTCGTAAGTAAAAAAATGTATACGCGTTCAAAAGTGTATATGTTTGATTTTGTGTAATAAACCGAACATAAAAGCGTGCAATAACTTATTCTGGTCAACAATTCTTGAGGGTGGCCGGATGAGTTGGTGATTTTAAGTAGCAAAGGGAAGCAAAAATGCTACGCATTCATGCGGATATCAGTGGACATTGAAGCATAAAATTCGAACAAATCGAGCTGTTCGAATATTATAGATTATTTCAAAAAATATATCAAAGTGATATTTAATGTAGAAGTGGTGTTTTACATATTTACTTTAGGCGATCTTACAGAAATACAACGTCAATATTTCAAGGACTAACGTATAGTTACGAACCAAGTTTATACTAATATCATAAGTAGCTCGTAATCTTAACGGATTTCAGTTGATTCATGGCTGAATATACTCTTATCATTATGAATTGCCGGCAAATAGTATTAATTTAATATCTGCTTATACAAAACATACATAACTGTATTTTTTCGTATCATATAACCTAAACCTAATGCACATCTATAATCCAATCTCAACTTAAAACTATTAAAATATAAACCAAACATTAACCGAATCTTAATGCACTTAAAACAATAAATAATACATTAGTTTTGATTTTCTCTATACTTAATAATTTCTATAACCAGATACCTGCTTGCAAGAAAGAAGTTAGATTTAATAGTATTTAATGATAATTAAGAACTTAACATGAAGTATATTGTCTTGCTCAGCCAATAAGAATGTTTATGAGAGACTATATCCTGTTCAGTCAGAATTTCCACAACTAATATCCAATTATCACGAGTCGCTCCTGCAGTACACATACTAACTCAAACACAGGCGCGTAAGCACAGGGCGTTATTATCAAATAAATAACTTGATAGTTATCGTTTGAACGGACGGTGATACGGGTACACCGACAAAAAAGCGAAACATAACCGTAAAAAATGGTGTTGTATTAACACTGAGGAATATGAACCAAGTAAATTTGCTATGCTCATGAATAGCGGTGTAAAACCCAAAGAGTTCATGGAATCTGCTTATAAATTATGATGAGAATGAAATTTTAATGAGTCCTTTAGTAAACACCGAAAAATGAGTTAACGACCGTTAATATAATACCTACTCTGGTATTTAACTATGCGATGTACGATTTCGTAAATTTCGGATATAAAATTTTCGAGTTCAAAAAAATAATTAAATTTGACATAAATTTTAGATAATTCTCTTTTTAATTTAATGCCATTATAAAACACAAAATAAGTGTAACTATGTTTTTTTTTACAATTTTTAACGATTACAATAGTAAAATTGAACAGTTTATATTCTAGAAGTGGTTCATTTTAAATGGAATTTACTCTAATCTTACAAATTGTAAAAGGGCATATCATAGAATAATTTATAAAAATAAGTGTATTTGTTACAAATTTTACGATTTTTGAAAAATCCGAGGCAAAATATAGATATCGTAAAATAAGCTAGAAGTTTCCAACGCACATTTGAAAGATCCAAAAGAGATGAGAATTGCCTCTAAGTGAGTGAGTGAAAAAAGTTTCTGCCATATTTCGTTGAATCGATCATGATATGAATTTATGTGCTATGTAATTTTTACATTTCTAAAATTTATATGACAGAGGTAATACAAATCGATAAGAAAACAGCTGCAGTGCCCCACACTGGACTTTCTTATACGTAGTAAGTATATCAGTGTAGATAGGAAGATACTAAAATACCTGTAAATAACATATTTTTATTGCAACTTTGAAACCAATTAAGATCAGACTTCTTGGCTCATAATAGTTGCCAATATATAATTAATAATTATATTTTATATATAAAAAAAATATTTTCTTATGCTTCTTATCTAAACTGATATACCTATACCATAGAAAAAAGTCCAGTGCCAAATTCTGCAGATATTAGTATAAAGAAATACATTTAATAAAAACAAGCATTAGTTATTTTATATAGTTTTACGATAACCACGAATAACAGAAAAGTCAAGTAGTTTTTCATCGTGTAGACCAACTTTAGAGTTTCATTAATTTTGCCAAGCACTAGCGACCAAAGGCCAAGTCTGTTGTAAAACTTACGCTTTATCATAAATTTTTATTGTCAAACTGCTCCGAAGATATAGTAAGCATTGCATGTTCAATATTCGTATCACGTAGCGATTAATATCGAATGAACCAATGATAAGTCTGCCCATAAACTTGTCAAGTTGAGGTATACTTACGAGTTTATCACCCAAATTGCGAACTACGCAGGGCAACAATGCCGTCTGGCCGACAACGACGGTGAGCCCCTGAGACGAGGGAGTTATATCAAACACAGGTGAAGTTTCTGCTGCTGCTGCTGCTGCTACTTGTGTAGCTGTTCGTTCGCTACTGCTGCGTTCCATCCGCGGTTGGCCTTGTCTCGGCCAGGCATGACCTGTCAGGGGATTAAATATTAATAAGCTGCTTGTATACTCATTCCAAATTAACTTTTATTATTTGCATCTTAATTAAAACAGTTCATATTATAATATAACGGAGAAAATACAAGTTATATTACCTTTCCGTCCTACACTGCAATTTCAAATTCATGAAATATAACATATTGCAGAAAGTAACACATTCTTTTAGC
Organism: Nebria ingens riversi; assembly: GCA_018344505.1. Lineage (NCBI taxonomy): Eukaryota > Metazoa > Arthropoda > Insecta > Coleoptera > Carabidae > Nebria > Nebria ingens. The sequence continues at coordinate 44,962 of JADQWA010000142.1, read as the reverse complement.
CATTTAGTGTTTAACAATAAAGAAAGAAAATTATGCATAAGAATATGGATTGAGATTAAAATAAACAAAATACTTAAATTGATATTGTCGTAAAATTAAAATGTGTAACTTATGTAAAATTGATTTCATATATATGTACTTAATTTAAAATGAATAAAAACAGCCATTATATATGATGGATTCAACTATTGTACCTGGTCTGTTACTTTTCATATCACCCATATTTATATATTAAACAATCTTATTTTTTATAAACACATATAATGAAAATCTCATGAGTAAACGATTAAATTACCATAAGCCATGTAATATCTGTCAAAAATTTAAAAAACATATACAAAAATCAATTTACTTTATATTGGAAAAACTTTTTTTTAAATATTTTTTTATATAAACATTCGGTGAAGATAATATTGTTAGATCATTGCAGTAAATTATATACATATATCCGTTTTGCATATCCTTAACTATTTTCGAAATCGCTGAATGTGTTTTTAGTATAATTAAATAATATTTTAAAGAAGGCAATAGAGTTCGTTAATAATAATTCGTGCGAAGACAGTGTTAATTTACGAACTTCAGTAAATTTTATACTATCGTATTAATTACATTACCACACATTAACAACGATTTTGTTTTTATGAAAATCTAATCTAAATATATGTTCACAAAATTAATATGCTTGGTGCCGTAAGTATATTTACTGATTAATTATATTATTTGTTATCTGTTATTTGAATAGAAAATGCCCGCACTAAACATTTTTATACGAAGTTTATATATTGTTAAGCTAATAAGGATGCTGAAACACAAATTTTAAAAATTTGGATAACATTATTATGGCCGGAAAGTTTTTAGTTTTCAAATAAATTAAATACTTAACAGGATACTTATGTATAATTTCCCACACCTACGTAACTATGGCAACATAAATAAGAAATTCAAGCATCTTAATAGCAATTTTCTGGTACACTTTTTGAAAAAAATCAAACTAGTTGTGCAAAATATTCCTGTATTTCATTTTAATTGCAACAATTTTTACTGTAAGTGCAGCCGTTTAGATATTGTAGAAACCGCAAAAAATAATTAGAGAAACATGCACATCCGGTTTAATATACTTTTTAAAATTATTATAGTTTTGGCTGTAGAGCGTTCACACAGGCACACACATCCAAACGCGCGCGCACATGCGCACACACACATACAGAGAGAGAGAGATAGATGTCATTCCGAAAATAGTCAGGCTTGATATATCTGTAAATCAATTTCATCATGATTACAATACTCTTACTTCGTATACGAATGTAAAAAGAGGCAGGGTTTACATGATTAAATAAAGAAAATAAAATAATTATAGAACAAAATGTAACGCTTGATTATTTAACAAATAAAAACTTATTTTATTTCCATCCCTAGTTATTAATTTTCTTTTTAGACGTTCTAAAGAAGAATGAAAAAATATACTTGTGTCTTTTTGTGTGATAAAATTTTAAACGCCATACCGCTGGCTTCTTCTAAACTCACATAAAAAGCATCCACATACACAACCTCCCGCATATATACGACACATGCACACATAGGAAAAGCAATGCATCTTTATAAAAGAACTGAGCCATGGAACTCTGGATACGAGACGCTTTCATACAAGACATTTTAACACGCACATACTCACACATACTACCACATGTTTCAACAACATTTTAGTATTATTTACTATACATATATGTGAGAGAAGACACATACTTTGCGTGTTTATATATAGGAGCAACTAAAACGTATCCTATACCAGTAACCATGGCAACAAACTTCGCAGCACAGCGTGGCGGTACTATCAACAGTGTCTAGTGGTTGACGAACCACTTGTGAAAGCAGTTAAAGAAAATTTTTCGCACTTGAACGAGTAGAAGACACATCGAGACACGATGAGATAATGATAGTCTCGCATACTCACGAAAACCTGTCATCTCAATTGGCGAATGTGTATATTCAGTGCCGTCTTAAGGTTGCGTAAAATAGCAGCTATACCGCCTCTAAAAAGGTTAGAAAATAGACCTTTCGTCATAAAGTCCACACAAACAGTTCAACAAATTGAAAAAAATAGCAAAGAAAAAGATCAATTTGTATCTCGAGAGTATCACGAAGACAACATTATAATATATTTATTTACAAGATACAATTTTTAAACAAATGAATTTTTTGAGCGTATAACAATAATTTATGAACTTATAAATGCAATAATCATAGTAATTCTTATCTCATAAGAATAAACACCGCTTAGGTATTTAATTGTAGCGACATAATAAAGATAATAATACCATTTGTTTGGAAATTATAATGAAACAACAATATGTTTGAAAACAAAATTATTATGAGGAAATACAATTATAATTCATGTTAAAATCTTATATAAATCATCCCAGAAAACAATAGGGAAAAAGGAATTCAGAGTATTTAAAATGGCAAAACTATATCCTGGGTATTTTACGTAAGGCTTTGTTTTCTGATATTGTTTATTTTTACAACGTCATTTGACCCGGATCGAGCTAGAAAGAGTATTGGATGTTAATTCGATCGACTTAGGTCAATTTAATCTAGTATTTTCTGGGATTTGGGCTCAAGTGTAATTAATGAAACCAAATTAACTGTGATGGAATGAAGTCTGTCAAGGCTTAAGCTCCAAAACTCCCATAGTTGCGTATATCGCATAAAGAAACGTAACTGATAACAATACTACATTTCCCTAAAGGGTGATAAAATAAATATATTCAGTTCTGACAAACTAAACAAATTGAAGCAATCATATGGAAAGAGAACTGTGCTACGGACTAGTTGTAAAATTTCTAGTTATTTCTACCTGTTATCAAAATTAGATTAAATTGGCAATGCAAGAAACTGGACTGAATTGTTTAAGAATTAGGTGCCTGATAGGATGGGTGAATAAACCGTAATATATATTTTTTAAATTTAATAATCTAATCGATTGTGTATCTAATTAAGTTTCTTAATTGCGTATAGATCTGTGACGACAAAAAATAAAAAAATATCTTTGGCATACAAAATGTTAATTTAAAGGGCTTCTTAAAACCCTTAAGACGGATCTGTATGTGTGAAGTGTGACTCTTGAAACATTTCTTGGTAGAGTTCACCGCAAAGCAAGGATTCTCACTTAATAACCTTATATATAACACCGTTGAATGCACAAGGGAGACGGTTATAGAAGTTCTCAGGTACCTCGCAAATTATTTGCGATGATACGAGCATTTCGTGGGCTGGTAATTTTCGGTATAATCTCGTTCAGTACTTATGGTAGACACTGTATATTGCATTTGACAATCGTCTCTTATTACAGAGATATTTAAGAAGAACAATGCGGGCATAGCTTCCCATTTCTTGTAACATTATACTTAAATGGATTATTATTACATACTTTGCATAAAACTGCATTTGCAATACTACCACAACATTAATATAGTAGAAAACTAGCTATATTAAAACAATATATGGCATTATTCATTTGACACTTCACAGTTTAAAATATTAAATTATTACTACTACTTATTCATTTTAAGAATTTCACATTCACTTTCTGTATAATTTCCCACGTCTGAATTTTTGTCTAATTTTAGCCTTGTATTAGAAAAGATAAAATAACTTGCTAAGCATCGTCTTGTTTCTATTTTTGTTTAAAGAGAATTAATTTTACATTGATCTTTATGTTCACGGCAGATTTACCGCAATAGAAAATAAAGTGAAATTGCGAAAAATTGTTGTGGAACAATATTAAAACTACCTAGTACCAGTCCCAGGTTACTTGTTTGCTCATAAATTTTATTCGGTGATGATTATCCTGGAATTTCATACATAGATATATATGTTACTTCATGTAGTTTCCGATAAAAATAGTGTAATAAATAATTTTTCCTCTTAACCGCTTACTATTTTATTGTATTAGGTTTAAACATTTTATTCATGGTAATCTAGAGATATAAATAATGCTTTATGATTAATCATTAATTAAGTTAAGCCATTTTTGAGAAAACTATTAACATTATTCTTTCTAGTACATTTTATTGAGCAAAAGCTACTTTTTTGCACGACCTTATACTTAATTCCTGACAGAAATGTACGAGTATAGTGAGAAAGCTCATTTAAGAACTAACTGTTAAGTTCAACGATTCAATTTGTTTATAAAGAGAATGGTAACATCAAAAAATTCTAATTTCAAATGATTATGAAAATATAAATTTTGAAAACCAGTAAGTTAGCGGATAATTTGCATGTGCTTCAAATTATATTAGCATAGCTACATATTTGTTTGGCTCGTTTATTATTTCAAATAAATTTCTAATTATACTATTTAGCAACGTAGTTTTGTTGTTCTAAATATAATCTCAATTAGATGTGTTTTCAAATATACACTTTCTACAAATAAATCAAATATTCCTAGTTTCAAAATTATAGTTCTACTGAACTAAAAATAGTAGTAACAAAAACTATATTGAACTGCCAAGTGACGTCATTAAAAGGAATGTCATCCTAATAGGAAGTTTCATATTTATATTGAATCTGTGAATGCTATTTATTTTAACGATTTTCTGAAATATGCTATAAATTTTGCTAGAGAGAAATTTGATGGATAAATATAACTAACAATAACGTTTACGTAATATTAATTTAGGCTTCAAATATTATGTAAACTCAATTGACAGACTTCATATACAGTACACTTCTGTTTACACATTAGTTATATAAACTGGAACTATTCAGCTTAACAAAAACTATTTCAATCCCTATGAGAACCGGATATACATGTTACTCAACCAAGTTTAAATATAAATTAATGATCTTTAAAACATTTTATTTAAAGTTTGTTGTCGTACGTTCATGGTTTTATTGCACAGATAAATATATTGATGTATTCTCAACTGCGAACTTAAAATAGATTAACACTGCTGGTAACTGAACTGAAGTACACAAGGTGTTGGCATGTGTGGACGTTGGGTCTAACTTGTTAAATTCTCAAAGGTAATTAAGAAAAGAAAAAGTAAAGAATAGAAGAAAAACTCACTATGAAAGGACAAACATATGTTCTTTTACAAGCTGCGTTATTTATAGGTTTAGATTTTTTGCTTCAATTGTTCTGTGTTTCTTATCAAAGGCGTCGGTGTTGCCATTGAGAATGTAAAATCATATTTTTAGTTATAATTAACACCGTGCATACACACATAACAAAAGCGGCGCTACGATTTCGTATCTTTTGTTTTCTGTATTTTTTTACTCGTTTTTTCTCTATGTGTGTGTGTTTGTGTTTTGGTTTATTTAGTGACGACACATCTCACATACTCAAGGGAATAAACCAAGCAACGTTGGCGTCCTCTGCGTCGTCATGCTCTGCTAAACGAGGTTTATTATAATTGGAGACTTGAACGAGCTCCAATTTAAAAACGTAAAGCTTTTGAGTGTGTTACTCGTACCAAGTATATTGTTACCTATTTAAGGAACTCTGTATATATTTTTGCAACGATTTTGTTTTCTTCTGCGTTTTGTTTGTCAAGTTAGTATTGATTACAAGAGTTTTGTGTTTCAAAAATAAATGTAGTAGAAAATAAATATCTAACTACAACCAATTTTAATAATATGTTAGTAATTATAATACTAGTATGAAATTATTTACCTTATCCATTCAAGTATACGTCATCATATAATATCGTTTCTTTATTCAATTTAATCTTTACAAACTTGACTGAGATATTATTTAAAATAAAACAATAATTTAATTATTTTTAACGGCGAATTACCGCATTAATATTGATTTCATAAATATTTCCTAATTGGTTTTTAAATAAATAAAACAATACTTTAATGAATTATTTTTGAAGAATTGTATATATATATATAATTTATAGGTACTTGTATAAATTAGCACATATAATCAGTTCACTAGTGTAAATTTAGTCTCAATATGTCATATTTCGGTTAATATAAAATAGAATGTTGTTCTGGCATTGATACTGATTTGTATCCACAGTGCGACGAAAAAAACAAAGTACATTTATAAATCGATTGACAGATGAAATTACGAAAAATATTTGTGGTGTCAGTAGTGGCTATGGACCGGAACGTACCGGAACAGTGCTCTCGGGACCAAAAATCATTTCAATTAATCCGAAAATTTTGTTGTACATGCAGATTTTTCTTCGCACATCTGTCATTCCCATGCAAGCACACTCAATTATTTTCACTGGCTTTAAATATTATTTATGGAAATTACGAAACTGATTCATGATGGTACCACTAATTTACATAATTAACTAGCATATTAATTGTGTAGTCTAAATAACATATAAACAATCGCATACAGAAATTTCTATAAAATTATTATTTGACATGACGTCAATTTCATATATGTATGTATGTAGGTATTTTATATTTTAATCATTATTTCAAATGCCAATTATTTAAAATATTATTGAATTCAATATTTAAATTAACATACTTCATTGTCCTGATGAGGATAGTCTACTAGAATTTAGCTATGTTTTTTAATTTCATTCCAAAAACCAAAGCTGATAAAAATACTTTGGTATCAATAGTATTTTTCCTTTGCTTCTATAAATAAAAATTCTTCCAAAGAAAGTTTAAAGTTACATCAATTTAAATCTAAAAATAACGTAATATTTATGTACAAATTCATATTGAAATAGTTTCAAATAATATTTAAGTCTTCACCTAGTTCATGGCAGAAGAATCTCTGCGATGCCATTGAATTGTCTCATTTTTTACCTCATTAGCCGTTGTCAGCATGCATCATTTAAGGGGATTTTCATCTCTTACCCACAGATTTATTTTAATAGCTCATGTGGTTATACCGATACCGCATGTTTAGAAGCTAAACATTTCTCCTTGTCTAAAAATAGTCGAGATTTTTTTTCCGCTGGCTTTCTTAGTCACAGTTGTAAGGCAATGTAGTACTGATGCTATTTTTATTGTTGTAAACGTTGAGAATACACGTGAGTTAATCGCAGTGGCGTCGTGGCACCATCTGATCATAGTATCATCAACAAATATCGTTTATAACTAATTTTAACGCAAACGTATTTCTATATCTACTCATTATTAGGTATTTTAAAATTATTTTCAGCCTCAAAAAAATTAGGCTACACTGAATTAGATACTATGCTACTAAGCATTAATAGTTAAAGACAATTTTTGGTAAGAATTAGCTAAAAGTATGGGTTATATCATGAGATATGCGTAATGATATTTACTTTAAATGTCAATAAAGTTGAGATTAAATTATGTCCTAAGATACTTGAACTGCATTTTCCATGCTTTGATCTAGAAATATTCAAAATATAAATTGAAGTTTTTACAAAAATGATTAAACAATGGGACATTTGAATAATTAACGATAAAACAACAAAAGTACAAAAAAATCGAAACAATCCTTCAACTAATTAAAACAATAACATATACTTGTCTCTGAATAATCATTTAAGTTACCTTTTCTGGAGTTTAAATTAATTGACAAGGAAGCTGCATTGTATTCCTTAATAGTAAAGCTTTAGTAGTGTTGCATAGGTACGCCACTGACTAATGGTATATAATGATAGATGGAGTTGCATTGTCCTGAACACATGTGCTAGCTGGCATTCGCTCAACTATGTATAAATGTATATGATGATACCACAACTGCACAGGTCGTTGTGCAGAAAAGGATGACAGTTTAAAGACTTGGTCGTTCTTTTGTTTTACTTTCTATATTTGTCTAACTGTTGCCGTAATAGCTTGATAGTCGAGAATTTGATGCATTTCACCGTAAAGAGCGAAGGAATGATGGTAATGTTTCCGTCATGCTGGGTACTTATTTAATCCGCCCCAAAACTTGTTATTCTACGTTGAAGATAAGATACTTCTAAACTTATTTACATGGTAAGACTCGTGTCGGAATATTTTAATCAGCTATTAGGAAAATATTTGACAGATTTTTTCATTGATAAAGTTTACGAGCGTAAACAACAAACATTGATAAATAATTCAACAGGAGACATATATTGATAATTTACGAGCAACTTAAAAATGTATTGAAAGGCGGTAATATTATGTTGAAAGGAATCTGTCAATTTAACTTCCTACATGAACATGGATTTTTATTTTATGGGTGGTTTTACATCGATTCTTAAATACATATAAAGTCATATCCTATATGATTATGATTTTTATGTACAAACATTATGAAATGATTGCTTAATCACTATACATATATGGTGAATACATCTTGTGGGAGTCGTTTTGCTTACTGTGTTACTTTTTTCCGAAAGCATATTTTTATTGGCACGTAGTTTATTCGGTATATAACAGCTAAGCATATACACCCCGCGGTGTTTGTTAACTAACTTGGTTGCTATTGCTGTTATTTTGATGCATATTCAATCAATCAACGTCAACGGGAATGCTTAATCCATTTTTCGAAAATATCAAAGAAACGTACAATATATACAGATATTTAATAATAGTTGCTTGATATTTCCATAATAGTCAATACATAAATAATATTTTAGCTTAGCAGCAATCGTCAAACCGTATTTATCAACCGTGTGCGGAAAACTGAATTGATGAGATTTGGATATCATCTGAGTAATGCATTCTCTCTATATGCGTGAATTGCTCTTTCAGAAATGTAAGTAACAATCGTAAACTATCTAGATTTAATACAAATTAGTTTCCATGAACATGAAAGATATTTAATATAGAGAAAATACTTTTTAGCAGGAATACAGTCAGTTCTATATAAATAAACGCACATCAACATCTCGTCTTGTATAAAACAAGGCTCGGCCATTAAAAAATAATAGCTACTAAATATTCTCTTGTATGAGGTTATTAAACAAAAAATGTCATTCTTGTCGTTTTTCACTAGTATCACAGAAAAAATAAACCACAATTTTTAGAATATAACTAACAGTTTTTGCTTATTCATAAATTAGATACAATATATATTTATATGTTAGACTACGCGACGGACTGAAACGGAAAAACATTTATCTTTTAGAGCGAAATGTTCCATAAATTATATCACCAAGTCACTGTCTGTAAACTGGTATGATAAATAGCGCATTTGATTCACTCAATTAGCAACAATCTGTCAACTATGCAATCTTAGAATCCTAAACAATTCGTTCTCGACTTTCATATAAAATATTACCTACATACTCTTTTCTTTCGTTTATACAAATCAACCAAATGTCACAATATATGTATTCTTAATCATATCAAGGAGGATAAAAATTTAAATATATTTTATTCATATGTGGGAGATAAAAAGTCATAATTGGTAGTTGTCGAAAAATAATTTGCATTAATTAAGATAAGGCAAAATATTTATTAATTTCAACGTGATTGAATTAATAATATATGCAGTTAGTCTGTTATGAGCTTTAAAAGATGTTTACTTTAAGAAATTAAAATAGATAGCTTTCATATTTGTCCATTATACATTTTTAATAATATCAAATTTAATATTATTCATAACGTTCCGCAGAATCATATAAATTCATACCAACACTAAAATTCATATCAACATTTTATTAGATTTGGAACAAATATAAATGTTATGGGCTGTCTCTGTAAACAATGTGTATACACTGTAAATATTCGAATTACAATGAAAAACAGTGCTGTTAAATTAGTTTTGTAAAAAATCTAATATAACTATGAATAAAAAAATAAAAAATAGAAAACGAAAATAATTCATTAAATATATTGCTTGAATTATAGTGCTCTGCCTGTGTGATGTAAAATTGGAATGTGCAGTCTGCTTTTTTAATATTCTGTGGGACCAAATTTAAAAATTAAAACCTGGAAACATGAACAAAGATTTTTAATAAAAGTTTCAAACTCAAATGAAAGGGGTTAAATATTTAACCTGCTATACCCAACAGCTTAGTTTAGTACTTAATTGCATACTACTTGCCATAATAAAAAATAAAAGTGAATTAAAACTCATAACAAAACCATTAATAACATAATAAAGTTACAGCGCTGCGAAACAACCAGGTTTTTTTTTTGTGCAAAACTTTGAACCATAGACAACAATAGACGGTCTTATATCCTGGCAATTTTTTCTTTCTTTCGCTTTTTTTGTTGTGTTATATTAAAAAAAGCTATATTTTATGGATTCAGATAATTTTGTATTATACATATTATTAAACGATTTACTTGCAATTTAAAAAGAGCATAAATTAATTTTATATTCCAACAAATTTGTACTTTCTTATACGAAGTAATAAGTAAGTATTGTAATTATAGCAAAAAAGAAAAAAATCTCGATATTTAAAGTTCATATTTACATTTTTTTTGTTATTTCTGCAAATTTTTATCTAACGTAATATGAGAAGACTTATTAATTTCATCTATTTAATAGCGGAATAAAATATATAACTTTTTATCAAAATTAAAATTCAGCTAGTTCTGGTAATTTGATGTGTTGTGAAAATAATAAAACTTGTTGAATTTTAATTTTATATTAAATATTAACATAAAATTTCGTCTTGTTTTCTTGTTTTAATGTGAATATCGATTACGATTACATATAAAAGTCACATAGCTTTCCCATCTTGATAAAAACAGATACTCGCGATATAATTAATACTTATCTTTAAATAAGAATATAAGTACACCTAACGCAAGAAGAAGTCAATTTAACAAATAAGTATACACATTCATTGTATGCACTAATCATTGTAGGATTACATAAACATACTATAATAATTACATAGTTTAAACGGCGCGCTAAAGTAATATATTATAATAGATTACGTAACAAGTGTATATATATATATATATATATATATATATATATATATATATATATATATATATATATATATATATATATACATTTGTTACATAATCATTTAATAAAAATAATTCTTATCTACACTGGAAGCCATAAATTGGAAACATACCACGGATTAGCGCACGCCATAATTAATATGTTAGTAAATTATGTAGTCTACTCCTGTAACAAAATTTTTATCCATATACAAAAGAGTGTACTATCAATTTTGAACAGGTCATAAATTTTAGTAAAAAAAATTTATGATACAAATGACAAATATGATAATAAAAATTATATAATACAATTGTGCATACTCGTAATCGTACACTCCTACAGTATATTTGACGCGCATTAAAATTAGTTTTGTAGCAAATATGTTAACTGTTATAAATGCCAAAAACTAATTTACGCAGTATTTGGAACATTTAACAGCCAGCGCGATGAACGAATGGTTCGCAAACGAAAACCCCGGGGTTGTCGCACGCTTACGTTGTGTTTTGAATTGTGTCATGCTCAATTTGTAGGACCGCATCTGTGTTAAATTTAACCGCAAATGTGCTGTGAAATAGAAAAGGAGGGAAGAGACGAGAGCTTAGGAATCAGCGCGCGGATCAACGGTTATTATACCACCACGGACGAAAATAATTGTTTATTATTGAATAAATAGACCAAATCCAAGGCGTCGTATTTAGCATACATTTCATGATTCATTGTAAATATTTTCATTGTTAATTCCTCACAGATTAGAAATTTGAATATACATAAGGTAAATTGAATGATGGTTAAATATTTTACAGCGTAAATATAGAGTTGAATAGCGAATGAATAGCAACAATAGAAACAACAAACTTGGAAAATTTATTTACTAATCCGTTTATGGAGAATTGCATAATGCCATATGTGAGAAAATAGTAGGCACATGAGTTTGCAATAGCGCCCATACGAAATATGATCATAAATTGGAACTAATGTATCTACAAAGGGTACCTCTCAGGAAAATACTTCAATCCGTAAAATATTCAAAAGTTTTCAGCGAAGGCGAGCATTGTATTTTGTCTGCACTGAGGCTATAACAGATCCATCAGATCTAAATGTAGGGCTTCTTTAGCTCAGCATTTAAGAAGAAAAAGTACTTCAAAATAGATACCCAGAACCATTCATAGGTAAGTTATTTGCTTAAAATGTTGACCATTTGGCTTGTCATTTTATTATTATAAATAAAAAACTTCTGGCTCTCTGCTCTTCACGCGAATAAAAATTTCGCATACTGATGTTATTATAATTGGTTTTTATTATCATAAAATATAAAAAAATCATTTAAAAAATGAAATTCTTGCTAGTAAAAATTTAAAAAATGTGTACGTATTTGTTAATTAGCATATAAAAAAAGACAGACTAAAGCCCGGTTTCCCCAACATTGAAGTTATTAGTTAATAGCAATTCGTCGAATAAAAGTTATGAGTCCAATAACTTATTTGCCGTTTCACCAACTAAAATAGTATAACAAATTACTATTAATTGTGTATTAGTCTATTTGACAGTTTTTGTTACATGTTGGTAATATCGTATATGTTCACGGTAGTTAAAATTGAATTGTCATAATTGTAAACATGACTTCTAAAGATTAGTGCGCTAAACGCAAAAGGAGTTAACATTTTACAGAAAGAAATGCAGGAACTTGTAGTCATAAACGTGGCAACAGAAATATGAAATTTAAAATTCACAATAGTAAGTTCCTTGTAACTGGTACACTTTCTCAAGCAAATTTGAACAAAAGTTGTGCAAAATAATAATGTCTTTCATTTTAATTTTTACTGCAAGTGCAGACGTTTCTCAGATAAGATTGCAAATACCGCAATAAATGACTAGAGTAAACATGCACTTCCGGTTTGAATATTCTTTTCAAAAATAAGAAGTTTTCTTGCCATGTTTATACAAATCAAAATTTTGCGTTGACAGTCGATAATAATTTTTAAAATCAATTTCATCAAAATCTATAAATGGATTATTCTAGGACGTATTTGGTGATATCTCCTTATTGGTACTTTATTATCTTCTTCAGATAATGAAGAATATATCAATATTGGTAGTATGTTCATGTACAATAGTTGAAATATAAACAAAATGCAATTAACTTCAAAATAAATCGTCGAATAACTCATTATTCGAAGCAGTTTGCTTGAATAGTTTAATAGACAACTTATTCGACCAATAACGCTATTCGGTAATGGTGAAACACATTTTCATCACTATTCGACGAATAAGAGTATTTATTGGTCGAATAGCAGATATTCGACGTTGGTGAAACCGGGCATTAATGATCTATTTATAAGTACGTACAGTTTGAAAAGATTTCTTTACAGGTACTATATAGATTTGCCCAAAATCTATCTCTACTTTTTCACACTATTGCTGAATTTCAAAGATAACAATATGTTTCCATAAAAGCACTGTCAAAATATATACAATTCCCTTAGCTACACTGTCACATTATTAAAACAAGCTAGTATAGAGTGGATTCGTATATGCGTGTTGCGAGCAAATGGATTATGAAAATATAATGCTTAATATTGTGTAGTACAACAGAATTACTAAAACAAAACAAATCTAAAATTCATAAAGTTCATTCAATTCTACACATAAACTAGGAATTATAAAAGCAGATTACACAATAACTAAATTTAATCTGTGTTATTAATTTAGTTTTACTTACACAGTTCCAGAAATGGTGCACATACAAACGTTAAATTTTGCAAATTACAAAAGCAGTTTTCCTCACGATTTAAATATTAATAAATTAACATGCGGTATGCTTGTGCATTCCTAGTCCAACTTTAAATCTGCAACAAAATATGTTAAATTTTAATGTATAATCATGTTGGTGATAAATTAAAAATAATCCCCTTTTTAATATATTTTTTAAAAGCTACTAATTAAATACGTATATATTTACATTTTGGCAAGTCATAATGTTTACCGTAGTCCTTACGAAAGAAAATTTAAATATTTGACAACACTTTCCTACTGCCATTTCCTAAGAATGGAAGTTGACAAGAAAAGATTACTATCGTTTCGAAAAATACATTACAGTAGCAAAACAATCGGACATAATATTGTACCGCGAAGATGACGTGAGTTGATAAATTTAAAAGCCAAATCATGTGAAAATATAACTATGTGTCCACGCGTGTGTTCAAAGTTTCAGATTGTTTCCTGTAAACCATTATTTGTTTTTGCTGGCATTTGCTCGATTTATTCTATATGGAATACAACACGTAAAATATATAATACATTTGCACACCAACGAATATTCACACAGATATTTCGTTCAGTTTAAATCACTTTTGTATGCTATTTCAATATTTTCAAATCGTATTTGCAACTTCCTCTATAATATAAACACGATATAGAATTTATTTCTATTAAGTATTTCATTCAGATAATGTGAGCACTGGATAATGAATCTTATGTACTTTCACACAAAATTAGGAGTTGAAAATTTAAAAATATATACAGTGTCGGACAAAAGTTAAGCAACTACCTTAATACAGAATAAAAACTGTAAAAATACAGAATTCATGCGTAACTATGAGAAAATTATTTATGGGCAAATGAAACACATATAATCATGTATAGGAATACAAAATATCTTTGAAATTATTTTAAGAGAATAATAAATATACTGTAATAAGTACAACATTGTCGAATCATGTCGCGACAAAAGTTAAGCAACTAGTATTGATAATATTGTAAATCTTTGTTCAAATTGACATTTTATAGGATACAAGGCTTGATTTAGTTCAGTTTAGTCATTATTTTTTATAAGTGAAAACCATGTCGCGAAAAATATATTCTGAAGATTCAAAATTGCGAATTTTGAGACTACACGAACGAGGTACATCACAAAAGCGAATTAGCGAAATATTTAATATAAATAAGTCAATAATATCAAGAATGATTCAACGATATCGAGTAAGAGGGTCTGTTAAAACAGCACTACGATCAGGGCGACCACGGAAAACGACTCCCAGGGCTGATAAGCATATTATTAAGATGGCCAGAAAAGATCCATGGATAACAGTTTCACAAATCAGAGCAAATTTGAAGGACACTGTAAGTTTTCGCACTATACAAAGACGCCTGGTAGAAGGAGGACTATATAGCCGCAGATCTGCAAAAAAGCCCTTATTGACAAAAAAGCAACGGACTGCCCGATTAACATTTGCTAAAGAGCATCTGAACTGGAGCTTAAATAATTGGAAAACAGTTCTATTTAGTGATGAATCCAAGTTCAATTTAATTAATTCAGATGGTGTGTCATGTGCGACGTCCAGTTGGGCAGAGATTAAATCCTCGCTACTATCGGACTACTGTCAAGCATGGTGGTGGAAATGTTCTAGTGTGGGGATTCTTTTCAGGACACGGTATGGGACCGATACATCAAATAAAGGGCATAATGGACAGATTTATATATAAAAACATTTTACAAAACGTTATGTTGCCATTTGCAGAACAAGAAATGCCATTACGATGGATATTTCAACATGATAATGATCCGAAACATACCGCAAAAATAGTTAAAGAATGGTTTGCTGATAATAATGTTCGAGTTCTCTCATGGCCATCGCAGTCACCTGATCTAAACCCAATTGAGAACCTTTGGGAGATTGTAAATAGAAAAATTCGCGAACATACTTATACTAATGCCCCAACTCTATTTGCTGCCATTAGTGCAGCATGGAGTCAAGTGTCTGAAAATAAAATAAACAATTTAATTTCATCTATGCCCCTGCGCTGTGAAGCGGTGATTAAAAGTCAAGGATATGCCACAAACTGACATTTTATTAATATTAACATATTTTTAAAGAGTTGCTTAACTTTTGTCGATGTTAAATTCTACATCCTTACACTAATCATTATGTTATTTATTTAGTTTTAAAATTTATTTAAAAACATCGGCCATGTATTGGCCCTAAACTTTCTTTTACGTAGTCAGTATATTTAGAATTGATAGTATATAAATAAAAATATATATTTCATTCACTGTCCAATAAAAGTGTAAAGTATTTCAGATTTTAAATGTTGGATTTTATAGTAGTATAATGAAAATATTATTATTAATTACATATTATTAAAAATTATTATGGCCGGGCATTTTTTAGTTTTCAAATTAACTTTAAACCAGAGAAAATATTTATATATAATATTTAATTATTAATTATTTACTAACCTTTGTAACGGTTTTTCACTAAACTTATTTGTGACACTGATAATAAATGTTAAATGTCAAAATATTGGAATATTTAAAACAATTGCCATGCATAGTAGATGCGATTTATTATGTATAATTTTCTATACCCATGTAACTATGGCAATATAAATAAGATAATAGCAATTTTCTCGTAACTGGTACACTTTTTAAAGAAATGTTTCAAACAAAAGTTGTGCAGAATACTAATATCTTTCAATGTTATTCTAACTATTTTTACTGCAAGTATAGCCGTTTCAGAGATATTGCAGAAATTGCAAAAAAAGTCTTAAGTAAACATGCACTTCCGGTTTGAATATGCTTTTCAAAAATAGGAGGTTTTCGCCCCAGGCATATACAAATCTTAAGTTTAAAGTTTCATAATTTTTTCTTCAACGGTGTAGGCTGTAGAGCGCATACACACACACACAAACACACAGACACACACAGACACACAGACAGACACACACACACAGACGTCATTCCAAAAATAGTCAGGCTCGATTCAGGGAAGGTCAAAAGGTGTATTTCCGTAAAAATTTCGAGAAATTTTTTTTTCGTGATTACAATACTTACTTATTACTTCGTAAAAGAAAGTAAAAGGTTGTATGATCGGAACATCAATGTCTTAGTTTAATTTAGTCGTACAAAATTACCTCTCAGCGCATTCCAACTCTATAATTTATCGGGTTTTGTTAACTACTACGGCAGTTGCTTAACTTTTGTCCGAGACTGTATATTAGCTCGAGCTTTGTTTTCCAATATTTCCGTTGAAATTTTAAATAGTAAACTTATGGAAGTTTTAGTAAAAAAATTTGATTTTACTTTTTTTGTTTTTGTTGAAATACGGAATTTCATTTGGAAATTACAATTAGAATATGTGCATGTTACATGTTTAGTTGATTGAAAACAAAATCAATGGTATTTTATAATTGAAATTTAAAATTACAATCAGAATCCGGCGTTTCAAATTACACAATCATTTGTACATGTTTATTAATTGAGTAGTATTATACCGGCTGGTGCGTTATTATTGATTCGCATTTTGCAATAAGGTATCAATATATGTTGCTGGTTTAAAATAAAGTTTAAATTTAAAGAAAATTACTCAAGGTTTCATTGGCAAATATACACACACCCACATGCACGCGCACCTTGGCGCACAAAAGCACATACGCACGCATATACGTACATTTAAAAGCAAAAACGCAAACAACAATTATATTATAAAATTGTAGAAACATATAGTTCAGTATATACACACGCATAATTGAACTATTGATATATATATATATATATATATATATATATATATATATATATATATATATATATATATGTATATATATATATATATATATATATATATATATATATATATATATATATATATATATATATATATATATATATATATATATATATATATATATATATATATATATATATATATATATATATATATGTATGTACGCACGCATAATTGAACTCTGTCGAGCTTAGATACAAACAATTCACAGTACCACATATACAGATCCGTCGCACGAAATACAGACTCAAATCCCCGTAGACAGTGTCGAGTAGGTTGCCTGGGGCGACGACAGCGTAACTAATTAAATTGGCGCTTCGTAGATTAGAAGTTCTTATTCGATTAGATTAATATTTTCACAGGTCCATACCAACTTGCTATATAGCTATACGAACGCGTGTGTTGAACGTTCGTCACGCAGCATGGACCATAAGTGCAAGAAAAGAAAAAATACGAACAGCTATGTAAATAACATTCCACATTTAGACAATTGGCATTTACAGAAATGTAATTGTTTTGTCTAGGGCCAGAAATAGAATACTACTACATTGTCGGTTGTATGTACTACATACATATATAGTTTGTCACTGAGTGGTGGTGGCACATGGAAATAATTTCCTTTAATGAAACTTAGAAAAAAAGAACATTCATTATAAAATTAAGTTTTGTTTATGAAAGTATATCTATTTAGGGCTAGTTGTTCAAAATTAAATGCTCATCCAAAAGTATAGAAATTTGTTTATGAAAAAGCTGTTTATTGTTTTGTGGTGAAACTCAAATCCAAACTTTGCTGGACTAATACCAATGGTAAATATAAATGGATTTTAATGAACTTAATCTTTAAATGTCACTTTATTAACAAAGTCAGATGAAAATAATATCCAATTAAAATTAATTTGACATGGCACAAACAGGCATAACTGTAAGATTCATTTTGTTAATTTGTCTGGAAACAAAATTAACTTATGAAACATATAATACAATTGTTATCTTTATTTTGTGTACAGAACACAGTATTAAATTATAGCGATACGATTTATATATTTGCATTTGATTTTATTCTTCGCAACAATACAATTATTATATATCATCCTTAAAGTTGTAAGAGCTGAAAACTGGAAAGAATTGTTAATAACACTATGAGGCTATCGAAATCTGCTGAATGTGTTATGTTTACTACTGCAGTTGATACTAGACTATAAAATAGGGAATCATGTATAATAAAATATCTAAGGTGGCCAGCATATGATTTTCTTATTACATTCTTGATAAAATTCTAGTTTTTCTGTCATTAACTATCTTGTTGACACATTAATATTTATTACTTATTTATGCAATACTCAAATATTTTAGACATATATCAATTAATTATTTCATATATCCTTAACTTACGTAATTATACTCTCAATAACAACGTAACTTTGTTTAGTTAAAAACTTCAAACCGGTTTTGAAAAAATCGGTTTAACCGATAAAATGTACTGATACATAGCCAATCCTACACCGTTTTGAATTAAAAATATAAACCAGCTAAAAACAAAACCGTTATCATTTGACAGGTAACAACTTATCTTGCAGTCATTTCCAAAATTCAAAATACAATGTCATATTTATAGTTTTATAATTTGTATTGTTAACTGAAATATGCTTTTCTTTCTCATATTTTCAGAATGACTGTTGTTTAATTATATTTATATTTTGTCAGAATAAATTATTGTTTTCGTATTCTACCGAATATTTGTAAAGAAATTTTGAACTTTACAAAGAAATAATTTATTTAATTGATCGATGAAATTGCAAATTCACCGAAAATGCATGATAATGTACCAATGTGTACTTATTGTTAGGTAAATAAACATATCCCTTTATCAAAACGCGAACCAAGACCATAATTATTTGAATAGAACCGATACACCCATTTTTCTATTCTTGAAAACTGGTTATTAAATACACGTTATTATGTATGTACATATATTGTTTTTTTTAAGTTTTGAAGCCTTTGTTAAAAATGTTTATTATATTTGTAAAGAGCACGAAATTTCAAGAATCCATAGCACGTAAATTAGAAAAAAATCAAATATGAATTGTAAAATTTTTTATTTACGAATGATTTAAGCAGGATAAGAGCAATTTTGGCATATCTATAAGAAAATTAAATATATTAAATTTTTCGAAAATTAGACAAAATATTTGAGCATATATGCTATCATTACTCCTCATTAACTGATCTAATAAAGATGCATGTAATATCTTATTTAAAACATTTCACTATGAATTATTGTGAGTATTCCAATGTTACTATTAAATTGATTGTGGTTGTATAGATAATGAATGAATATACCTATGTATGTGTATATATAATAGATGACAACTATAATAAGATATATTTTGTATGTCTATTATATTGTTGTAAGTTTAATGAGAAAATGGTGAACAATGGTTTGTATGATTAGAGAAAAGACTAAAGACTGTCGCTTTATCTAAAATACAAACAAAAGTGTAGTTAGTGTCCATCACAAAAGACAAGTGTCAGAAATATTTCAACAATCACGCAAAAATACATTATTGCACACGGCCAAAAGAGCCCCAAAAGAGAGGAGAATCAAACTGAGCACACTGTGCTGTAACGTTAAAGAGAATGGTAATGATAACAAGGCAACCCGTGGGGACCACGTCAACATTTTCACGCGTTTCATTTTCGGTGGCGTTTTGTGCGGCAAAAGTTATGTACTACAAGCATTTGAATGACACCACATCACACCATCGTCAAATATTTCCAAGTAAAATAATTTATGATCGAATTTAGCGAGAACGGTGCGACGCGCAGCGTGGCGACATAGCTTTTAACAACATACCCATTTCACAAAGCAAACGTAAATATAACGTCAACGTTTTGACGCTACCACGACTGCCTGCACCGTGACTGTGTAAATAACGTTTGATATCGGCGCGTTTGAAATTGTTCAAAGTTGTACGCGTTTAATGGACTGACATACGTTTGTTCATCATGTATGTCCACACTAGATTCAAACATTGACTATATATTCCCGCGCGAATTTCATCCGTATCACGTTGTACGATGCATATTACTACGATTACCTTTTTGATATATTCTCGTTAGTCATTATTTGCTAAAATTAATTTTGTTGTACTAGACATTTTGTCTATTCTACATGCAACTTACAAGGAAACTATTACTAAATATTTAAATGTTACTAATAATTTGTTTAATAATAATAATAACTCATTAAAACCAGAAACATGCTATTATATATATAATTGATCAACATACCACAAAATACAACGTACTGGGAGAAATATTTTGGGACAGAAAAGAAAATATGATTATCATAAATATATTAGTTACCGACATACATTTCTCATAGTTCTTATTTTTCTTTAGTTTTGTTTTTAATTATATTTAACTAATGAATCAGCTATTGAGTAACAATTTTTGGCTAGTTAAAAGAAGTTATATATATAAAACCAAGTCCGCCAAATTGATGTTATAACTTAATGTGTTTAGTATGGGACACGATGAACAATTAACAAAAATCTTGTTTAAACAAGGTTTATTTTATTTCAAATATATTTTTGTGAAAAATAATGATGTTTATTACATGCGAAATAAAATGTCATGAGCATCAATCATTTTCACACAAACAGCAAAAATATCTAGCTAGTTAGAGTATAATTAGTTGTCATAGCCAGTGCGCTGTCAACTGGACGACTATGGCGCCTAGGTATGGGAAAAGTGTGCGCCAATTATTATTAAAATAAACTATATTCACATTACCTGCAAGTGTGGGACTGACAGCTAGTAAAATTAACGTGATTTCACTCAGTTTATAAACACAGAATCGCAAGTTCAAGCATCCAGAACACATTTTGGCAGCGACCGTAAACAAAACCACTTTTATTTTTCAGCAAAGAATGTACTCTCATGTATATTTAGTACATTCAGTCTTTAACCCACATATTACAAAATGTTAGACTGTTTACATGGTTTTAATGTTTTCTATAAACAACACTATTTAAACGTTATCTCACATTTCTTTTACATCAAAATTCTCAAATAATTTAATTGCGGTTTAGAATCTTCTATTAAATAACCTTAACGAATAATTTCATATTTATTTTGCTTCACATCAACTCACTAAATTACGCAAATTATATCCTATTAAAATTATTTTATCTTTAAATGTATTATGAATTTAAATTTGCAATTGCTTTAAAATGGATAATAAAAAAATGTTTGATTAATATTATTGAAAAGTTAGAGTATATGAAAAGTCTTTACATGAGAGAATTCGTAATATGAATCCTTGAACTTAATTTATGAAAGAATTACTAATTTTATCCTGTATAAATTAAAATGTATTGGATGTTAAGTTTAGTCATCTTTTAAAATAGACATTCATAATATACTTTCATTAAATCAAACTAGAGTTGATTCTGCTTTACTCAAAAATTATTAAATCATGCATGAAATAAAAACCACGTTTAAATAAATATTTAACACTGTTTTAGTTATGAATTTAATATTATTTCACTCATACGCTAAAATATTTAATTTTAACAATATATTTAACACCAAACTATTTGTACTGCATATAATAGTTTCCTTATCTGCACTCTCAATTATTTCAGCGCATTTCACTCAACTTTTATTCTAACTTAAGAACGTCAACTCACACAATAATTCTTCTACATGTATACAACGTGTGTGTTTTGTGTGTATATGTGTGGCTTTGTCTGGTTTTAAACACTAACTGACAGTTAGTTATCTTTCCCTCCCCGTTGCAAGCAGAAAGACCGTGGCCCGCACAGCGATGAGAATAGAAAATGTTTCAGTGTATATGTGTGTGTACATGTATTTAATATTACACATGAGTGTATTTTTGATTGTATGTGTGCGTATTTTTCTCCCTCTCTGTTTCTCTCTCATACGATGTCGATGTTGTTGTTTTGTTCTGCAAACACAAAATTGCTACCCCTAGCTTTCCAAAACACGTGTGTCACTTTTATTGACATGTAGAAAATAATGCAAAACATTTATTATTCCATGTGATGCCTTTGTTCGTATTTTACATTTAATTTGCTGAACGCAAATCTCTACGATAAACATTTATATTGAGTTGTACCCAGACTGGCTTTTTTAATTAGTCTACAAAAATTAATATAAATTGCAGGACTAATGGAAACTTTATTGTAATAATATGCAAACTGCTATATACGAAATACGAGTTTGCCAATTTTTATTTTTTTTGCTGTTGTATATCTAATTAAATAATACTCAGTCTTTTGTAATTAAATATGTGAACTACATAAATAACTTATCTATAGCTACCAAATCAATAGCTATGCGCCGTGGGAAGCATATGTCTAGGCGTTATATTATTTATATGGAAGAACACCATAAACATAGGTATCTGCACGTTTGAGATATAAGTTTATAATGTAATTTTTAAGCAGTTATTATTTACTAAATATAATAAAGGTGTATAAAATAATTTAAAAACCATTACTTTATCTGCTTAAATAAAGTAAGTTCATTTAAGCTTATGTATTAAGTATTCATTTTGTAGCATAGGTATTATTTTATTTATTGAGGTAATCTGAAGAGCTGCCGAAGCGTTTTAAAAAATCTTTTTTTCATTAAGTTTATTATCAATCTATTTTATTTATAAGGAAAAACACTGAAGCTTTTTATTTCTGCTTTATACTCTTCTGCTCATATTAAAGCTATATCAGTATATTATAACAGAACTGCCAAAAGAGAAATGTAAAAATATGATTCCATTTTGTTCAAATTGAAAGTTTCATATATAGTAATATAAATGTTTCCAAATACATATAAGATTTTATATTACATTTTATATTACAGTAACCCGTGTATATCTATATATACAAGACATAATTTTACCTTAGAAGATATTTATGAAGTGTTTTATCTAATTTTAGTATCTGTAGCAAAAGGTTATAATCTAGTAGCAAATATTTTACCATGGAATTTATACAGCGCGATGAAGGACACCTTGGACTATGCAGTACTTCCGCTTTGTATGTATTGTGGTTAAAAAACGTTTTACAGTGAAAATCCTTCATTTAAAAATCGTATCCAATATTAAATTGGTTGAATGCATAGCTTAGATCTTTAAAGTAAACAGTGTAGACAGGTGTAAAATATTCATCGTTCTTAAACAAATGATAACTTATCCTATGTTTGAAAATAAACATCGTTACTGTCGATTTTATATAACATGAACTTCAGAACGAAATAGGGAAAATAATAAGAATTTTTATTTAATATACCGTCCTTATATATACATAGAAATATGTAATAACCGTAATTGGATAAAATCCAGTCTTGATACGCGTAGCCTGAAAAATTCATATGATTCTCTTATTGCATTATTTTCAGCAGATATTTAGATGCTCCACAAGAACATTCGGAAATAGATTGATTTAATTTTATATAAGTAAACCATCTATTAATGTAGGCCTACTTTAAAACGGAAATCGAAATAATTTAAAATGCTAGAATTCCTAAGTTCGGTGTAAGTTTTATGAACAGAAATAAAAAAGAAAACCTTGAAGTTAATTGCAGAGGGTGAAAGAGTAAATTAATTTTAAAAAAACAATTTATTTAATTTGTCTTGATTTTCTGGTGGTGGTGCCGATACCTTTTTTAAGCCAACCAACCTTTTTACCTGGCTAATCGATGGGGGGTGTTTATCTATACACATCAACAGCGGTAAAGGGTTCGTTTTGTGATAAGCCGACGGCCGTATCTTTAGGAGCGCGTGTGCGCGTGAATATAGGTATATGTTTATTTAAATTACTTTTGAGTGGAATGTGCAGTCAGTCCCAATCATTAAAAAGCACTATTTGAATAAATCAGTAAATTATAAAGCAATGCTCATGCACACAATAGAATTGTAAATTCACCAAAGTAACACACCGCCATATCAGAAATCAACACAGTGATTTATTAACCTAAAGTTCATTACAATTTTATCGGAATCATAAAAAAAATAAGAATAATAGTTGCGCATTTGCATATTATAGGTACGTGCTATATATGTAAAAATAACCTTAAATATTAACCTACATTTTTTATTCAAAGCTATTTATTATACCCTGACTCAACTCATACTTTTATATTTCTTATTACTAAAGGTATAAGTCCGCCGAAAGTTATTCCATTGAAACTGACTCGCTTTAAGCTCATGGTTTTCCAATTTATTTGATATTTTTATGTTTTATTTTAATCCAGGAATGACCAACTTTTTCCTGCAGCGTGCATGAAGCTATTTATCGCATGCCATCAAAGATATTAAAATTGCATAAAAATCATAAATATTGTCCAAATAGAGTAAACGAAATTAACATTCACTTCAAATTGCAATACACTGACAAAAATCTTTTGCTAAAGGTACCTTATTTGCTCACGACACATATATTAAAAGTTAATATATTTATAGCTGCGGTGTACCTTTTACTTTTCTTAGTATAGTTAAACATACAATTGATAATTAGTAAAATAGAAGAAATATACATATTATTGCCATATTAAGTCAAAAATTTGTAGTTATAATAATTGAAAAATATTTTCTATATTTTCGTATTTTTCTTGTTTGCGAACATTTGAAACAATAAAATATTATTAAAATTTATACGATAAGTTGTTTATAGTATAAATTAACCTATTTATATATTTCTTCAACATAGATATGTAAATATTAGTTTGTAATGAAAATGT
The DNA here is from genome assembly GCA_018344505.1 of Nebria ingens riversi. NCBI lineage: Eukaryota > Metazoa > Arthropoda > Insecta > Coleoptera > Carabidae > Nebria > Nebria ingens. The sequence continues at coordinate 19,801 of JADQWA010000142.1, read as the reverse complement.
AAAGTCAGGATTAATTACTTTACATTGTTTTAGCGTAAATACTGAAATTAGAAACGTAACATTGTAGGAAAATAAAAGATTTATTAAACCCAATTGTGTATTAGTAGAAGTTTCCATTCCAGCATGACACAACCTCAGCAAACGAGCAAGTTCTGATTAATTCTCAGCCTGTCACATTTACATCTGAATTTACTTCGAAACTAATAATCCGTGTTCTATCTATTTCAGACGATTCACTTTATTCATTATCTTATCCTCTCTACACGGTTACGAGTTAAAGAGAAGATATACCAGTTAAACCTCACTCACATTGCTAAATTGATTCGTATATAGAATTTTATTAAGAGGAAAGTAGCATACCAATTCATATACGTATTATAAAAATGTAAGACTCCACATACCGCATTACGTTTTATTAGTGACAGATATTTTTGATTTTTACTTAAAGAAGATAGGAAGTTGTCAGGATTATAGATAGCTATAAAAATACCATTGATATTGGAAAACGTTTTTTTCTTACACATATACTTCCGTCACCAGCAGACAAATATGGATCCCAAATTTTCAAAAGCATTTCCTTACAGAAAACTCTTGGCAGTATATGTTATTTTTATAACAAATTTTTTTCTCTGCTAGAATGTATTCCAAACATCTAGTTTTATGATTTCGAGATTCATTCCTCATAATAATTATATAACGACTGGCAATATGTAACAAGTGGTGCATGTCAGATATCAACTGACTTATTACGCTAATAAATTACAACGGAAATTATATTATTCGGTATTTGTTACATATGCGTAACATTCGTGCCTATTTTATATTTTAATTCTAAATCTATGCACTTTCGATAAAAAAGAAGATGCAAATGTATGCCGGGAAAACTATTTTAGGAGGATATTAGCATATTCAGATTATTTAAAAAATATAAATTTATAAAATATGCTAAAACTGTAAACTTGATATTACTTACAAGTTCTCTATATATAATCCGAAATAACGTATAATTTACGTCCATTTTGTCCGGATAGATAATCAATTTTAAAAAGTAGGTTAAATATGTTCTACATTAACATTAGGTATATAAATACAGAAGAAATTTAATTTATAACCTAATTTCCGCTTGGATTCAAATAAGTTCTTGCTTTAGACTTTTTTTAGCAATTTAATTTTGGAAATAAAGTTTTTCCAATAGTTGTTAAAGGTTAAATTACTTACAATTTATTATTTCATATCGTTTCATTTCCTTTTAACGAACTTTGCAATTTTTAATATGGAATAAATAAAAGCAGATATAAATTATATACAAACACATTCAAAGTTGAAGTTTGGAAATAAATTGTTATTTTTTGACTTACGGTTTAAATTATCCACCCTCTGAAGTACCATGTAATTAATAAATTATGAATTTACGCCACCATCAAGTATCATTGTCTGAGATTTTACTGGCGGTTAGATTTAGACCGAAAATATGTATAAGAATTCTTAAGATATATTAACATTATTGGCTAATTTATTGGTTGGTTTAAATATTTATTAATATATTTTGTTAGTACTTAATAAACATTTGCAGAGGTTCGTACTAGACAAATTAAATATTAAGAATTTGTAACGCGAAGGTAATACATTAAATACCATACTAAACAGCAAAATATCTGCAGTGGTCTGCACTGGTCATTCTTTTACGCAGTAGGTTTTGGTCTGTTTAGATAAGAATAAGGATACTAAAATACAAATTTAGAAAAATGCAAGAAAATATATATTAATATATAAGCAATTATTATGGCCAGAACTTTTTTAGTTTTCAAATAAATTATATAATTAACAGAATATTTATATAAATAAATCTTTAAATACATCATATTTTCACTCAATCTATTTCTGACAATCGATGTTCTATGCTAAATATCAAATCACAAATTATTTTAGTCTATTTTGTTTACTTATTTAAATATTGACAGGCATAGTTGATACAATTTATAAAATTACACACACACGCGCAAGTACACACAGAGGGAATTCGGAAAATAATCAGGGAAGGTCAAAAGGTGCATTTCTTCTAAAATCTCGAGTTTGAAAATTTTCATGATTATATATATACTTCCTTATATACATTCGTATAAAAAAGTAATGCAATAGAAACATGTTTTTTTAATTTACATATTACTGTACTAACTGTCAAAGTGTATATGTTTATTTTTTTTATTAAAGGAGGTATATAAATAGATTTTTAATAAATCAACTGGAAAACAATGCTGTACATACATTTTCATATATTTGCATTTAAGAATAATAAATGTAACTGATCAGTATCGTTATACAGAAAGACATTAATCTTTTCATAGAGATGGAAACCCAAACAACACAAAAATAAACATCTAAAAATATAACGTTGTATTCCTTGTTTTTATTGATTGACTACTGAGCTATAATATAAAACAGTTATATCGGATTACTCGCGGCTGTGTTTAACTTATAAACGGACTACCTCATAACTCAATTGTAGTTTAAGTTAATAAGAAAAACTTTGTTAATTACAGATAAAATGATATAATGATATTGACGAAAGTTAACGAAAGATACAAGAGCATTGTCAGCCAAGGGTAGAAAATAGATTTCGAAAATTTTAAACAAACTTCCAAGGGACTGAAAGTTTAAGACCATTATCACTCTAACAAGGAATTTCTATTTGAGATGCTAACTAGGTTTACTGTTTCGAATAATGGCCGCCATTTCGTTATATGGTAGTAGCTCCCGTATAACTTTTATGGATAATACAACTACAGGACGGAAAGTATGAGAATATTTTGCCTTGTAAATAACGAAGTAGTTATTTATTTTGCGTCTGCTTTGAACAGATGCCTTTCCATTATAATAAAAAGAATGTATTTCGCGGAAGCATATTCAATTATATTCTAACATATAAGGTTCTTTTTTTGATTTGTTAGGTCATATTTGTAAATTTTTGCAGCCAGTTTTACACAAAGGTATAGGAATAACATCTGACAATATGAATTTTATTATACAAGCAATAGTTGTAGGTATCACTAGAATAGCAACTAGAATTTGCATGGTAAAATGCAAACATTTCTAACTGCAACTGTGGCATGATTATCGATCTAATAAAACCTTTTCAAGTATGGTCTTAAGTTATATAGTACGATGTATATATGTATATATATATATATATATATATATATATATATATATATATATATATATATATATATATATATATATATATATATACGTATATATATATATATATATATATATATATATATATATATATATATATATATAATTTATTATATAAATTCGGAAATCTGTACAGAATTTTTCATTTAAGAAGAATGTGTTTGATATCTATAAATTATAGCAAGAACTTCAAATACACATTATACGCATAAGGTCTGCACATTTCAATATATAATTTTGTTTGACACAAAAATGGACGGAACTTGTTCTTTTATTTTTTGTAGGTACATAAATATGTATTGAAATGTATACGTAGAAATGCTATATTATACGCTACATAATAAAGGAGTATCAAATTCTATACATTATTCAATATCTAGTTATGCATCGTCTCATACTGGCTTTTAATTGAAATCTCCAAACTAACGACGTACGTATACTTGTAAAATTCTTGTCAATTTATTATATTGAAATATCGTATAAAAACATCGGCCATGTATTGGCCCTAAACTTTCTTTTACGTAGTCAGTATATTTTGATTTGATAGTATATAAATAAAAATATAAAATGTTAAAATTTAACTACCAATATGGTTAAACTGAGTCTTTCGATGGCAATCTGACAGCTGCAACGAAATACATAGAAAAGCATACCCTACGAAGGGATTTGCCCCTTAAGCCAGGGCAAAGTTTAGGTTGGGGGGGGGGGGGGAGTAGATCAAGAAAACACATTCGATGAATTAACTGGAAATATCCATCAGCGATTATGTTTTTTTTACTAAGCGTCAGATTGCCATCGAAAGACTCAGTTTTACCGAAAATATGTTCATTCATTATGTCCAGTAAAACTGTAAAGTTAGATTATTGTCAGATTTCTAATAAAACATATGTATTTTAGATTTAAAATGTTCGATTCTATAGTAATATACAGAAAATATAATTATTCATTACACATTATTAAAAATTATTATGGCCGGACATTTATATTTATATGTAATATTTTAAATTATTTACTAACCTTTGTAACGCTTTTTCACTAAACTTATTTGTAACACTGACAATAAAGGTTAAATGTCAAAATATTTGAGTATTTAAAACAATTGACATGCATAGTAGATGCGATTTATTATATATAATTTCCCATACCTACGTAACTATGGCAATATCAATAAGATAAGATCTTGTAACTAGTACTTTTTGAAGAAATGTTTCAAACAAAAGTTGTGCAGAATACTAATATCTTTGAATGTTAATGTAACTATATTTATTGTGAGTACAACCGTTTCGGCGATATTGCAGAAATTACAAAAAATTACTCAAGTAAACATGCACTTCCGGTTTGAATATACTTTTCAAAAATAGGTTTTCTTCCCAGGCATATACAAATCTTAAGTTTAAAGTTTCATAAGTTTATCTTTAACGGTGTAGGCTGTAGAGCGCGCGCACACACACACACACAGACGTCATTCCAAAAATAGTCAGACTCGATTCAAGGAAGGTCAAAAGGTGTATTTCCGTAAAAATTTCGAGAAAATTTTTATTCGTGATTACAATACTTACTTATTATTTCGTAAAAGAAAGTAAAAAGCTTGATTGTCTACGATTAAGCAAAATGGAAATTATCCTAGTTGATTTTAAAACAAAAATAATTTTCTTGAATAAAGTGCCACGAGAGAACTTCAAATGGAACGTTCCGGAAGAATAAGATATCTTGAAGTTAGGAGCATGAGCTGATGTGCAACTACAAAAGTAAACTATATTTAATAGTTAAAGTTAGATCATATACACAATTTGAACTTTTCTACTATCTTCCTGGCGTTTTATAAACGGAAAAAGTGTTCACTGTGTTTTCATTTAATCAACTAAAAAGTTTAAATTCCTAAAGTAAAATGAAGCAAGTGAATTTTTAATCTAGTGGAAACGCGTCGACGGGCCATTTGACGCGCTCAGAAACATCGATAGAAGCCAGTGGCGGCTCGTCTATAGGCAATATTTGCAACTACAGTAATATATATATATATATATATATAAATAAAAGGCGGCTGCACTGAGTTTGTCAAGTTAAAACATAATCTAGCAGAATTCGTACGATGTTCGGCGACAATCTTTTGTTTAAAAGTTCAAAAATATTAAATATAAATCATCACACTCTTTGAAATATCAATATTCCGTAAATTCTATTTTTTAAAAACGAAGAACCATTAATTGAATTGCTTATGAAATAATATCGTCGTTGCAACGTTTTTCACTCGTTTTCTACTATTTAAAACAGAGATTCAACTTCAACAAACTATTTATCTATATTTTGAAGATATTAGACGAATAAGCAACAAATATAACTAATGTGTACCAAACACGTATACATAAATAAAATATATAAATCATTCTTCACGTCCGTAATTTTTTTTTTTACTTTTTCTTCAAATAAATGTTCACCAATAAAATATCTAGCCTAGCGATAATGTAGGGGAACACGTTTTATAAAATGGTTAAATACCATCGCAAGGATAGAAGGTGCATTACTCTCTCCAGATTATTAAGGTAGGCTTTATCACTTTGGATCCTTTGACGAGTCGCCACTGATGGTGGCATATCAGCAATGGAGACTCACAAGCGCGCACGGACATTAGAGAAAGGGACCTTTATAAGTGAACGTATTAGAGAGTGAACGGGTTTCTAGTCCCGATCTTTATCCCTCGAGTGATGTTAGCACCAGCACCGGCAGCAGAGTATTGGGAGGTACTTCGGCTTCTGTTAAAGTTCGATTCCTCCCATTCGCGTACTTAACGTTAAACGTGCAATCGATTCTTCCCTAATAACTCCCGGCTCTTCTTCTCACTCACTCGTACCAGAATTGCGAAATTGTCCAAGATCAACTAAGGATGTGCAGTATTGTGCGTATTTCCTCAACCGGCATCTATTATATGCTCACGGCATATTCAATTAAATTATATTTATCTTTACATACAGATTTTTTAGATTAATTTCAATTCGAATTTCTCATTTGATCAAAAATAGAAGAGCTCTTCGACCTATAACATAAATTTTTAAACTTGAATATTTGAATTTAAAAAAATGTTTTAGTTAATTCGACTGGAAGAAAACAAAATTAATCTTTATATTATTTGACGAAAGAAAAAACATCTCTTTCCAAAACTTATTAACATATAAATAATATACAACTATTTAGTGTCTATATAAATTTATTAAGCTTTGATAAGGTTAAATTCATTTATATATTTATATTGTAAATGTTATACAAGCATTATATCAATTTACATTAAGCAATATTTATGTCCTAGAATTTTTTTCGGTGCACTTTAAAGGGTTTTCTGCCACCCCACATGTTGGGAGTAGGCATTAAGTTATGTATATATGTATGTACTTTAAAAAATAAGTAGGTATATTTGAAGTCAATATAAATTCGATATGAAAGATATGAATATCATCGGAAAATCTATTTCTATTACAATTTACAGTTATATTCGATATCAATTTTCGCAAGTATTCAAACATATTTATTTACAAAGTTGCTTGAAAACGCGACTGCGTTAGTGATATCAAATATATACATACATATGTAAATGGAAATTGAAAAAGAGTAGATTTATTTTCAATAAAGTTGCATTCGGGTAAAATAATATGTGATATGTATTATGGCGTATGATGAATCATGTAGGTTAGAAACAAATTTCAAAAATATGTAGTATAAATAATAATAATATTTACAAATTTCTATCATATCTTATTGTTAGTAAAAGTGGAATATAACGCTAGTGAAGTATGTAGCGAAGGTGTTGCATAGCTTTCTGTAAGTAAGAGCCACTTGAATCATCAGCGGCTTACTAAAGTAGATTACAATTAAGTAGTTACATCTGCCGTTGCCGTGGAATCACGGAAGAGAGTACTATTAAAACAATGAGCAGATTTACATAGAATCGGCAGATACTGATTTTTATATAACCAGATGGTTATACGTTTAGAATCTGGACTTGAAATGATCTAATATGAGACAAAAATATTTAGCGTACTTATTCCAATTGTGATTTATAGCCAAAATAATTTTTCTAGTTTGTAAAATGTATTTTACCTGTTACATTGTTACAATCTTATTAAAATTTATTCAGGAAAAATATTTGTAAGGTATGTACGAAATGAATTTAAGTAGGTGAAGCTGATTCTTATGTAAATAACGAATTTAAATTGTAATCTTATACTAAATCTTATTTGCAGATTCAAATTTGTTCTAGTTAATTTGGGCGATGACAAAAAATAAGCGATATTGGGTAACTTTCCGTGTAAAGAATTGATTTGATTGCATATCGATGGAATTTATTGTCGAAGCAAGAAGTATGGATATCGATTAATTATGCTAATAAACGGCTTCATTGCCGAAAGCCATATTAAATGCAAATTTGGGAAATACATCACGAAGGACTTATAGAGGGCTAGGCGTGTTGGAATTAGTAAACGTGTGTTATCAGTAAGCGTATTCTGGGATCGATTCCCGCTGGAGTAGGTCATCCATTTACTGTCCACTCTAATACCCGTAGGCTATTTACGGTCGAGTCTGACCTTTTTCCAATCTTGAATAGTATAAATTCAAAATCAACATTTTCTATATCAAACTTACATATACATATGTTATTTACAAATGAGTAATTTCATGTGGAAATTAGTCTCGTTACGCTTCTATGTATTTATGTGTAAACACCCATGAAACACTCAATTCTAACCAAAACTTTTGATGTATGTAGAGCGGATATGATTTAAATTATTCATTAATAGTTACTTCCATACGATACTTGCTTTTACTAATAATGCACTTACAAAATCAATACGGAATATTTAACTGGTATCTTCTAGATAGAAATTTAAACCAATATCATTTCCGTTGGGATTTGAACGCCTGTATGCTTGCATATGTGATCAAAATAATGTAACCATAGCAATAAAACCATACGTAATGAATTTTAATTTATAAAATAAAAGAAATTTGCATGATTTACCAGCAAGTTTATAGAGTTGATGGGCACCGCGGGAAATATAATTGAAAATAAAGAACTCATTTGTTTTAATCAAATAGCATAATTTCCTTTATGGTTATATGTTAGATATGATATCTCTATCATCGGCATCCATGGTCTAGTGGCTGACACTTTTACTTTTCAGTAAGTGAACTATGAAGTTTGTTTAGTTCGAATCCCGCCTAGGACGAATGGATTGTTTCACCTATGATTTACTTCGGTAAAACAGTACGTCGGTAGGTTTTTCCGGATACTCCGGTTCCCCTTCTTAGGAAACACACACATATATGCTACTTAAAAAGCAAAGCAGATTACCACAAATACAGGGAGTCAAGGCTTAGGTACACTAGTCACGGCTAATATTGGCCACGAACACTGACAACACACAACACGCTGAAGAGGGAACATTCCCTATAGCGGCGCACGTAATAATAATAATAATAATATGACAGAATCTCTGATCACTATAATATTCGCGAAAATTAGTATAATAACATTAATACAATGACCAACTAAAACTTGAAGAATTAAATTGCATACAGTGGTATTTATTTTGATATTATTGAAATATTGTTTGTTACCTATTATGTTGAATATGTATATGTAAGAACGAATAAATAAACATATATAAAATTGACCCTAAATAGTTTTACCGCAAACAAAGGATTTTACTTAAAGTCATTCGTGGCTAGGTTTAAAATAAATTCTTTTTACATTGACTAGAAACTGCAATGTCAGAAGAAACGACCAACATATCCTAAGAAATCTTGAGAATGACATGGTTCACATGACGTGGCTAGAATATTCCACTACTAAAACCAAAACAAATATATGTAAATGTTACAGACTCAAACGTCGGAAGATGCATGTTGATATAATATGTATATATAAAGTAATACATTCGTATAATGCTGCTTAGACATAACTAACATTTTAGAAAACTACATAAGATAGAAATTGTGTTGGAGACATTATATATCAAAACTGTTTGGCCTTTGCATTTAAATAATGAGTACTCATGTTATATGTGTGACAAAATTGGTTAAATGAAATGAAAATATATGCACATCAAAAAAGCCCAAGCTCGTTTATTTTCTATTTGATAATATATGTATTACTCGATATTTTGAATTATAACGTATGAATTCTTTTATGGAATTTTAATTTATTGGCGATATAAAAATGCGGTTACTTAGAGCAACTGTATCATAAATCAACGTTCAAGCATTATATTTGAGAACGTGGAGTATTGGAAAAACAGAAAGAATAGAAAACGGAACAAAAGAAATCGAAGTACTATATTTTATCACCACAACAAGTTATTGTTTCTAATGACAAGTCCTAGAACGAGGATATAAAATAATATTTATTTGTAAATGACAAAGGGTTTCTGTGTTCATTTCTTTCCAATTTATTTTTTCATGGCTCCGACACTTTAGCATAACGAAGCAACGAAGGTGATTGTTATGCGGCACTATTGAAGTATCGTAGTGTTAGAAAATTTAATGCCTTTTGACCTATAAACAAGCGATTCTGGCGTCACATAATTAACCTTTCTTTCACACCCATTAGTTACCTCAAATATGAATGGAACAAACACTATCAACATTGTGATGAAGTCATATATAGCCAAAATATTCTATGCTAGAAATATAAAGCATTTTACTCTTTTAATATTCAAAAAAAACATATTTTACAAAAACATAAATATTGTATTAAATGTAGATATAAAAAACAAATATGGGTTTGTATCTTTATAACAAAAACATCGGCCATGTATTGGCCCTAAACTTTCTTTTACGTAGTCAGTATATTTAGATTTGATAGTATATAAATAAAAATATAAAATGTTAAAATTTCAAGAAAATATTTTCATTCATTGTCCAATAAAAGTTTATTGTCAGATTTCCAAAGAAAACATATGTATTTCAGATTTTAAATGTTGGATTTTATAGTAGTATAAGGAACATATTATTATTCATTACATATTATTAAAAATTATTATGGCCGGGCATTTTTTAGTTTTCAAATTAACTTTAAACCAGAGAAAATATTTATATATAATATTTTAAATTATTTACTAACCTTTGTAACGGTTTTTCACTAAACTTATTTGTGACACTGACAATAAATGTTAAATGTCAAAATATTTGAATATTTAAAACAATTGACATGCATAGTAGATGCGATTTATTATATATAATTTCCCATACCTACGTAACTATGGCAATATCAATAAGATAAGATCTTGTAACTGGTACTTTTTGAAGAAATGTGTCAAACAAAAGTTGTGCAGAATACTAATATCTTTCAATGTTATTCTAACTATTTTTACTGCAAGTATAGCCGTTTCAGAGATATTGCAGAAATTGCAAAAAAAGTCTTAAGTAAACATGCACTTCCGGTTTGAATATGCTTTTCAAAAATAGGAGGTTTTCGCCCCAGGTCTATACAAATCTTTAGTTCAAAGTTTCATAATTTTATCTTCAACGTTGTAGGCTGTAGAGCACATACACACAGACACACACACACAGACGTCATTCCAAAAATAGTCAGACTCGATTCAGGGAAGGTCAAAAGGTGTATTTCCGAAAAAAATTCGAGAAAATTTTTTTTCGTGATTACTATACTTACTTATTACTTCGTAAAAGAAAGTAAAAATGATGATTAAAGGTTTATATTATTCTATAATATAACCACTAAAATGAAATGTAACTTTGTATCTAATATCTGATTTTAGAAGTATATTTCCTACATTATACGAGGTCAGGTAAGCGTATTCATTATTAGAATAAATATGATATTTCATGTTACTTGAACAGTTTAGTTATATGGTAAATTCCTGCGTCAATCGTGCAGTCAGTCTATCACTCATTGTTAGATTGGCACAACAGAAAATATACACATAACTACATAAGAATATAAGTAAAACACTTTTGTGGACATACATGGACCTATTTACACAAATTTAAGAATAATTTGTCTAAGTTATCCATTTATATCATATATCAACTTTAACTATTAAATAATGCAGTATAATGGTAATTCCAGAAGTATAGATAGAGTTTATTGAACAAACATCGAATTGTAAGCATTCGTGTTATTAATTTAGGTTAATTTCATTTGATGAGCGCTAGAAGAAGATACGATTGATCACTTAAGCTCTTCGTGATACACAAAATGGAGTTCTAGTTTAAATCTATAAATTTTACATGCTTTTTAAAATTAAAATAACAAGTAAGAGCTTCATGTATGTATAAATTTCGAGTGAACAAGTAGCATTATTCGGCATGTTGGGTTCAAAATAAGCTATTGTTACCGCAATTCAAATGAAATGTTTCCAATTGTGACCACATCCTGAAATGGCTATTGTAATTCAAATAAAAATTAGCACAGCTTAACTTGTCGTCGCAGCGTAGAGGCTATTAAAGAATATTTCTCGCGTACGACCACGCTAAGTGGCAATATATAGAAAGAGATATAATCAAGTTGAACCGTAATAAAATTCGTCAGTTTTATAATGAAAATTCGCGTCGGGTAATATTCTATCTATATCATTCTGGCACATTAACCGTAACACCATTTAAAGAAGACAAAAAAGATATGAGAGATCAGCATGAGCAGATAGTATATTGCGTCTTCAAAAATAGATTAGACACGGCGATGGGGGCACAATACTATATCACATCATTAGAGCACTAGACATTTCATTTTCCGGGCTTCTTCCCTCCTATCTTGTGCATAAAGTCTCATAAACGCCCGAGAAAGGGAACACACACACTCCACTCCAATATAAGCTTTAACTAAGTTTTGATTCAAGAAACGAGATATGATAGAATGATGTTAAATTTCCGATTATCGCGACATGCAACCACCAACTTATTAAATCGTAATCAAAGTTTATAATTTTCATGCAAATTAGTTTCATCCTTTTGAATATTTTGTTATACCAATAATCTTTTGATTAAAACGTGCTGAAAATAAATATACAAAGAAATTCATAAATATTTTACAAGATCAGAATAATTCATGTCTAGCAGCAATAAAATGAAATGTTAGTTTACAGACAGAACTATATGACTATGGCCAATTCTTGCAGTGCGTCAGTATATATATATATATATATATATATATATATATATATATATATATATATATATATATATATATATATATATACTAATAAATATTGTTGAAATGAATCGATCATATTTTCGTATCCTCCGGTATTTATTTTTATGAGTAGTTACTCGTATTTCAAAAAAAACTTAAAGAAAATCTTCATTAAATATGTGATGTATTGAAAAAATTGTATTATCCTGTTGATATTAAAATTTTCGCCATTGAATTGCTTCTTCTTAACCAGAATAGCGACATTATTGAGAATTATCTTACTAAATATGACAGGTAACAGTAAAGTGATTGTTTAAATGCAGATCTAACGTCACATTCCGTCTTGAGGCAATAATATAATGATTAGCGCACGTAAATTAATTTGACTGCACGTCCTAATCATACAAGGTATTATTATAATTATTGCAATATGTGGACCTGAACAAAAATAATGAAGAATAAAATTCTTGTCCTTATAAGTCATATTGAGGACTTTACGCAAACGTATTTTCTATAATGAATTCAAACACAATCTAGTATTTCCATAAGGAAAGAAATTTAAAGCAGTTTTATATAGTTAAAGTATCAAAACTATGCTATTCACAGTATACGACTGAAAACTGCATATTAGCAGAATAATTTCAAACGTTAAGCCGGTTTTTATCTGCAAACTTCATGTAAATTCATTTAAAAAGTTATAACAAGTTGGGATTATGCCAATTTAAGTTTGTTTTAGGTCAGTTACCTTCGTTATGGTAGGATGTGGCTCAAATTTTCAAACTCACACGTCAGCTAGAAAATTGAAATTGTTTCCTAATTCGTTTTAAACCAAAACAGAAAAAAAAATAGAAATACGAGAAAGTGTTGAAAGCTTTTTGCTTACGGAAGGTGATGTTTTATATAAATGCTATAGGGAATATTGCCTATATGAACCGGCACACCAGTCGAGAGAGTGAGTGAGTAAGTATGTGTAGTAAAATTGAAACGATATTTCCGGTTATTCGATGACACTTGAGTGTGGTCGTTGTGAATTAGCTCGTAACTCGACTCAACTTCCGCTACGTATGACAACCATTATTTGTGATTTTAGTACCATGACGCACATACCTAAAATTCACACGTGGTCAAGCTTCAAAGGCCAAAATCCATTTGAGACTAGCCGACATCCTATTGGAAAAAGAATCGTCAAGAGATGGCACTTTGCGTTGTGACTATAATATCAAATTCCCATTTTTACTTGCTTATACGAAGTAATAGGTAAATATTGTAATCATGAAAAAATCTATTTCGAAATTTTAACGGAAATACACCTTTGACTTTCCCTGAATCTGACTCTTAGAATGACGTCTTTCTCTCTCTCTCTCTATCATATATATATATATATATATATATATATATATATATATATATATATATATATATATATATATATATATATATATCTGTGTGCGTGTGGTTGTGTGCATGTTCAATAGCTATTTTTTTGTAACTTTTTGAAAAAGCAATAAAAACAAAAATGCAACTATTATTACTTAGGTTCAACCGTTTCCGAGATATAGCAGAAACTGCAAAAAAATTGCTGGAGTAAACATGCATTTCCGGTTTGAATATTCCTTTCATATATAAAAGGTTTTCTTGCGAGCCATATACAAATCTAAAGATTAAAGTTTCATACTTTTACCTTCAACAGCTTAGGATATAGAACGCTCATACATACACATTTCCTTGAATGTTTAAAATTTTGAGTTTTAATATTTTAACAAAATATACCTACTACGTATAAGAAATCCCAATACAAGACACTGCAAATATTTCAAATGGATAGTTTTGAATTGCGCAGCATAAATGTGAATCTAAAAATACGAATAAGATTTATGTAACGCAAAATATAATTTATACAATAATTATGTGAATATATCATCGAAAGTGATTCAGAATTTATTTATTATCATTTAAGAATGCACATGAAATAACATGCATGATATGATATGAGTAACGAAGAACGTATTAAAATTAAATAGAATTGAAGCCAATTTTTCTTTTTGGTTAGGTTTGGTCAGGACTATTCATAGTTATTTCATATTTTAAACACTTATCATTTACGACACAATGGAAGGTTACCATGATTATAGGTAAGAATAAACATATTTAACATCTGCTGTTAATAATGATTATCCATTAGTCGTCAACCAATGATTAAAAACCGACCTATTGTCGGTGATGCAGTAGTAATATAGACTAAAATTATTATTATTTAAGCTGTAATATAATAATTAAGGGTATATACATGAAAATTTTACTTAAAATAATATTAAGCTCATAACTCTTTTTATATATTCAGATTTTAAAAACTTTACTTGTAACATATAATAAAACATTTAATAGTTTCAAATAAGGTTAACGCATATTCCATATTTTCGTCAATTCTTGCACGTGATAAAGTTTCAAACGCACATTTGCGCACGCGTATTTTTGCACATTAACTTTTATCAAACTGTCCACACACGCTTCAACACATGATAATGTATCTGATGTGAGAAAATGAAAGAGGTCAGTCTCCTCATTTTATTACTCCAGCGGCTTGGGCTTCGAGCGTAAATCCGCAATAAGAACAGAGAGAAATAGCTAGGTTCGCGATGAAATTGCATAGTAGTGTGTTATCACTTCTGAACCATCATCGCGATATTACACCTTTAACGCCGTAAAAATCACATCATGAAATCGTCCATACTTTTCCAAGTAGAAAAAGTTTTCTTAAGTACTTTCCAAATATCATTCTGTGTAACACAAATATGTATAGAGCTCAAGACCATACTGTTTAGCACATTATCATATTACTTTTATGCTCTCATACGTATAGAAAGAAACAGAAAGAAAGTAATTTTTGCCATTTTGCATCCCTAACCATTCTAAAAAAAATATATTTAAAATATTTTAATGTAAGTATTTTCACAAATTCTAATATTCAGAATTTTTTTTTATAATCCTTCAATATTTGTTTCTGAAATTCCGAATTTAAAGCCTTTTTATGAAATATCCGGATTACTCGAATAGTAAGGTCAAAGGAAAAAACCATGTTTTCTAAGATATTTTTAATAATTACGAATGGCTTGTTGTTGATAGTATATTTGGCATTATATTCAGTATAAACAATGACAATTATTGTTCATTATATCGTAATTTAAAGCCTTTACTTCCAATTAAAAAAAATCATATCTAAAAAAAAATCTACTATCCTACTAGTATCAATTGTCATTATATTTTTATTCCATCTTTCTCACACCTATCAGTCTGGGATGCATAACAATTGTTAAAACATAATGCGCAATTTATATTTAATAGAGCAACACCATAAATTATTTTATGACAAATAATTTACAATATTATTATTACAATATAATACTTACAATACTAATATCTACATTTTAGGGCCCCCGTACTGAAATTTCTTATACAATTCAATATAAGTAACTGAACATTATTACTTTTTCTATTTTTAGATGAATCTAAAAAGAGATGGTAATAACTTAATTTATATTTTAATACAAAATAATCAGCGTATTATAAAATACCTCTTTATAATTGATTTAGTGAACATTATTATAATGGCTTTTACATAATAATGTTATTTCACTTTGGTATGTAAAGTATCATTCTCCACAACGATATTAGAATTTTCAATTTGCGATCCTGTATGACATCTAGCCAATTATTTAATAAACTTTAGTGGAATTAGGTTATAAATAACAAATATATGTTTATGTATATTTATAGTTTGAATGGGAATATCATAAAAAGATATCAATGCTTCAAAGAATAATTATTTTTCAACTTACAAATGGAATATTAAGTAGGTATTTGAGCGAATTTTTTTATTTTTGTAGTAAAGCTTATTATTGTAATTGATGCTGCTAACATCAAAAGAATATAAGACAGTTAAGCTGGTTATTAGCTATGAGTTTTTGTTTGTTTTATGATATCACACGGTTGTATTTGCAATGGAAAATTTTATGATCATTAATCCTTTAATTACCATAAAATATACAGTATATATTCTGCAAAGCAAATAAAAGGTAGAAAAACATATTCCAGCGAGGATAATGGATACAGAAGTTTTGGAAATAAATCTGGTTGATATTTATGTAAAACTTATAAGATTATGCTTACTGGCGAAGAAAATGGCTTTGTTTTATTATTTTACTTTTTCTTGGTTTCTTCATAAACTAAGTTAGTGTTCATTGAGGTAAATTTGTTTTCTTTAAAGCAAAATTTTCTTGGTTTTGTTGCTATGTCATGTGCTGAATACGTAATGGATCAGCGTGTCCTTCGTGCATTGCGTAGTATGAGTTACCTGTTCTGCATTCTAATATAGAGGGTGCGGGAGTGACTCTACTACTTAGGTTAGACTATTTTTTTTTCTACATTAATCAAACATTGTGGTTTTAGTCCTGTATTCCACAACAGTATATGTCGCCTTCTGGTCATATACGCTGGAGCGTGAGCAGGGCCGTGTTTAGGAATATACAACCAATATAATATTAGTATAAATATAAGACCTGTTTCCTGATACAATCATTTTAAAAAATTTCAAACTATAAAGTACGCAACATGACATCATTAATCGATATAAAAAGTAAAAATCTAACGTGACGCATGACGACACTTTACGTAGAATAGATGTTAAACCATTGTCAAATCACAGAAGTATGAATAACATGCTTAGATAGGTTCGGAAAAATATTTCATTATATCGAATTCAAGTACTAAAAAGAATATGGAACATTATGAGGAATGCTAAAGTCGTAGAAAGGTACACAAGTCAAGATGATATATTTATTTGCTGAACCTTGTAGGTTCAAATTCAATTTTGTTTACATAAATCTATGCTTTCACTGTTCGAATTATAAAATATCAGTTTGTATATTTGCAGAGCAATATATGTTATTGCCATCAATTTTATAAAAGATTAGATCAAATTTATATCTAACGAAAGAAAAATTACGAAACTCGAGTATATATTGCAAAATGTTTTATAATTTTAATGTGTATTTAATTTTATAAAAATATGAAAACTGCGTGATTTAATTTATTCAAAATGGAGAGCAAAACAAATTGTTTTCAAATATTAATTAAAATTTAATGATTTGAAAAACATAATTTTGGAAGATATTGATATAATATGTAATCAAACAATCCGAATATTTTAAATATTTACTAAATATTTCTAATAATTTAAGAGAAAATAATTTGTATGCTCTTGATAAAATTCCCATAATCTTATTATTTCTTTAGAATAAAAAAAAAACTGTTTTTTCAGAAAACATTATTATTATGTTATTATTATTCTGAAAGAAAAGCATTTTTATTGAAAATTTTTAGTTTTAGAATTAAAACGCTTTTCGGCCCTATAACATCAGCAAATAAATTAATAATCATTGCTAGTATTAAAACATTTTTTAAAACCTTTATATTTTTCGCTGTTGTGCCCTATAGAAAATAACTGCATCATACGCATGAAGTACATATATTAGAAGTACAAATAGTACTCACCAAATCCAAATCTGTTACTTGTTCCTCTCCTACAACAGCTGAAGTTCTAGTTGCTCCTGTTAGTGATTGGTTCGTTGCACTGTATTTTATTTCGCGATATCATTTATTTATAATCAATCACTAGCACAAATTTTAATCATGAATTTACTACAATTATTTAAACAATCACTTTTATTATCACAAACGGAGTTGTTAATTTATTTTTAAGAATCTTTCAATAACATTTTATAGGGAAAGGCAGATATTTTACGTAGTCAATTCACAAAACGATACACTCGCGAAAAAAATAAATCACTTGCTTACAAAACGGATGGTACATGCATACATACATATACATATATATATATATATATATATATATATATATATATATATATATATATATATATATATATTATATATATATATATATATATATATATATATATATATATATATATGTATATATATATATATATATATATATATATATATATATATATATATATATGTATATATATATATATATATATATATATATATATATATATATATGTATATATATATATATATATATATATATATATATATATATCTATATATATATATATATATATATATATCAATATCTATATACATACACGTATAAACCATAATAAATACAGAAACAAATAAATTGGGAAATATAACGATAGGGCATACCGGATAATAAAAATATATTACGTACAATTTCTATTCCCTTTGGTTGTTGTGGATTGATCGGCCCTAAACATTAGCAAAATAAATTAGTAATCATGTCTAGTAATTAAACAATGCATAAAACACCCCACGAGACCGTTTTTAATATCAATTTATTAAATTGTGAACTCAAAGATAACGAAAATAAATAAAATACATTAAATATGTATGAATAAGTTAAACGCTATATTTGTTGTAAATTATTATAAATTAAAGCATTTTATTACAAATTAAATATTTTCGCAAAAATCTAAGTTATTCTATAAGATCGCGCTATAATTACTATTGAATATCAATTATCATTATATTAGTAAGCTTTTAACAAAAAAAAAACAACAAAAAAAAACACTATTTTACGCGCTTTAACTTAATTTAAATAATTTATAAACAATTTAAACGCTATTTTAACAACAGTTTATATACATTCACATGCATTAAACATATATATATATATATATATATATATATATATATATATATATATGTGTATATAAAATGAACTGTTGTGATCGTCGTCTATAATCGAAATACACTACGAGACTGTAGCATTTTCATTTTGTACATGTTTCGTAATAGTTTTATGCTGGTCCGGTCTGGTTAAGTAAGAATTGTTTACAATTAAAAATATCAGTTTGAAAAATATCATTTAACTAATAGGCACCGAAAATCTGTGATAATTATATTTTTATTTCTCGTTTAATGAGGTAGGCTGTAGGCAGGCGCTATACCTACTTCAAATTGCACGCACAAAACGTTTTAATAATTTACTTATCTTTGAAACGTTATTTTCATTTAACATCTATCGCAATACACTGTAGATGGTTCAACATTAAAATAACCTTTAAAACTCATTTAAACCGCATTTAATAATTGATTGCTATTGCGTTATATATTTTATACAATAATCATAATTGAGTAAATTACGATTGCTTTCATTCTATTGTATTTTATGGTCGGATCGAAGATGGATGAGAGTTTAGAATTAAGATTGATACATTTATATATGTATTGGTCAAATGAAAGTTGTTACACAAATACTGCTGAATTTAGACCCCGGGCGTGCAGTTTAAATAGCGGCAAGTCCACCCGCGATTATTATGGTAGTGGTGGTCCACCCTATCATAATCAGCGAATGATATGGATTCATCTACGTAATTTAAGTGATTTTGTGTTCATAACTTGCATTAAAATCATGCA
>JADQWA010000141.1:0-11573 GCA_018344505.1 Nebria ingens riversi | reverse complement strand
ACAAAGGAATCAAATCATCTGCTGGCAATACACTAATATAACTTTTATATATAAACATATATCAGGGAAGGTCAAATGGTGTATTTCTGTTAAAATATCGAGATCGATTTTTTTATGATTAAAATACTTACTTATTACTTCGTATAAGAAAGTGAAAAGTGCAATCATAAAATTTGTATTGCCCCAACGTTACGAAATCACAAATATTTTCATCAGGAGTATATTTAGCCACTGTGTAAAATTGTATATTTTAACATAATAATGTAGTCTTATTTCTAATAAAAATGTTGCTATACTTTTGATGAAGACATTTGTACACGTTGGGTACGATTAAATATAAATTATGGCAGCTATTTCCCTTTTAAAATATTTTCTCTTGTTGAAATGTGCGTTTGAGCTTTCATAAGCTTATTAAATAAATGTTTATAAAAATAAAATTATAACTGTAAAATATCTGTTATAGGAAAAAGATGTATACTCGAATGTTCTTGTAGTTCAGTACGATAAAGATCTTATAATGCCCGGTGACGCAGCATTCAATTTAGAGTGTGATTTCAGCCAACCAAGAGATGTAACAGTTATTGCTAATTTACAAGGAAAGAAAAAGTATGATATTTAAACAGTGGTAACGTTACTTATATATTTTACTGAACTGTGATAATTTCTGAAAATATAGACATTAACATAACGCTTAAAGTAACTAAAGGCAAAAGCTATACTCGTTCCCATTTATTAAGTAGTATATGCATAGCCGGTTTTCTCTTAGGTCTCTTTTAGTGATAAGTTTATTCATCCAATTTGTTTTTTCCATAAATATCTTAAGAAATTTACAAATTACTATAAATTAGGATTTTATTTACAATAATAATCTTTTCATCGCAACATAATAAACTCGAAAGTGATTATCTTTGATGTAAAAGCGTAAAAACATGTGCCAAGATTAGGATTACTTTAGAATGACTTATTAGTTTCATCTCAAATAATATAATTAGAAAAGTTAATCATTTTAATTGAAAGATGTTCTCTATAACAACTCATAATTTATCAAAGATATATAGTCTATTACATCACATTTATAAGCGCTATAACGCAATGAAAAAAAAATGATGTAATGAAACATTTTCTCCTAGTGCTGTATCACATTCTGTTACTTTAATTAAAAATAATGTTTTATCGTTATTAGGAAAGTAACAGCTTCTAGAATAACTTTAACCGATGCTGATCCTGGTGCTGCAAATGTAGAGCGACATAAGCGGTCTACAGTGGAGAGTTATAACAGCACTGTTGAAATAACGCCAGAAGATGTTAAACAAATCAAATTATTACGTAAGGATGAACTTTAAGATAGTGTAAAAAAGTTGCTTCTACGAAATAAAAATGCGAGGATCCTCTTTAGTTATAATTTTCTAAAAAAGGCTCAACTAAATTGTTAAGAATATTTAACACCCAGTACAAATATTATTTCTACATCATCTTGAATATAAAATTATTAATTTGTTTACCTATACAATCCAATTCACAAATGTGTGTTTTAATATTTTAACAACTTTTTTTTACAAGCCGAAAGCTTGAAAATGTTAAATATATATTTCATTTCCTCGAAAATAGTGAAGAAATCTCTAATAAAAGCTACTCTTACTCTTAATCTATTCCTGGTCGCATAGGTAAGACGTCATCATTGTTAAATATTGCTCTAATATTCAAACATATTCCAAAGAGAGTATTGTTTATGGAAGTTAGAGCGATCTTTCAAAAATGTTCAATACTAAACCCGCGCACATTTCATGACGTATGACATGACGGAATACCTATGTGATCAAGAATAGACCATATTAGCTATCATTCATAGATGAAATAATAATGCTGAATTCTTGCTCAATTGCAATTTAACATATTGAAAACAACGAAACAAAATGGCGACTTTCTTACATAACCTTAACATATGTTATAATTTTATTTTTGATTGTGTTAAAGACAGTTATCTATATTAGTTTTCAAACATTTCACTAATGTGGTTTGAATTACAGCATATCACATATTACTTGTCAGTTTCTTTTATATATTAGGCCGTTTTGTTTAGACTTCCTAATAAAGTAAAATAATAATAATCACAGATCAAAAAGCAAAAATGGCGCGTTACTTTGACATTTGATACTAACAGTATTCTAAACTTGATCTGGAATATCCTATAAGAATCGTGACGTCACAATTACTAAACACCCAATTAGTAATCATTCATATCTCCGAAACTATAAGCTGAAAAAAAGTAAAAATTATAGAATTATCTAAACTCTAATAGAAGTTTACAAAACAAGCGAAACTTTCCTATTGTGAAAGGGTACTAACGCGGCATTCACATCTAAGGTGGTTCTACTATTATATCTAATCAATAGCTCGAAATTAAATTTAATCCTAACAAATGATTGAAAACTAATATAGATAAGTGTATACTTATATGAAAAGTAAACCATGTATTTTTTTATACTGATGATATCGCTAGAATAAAATACTTATTAGAACACTATATGTAATCATGTATTTTCTTTCAGGTTGATCTTCTATTTAGTATTTTTTTATCTTGCTGTACCAACATATATAAATATTTATATATATTGTAAACATTGTTATATGAAATCCTCGAGTAATAGAGTTTTTAAAAAATAGCAAATTTACCTTTTATTTTATAAATATATTTATTTCACTAATAAACAAGCCTGCAGCGAGCTATTTAACATTGGCTGCGCCAATGTCTATACTTTGGCATGGCGAGTTTCTGAATAAATAAACAATATATTTATAGCGATCAAAGCAACAATTAAACCAACAATGGTATAGTAATTAATCAAAGATATCTTTATTCATACCTTGGTTATTATAAAAAATATCCTTGGCGTCGGCGAGCTGTTGCCTAAACTTTGGCATGTCGAATTTCTGTATAAATAACTATTATTGCACTATAATTAAAATAATCGAAGTAACAATCAAATCAACAACGACATAGCAATCAATCTAAAATATCAACTGTCATATGCATTAGTTAAAGTATCGCGCAAGCCGGAAAAAAACAAAAAACAGTTCAATTGTTTTTTTATTGATTTGATTTATTTTCAATATTATTATTTTCCTTATTTTGTTACGGCTTTCAGATATTACTTAAATAAACTGTAATTACATCAAAAAAATTGTAATTTTACGTAGATTTTGTTGGTATAATTAATATTTTTATAATTGATTTATTTTAAAAAATTATCATGTTCATTCTTTTTTTACGGCTTTCAGTTATAATCTAAAAAATATTTAAACACATCAAATAATTTGGAAATTTACGTAAATTTTTTGGTATAACTATTATTTTTCTAAGTGCTTTTTAAGGTGTAATTTTTTTTTGCGGGCTTAATATTTCCTGAAGTACGGCTCTGGTTGGATTTAATTTACGACCGGATGGAATTGGGCCCCTACACAATATGTGTGCCAAATTTGGCTGAGATCGGTTTAGTATCTTCAGAGGAGAAGAGGTGAGGATGGTTGATCTTACGACTAGCGAGCGAGCGACCAACATGTTACCAAGTATTTGAGATATTTACATTTTCGTCATCAGGGCAAAAAATAACGAACTTTTTGTTAAGGAAATTTTGCAATCCGAGAATGTTACAGACTAATTATGCTGACAACACTTAAGCTTTTCGGTACTACGTAAATATATTTACGAGTCTATTCAAATCATGCTACTTTATAAAGTAACATACCTCTAGATTAATGTTAAAATAATAAAGTTCTAAAAATTTCGTACATATTTATAAATGTTAATTTATATCAAAATTTCATTCAGTGCATAACTAATCTGGACTGCAATATAGTACACATATACGTCCCAGATATCCACTGAAATATATAATAACTGGAAGGGGCCTACCTATGAGTGTAAAACGGGCCGAGATAGCATGATATATGTTTCTCTTTCTCACACTTCTGCGCATGCGCATTAGTGACGAAGCCACGTTATGTACAGAATTGTTAGAAAGTGTTATAAGTGCAGAGAGTATGAAATAAATGTGCTTAGCTTAGGCGGTTATTGAGAAAAATAAAATGGTGAAGCATTGCTCCGTGGAATTCCTACGTTAACAAATCACCTATTTAATGAGTTAAACAGTCAATGATATATACTATTTATAACTACTGTTTTACATGCCAAGCGGACTGTACCGACAAAGTGATTCTCTCACGGTTCGCAGCGAGCACGTCAGTAGTCGTTCCCGTTATTATATATTTCAGTGCAGATATCACCATTCGTTACATATCTGACATATTTAAAAACATCTGCAGTGTACGGCACTAGACTTTCTTATACGTAGTAAATATATCTTGGGGAAAAGTGAGTCTTTAGGGACACTAGACTTTCTTATACGTAGTAGGTATAATTTTGTTTAGATAGAAAGGACAGAAAATACGCATTATGAAAAATTCAAGAAAATATTATTATTCATTATGCTATATTAGTAATTATTATGGCCGGAAAGTTTTTAGTTAATTAAGTCCCCAACAGAATACTTATATATAATATTTTGAATATTTACTAACTTTTGAAGCACTTTCGCACTCAATTTCTTTTTGACAATTCGATGTCTAATATCAAATCATAAATTATTTGTGTCTATTTTGCTTTCTTGTTAATATACTGACAAGAATAGTGGATCTGTGGTGGGACCACGCCCGTATTGCTATTGATGATATCCCCTTACCGCCTTGGCTATGCTCGATTGTTTTTGCAAAATTTTGGTACTATTGAGCATTCTAGTATGACGTCACATAACGTCCGCCATCTTGTCTGAGGGGCACACGAACTTGACAGCTCATATACAACAGTGTGATCTTTGAGTTATTTTCAGTTGTTCTCGTAGCATATTTATTAATATTTATTAAAATGCCATCATTTTGCTCCGTTGTGGGTTGTGGAAATCGTGCTGAACGAGATAGAGCATCGTTTTTTAGATTCCCGGCTGTATTAAATAGAGGCGAACAGCTACAAAAATTATCAGCCGAGCGCCGACAAAAGTGGGTTAGGGCTCCTAAGCGAGGGGAATTAAATGAAACTTTTTAAAAAAATGGACGTATTTGTTCAAAACATTTCATCACAGGTCAATAAATTATCTTAGCAAACACAAAACATACACCTGTTTCCATCATAGCATTATGCTCCTAGTACCTTTTAGCAAACAAGTATAAATTACATTAGTGTACATTAAAAAACAAAGCGCAGATCTATAATATTATGTATATATCACATATTTGATCATGTATTGTTTCCTGGGAACGTCTAGGGAAGCCTGCGGATTTATTGGATACAGATAATCCAGATTGGACACCTTGCAAAAACTTAGGGTAGGAAGGTTTACAAGTTAAGGAAAAAGGTGCAAGTGAACGATATAATCGAGCTTGTAAACGTAAATTGTTAAACGAACCACGTTGGTCGAAAGAGGTGTGTATATTTTCCCGATTCTGTAACTTTAACGAACGACTATAATTTTATAACGCAAGGAAAGTACAATTTTTGTTAGTTTAGTTATTGTTTAAATACATGTGCGATAAGGTTTAATAATTTAAAATACGTTTTTTTTAAGTATAATTTAATTTAACATATTTTTTTACATAAAACCAGCAGAAGAGCTTGGATGATGTTTTAGATACAGGCCACTTCATTTCATTAGCGCGAACCATTGGTGCATTTAAAAATGATGGCACTGGCCACTGAGCTAATGTATCAGTACAGGATTTTTGAACTCCAGAGTTTCTTGCGTTTAAGGCAAACAGACAGCTGCAACGTGGCTGCAAATTTCCCCCAGACCGGCAAGATATGTACAATGAGCACTAGACACACTGCCATTTTTCAAAATTATTGTCCAAACATCTAATGTTTTTTCGGATAATATCTGAGAATGTTTTACCTGTAAATTAATGTAAAAATGATTATATATTTAAATAGACACGAATTAGAAAACATGAATATTTTCAGGCATTTTTTTATACTAACATAAACTAACCTTTACAAGGACTACGAAATGTGATTCTGTTACTTACTTGAAGACAATTGTTTGTAAAAAGCCGGCCTCGTAATATTTATACCCTTGTAAACTTTTAAATGCCTTCAGTGCTGACCCGTGTAAAAAACTATGTGATAACACAAGGTAATACACTAAGTCAATCACTTCAATTGTAGGGAAAATACTAAAGTCTTTGCACATTTGCTTCACATCCAAACAGTACGGATCACAATAATATATGACAGCGATTTTTTGTTCATAACGAACAGCAACATGACCGGTAAGGTTTTTAAAGTAAGAACTTTTCTCCATTTCACCAAAATTTAATAGAAAAATCACAGTAAAATACAAAAGAACAATAAAAACAGGGGTTTTCAGGAATGCAGTCAATTGGTAAAAATTATGTTATTAATTCACTCGACGTTTCGACAAACACAGTTGTCTTCATCAGGAGGAAATTAAGTTAAGGTGATTTTTTGTGTTATTTTTTTCGTTTTTTTTTTTTTCACCTTAACTTAATTTCCTCCTGATGAAGACAACTGTGTTTGTCGAAACGTCGAGTGAATTAATAAAATAATTTTTACCAATTGACTGCATTCCAGAAAAACCCTGTTTTATTCATCAAACCAGTCGAACAAAATTTATATCAACAAAAGAACAATGTTAACGTATGCAAGCAATGATTAACAAAAGGCTTGTGTGCCCCTCAGACAAAATGGCCGACCTGTCAAAGTCACGTGTTCTAGAATGCCCTATTGACATTGCTATTTTTCCCTACGTCACTACTCTCTTTTGGCTTGACTCGTAGCGTCAAAACATTCGCGTCGCTTCGTAATTTTCATTAAAAGAACGTTAATTAGAAATCGCTTAAATAAGAAATTTAAGCATTTCAATTGCAACATTTTGTAACTGGTACAATTTTTCAAAAACGTTTCAAACAAAAGTTGTGTGAAATACTATATCTTTCATCTTGAATATAACCATATTTCCTGTAAGTTTTCAAAAATAGGTAGGTTTTCTTGCAAGCCATATACAGATCATAACTTTAATGTTTCATAATTTTATTTTATGTCATTAAACTTTATACTTAATAATTATATATGGTTTGCAAGAAAACCTTCTATTTTTTAAAAGAATATTCAAACCGGAAGTGCTTGTTTACTCTAGTCATTTTTTTTTTTGGGGATTCTACAATATCTCCGAAACGGCTGCATTTACATGTAGGTATGGGAAATTATACTAATGACAAATAGATTTAGTATAAAATTGTTTCAAAGGTTAGTAAATATTAAAAATAATATGTATAAATATTTTGTTAGGTATTTAGTTCATTTGAAGACTAAAAAGCGTCCGGCCATAATAATTTTTAATATAATGTAATGAATAGTTATATTTTCTTGAATTTTTATAGTTTTGTATTTCAATATCTTTCCTATCTAAACAAAAGATACCTACTATGTATAAGAAGGCCAGTGCAAGATACCGCAGATGTTTTTACTTTCCTATACAAAATATTAAGTAAGTATTCTAATCATGAAAAAAAAATCTTGAGATTTTAACGGAAATACACCTTTTGACCTTCCTTGAATCGAGTCTGACTATTTTTGGAATGACGTCTGTGTGTGTGTGTGTCTGTAAACGCTCTACAGCCTCACTGTTGAAGGTAAAATTATGAAACTTTAAACTAAAGATTTGTATATGCCTGGGAAGAAAACGTCCTATTTTAGAAAAGAATATTCAAACCGGAAGTGCATGTTTACTTAAGTCACTTTTTACAGTTTCTGCAATATCTCCGAAACGGCTGCACTTACAGTAAAAATAGTTCCAAAAAACCGAATGATATTCGTATTCTGCACAACTTTTGTTAGAAACATTTTTTCAAAAGTGTACCAGTTCTATTCTTTATCTTATTTATATTGTCATAGTTACGTAGGTATAGGAAATTATATATAATAAATCGCATCTACTATGCATGTCAATTGTTTACAAAACACTAAAATATACTCAAATGTTTTGACATTAAGAAAAATCATCGGTCCGTTTACTTCTAAGAAAATGCGATTCGGCGCTACTGTGTGTATGCGCGAAAAAGAGCATTTTGCAGGTAATGTATAAAACTAACAATCTGAAGTCGGTAATTGTAGTTTCTATATTGGAATAGCGACAGACTTTTCAAAAAGTAGACAGATTTAAACAGCGCGAATTTTACGCTGTTCCCTGAAGACAACAATGCAAAGGCACTGTGACAAAGATATACTTTTGGCTTTGATCACAGTAGTCCTCAAGTAATGCTAATATTTTTCATACATGTCGAACGTTGACGCAAGTGGAAAATTAGTGTACTTCCGAATGAAATTATAACTGCATACCTTTCACAAATATGTATATCACTATATAATTCAACAATGCGCACAGAAATAATTTTTTGAAAGTTACTATTTTACTGTTTTGACACAAACATAATAATAAGCTATTTGTTGGGACTACTGTCTTCATGTATTATCTATGTTGAGTCACAGTTTATATTGACTTCCAGCACGTTTTACTATGAATCTTATGTTTGAAATTTGAAAACAGTATTGTAGTACGGATTGTACCTATACGTATTCTTATTAATATTATATATATATATATATATATATATATATATATATATATATATATATATATATATATATACGAGGGTGGTCTGAAAAGTTTCCGACCTCAACATGAAGATAGCAGCACTCGTAAATAAAAGCTACGGAATTTCGTTGTTCATCTGTTGACAGTTACTCACCAAAGTTTCAGCCATTTTGGACGCGCAGTTGTTATGTAACAGTCGTTTGAGTGAGTTGATGTGAGTGTTTTTATGAAAATGGACAAAATCGAGTATCGAGCTGTCATCAAATATTTGTTTTGAAAGGCAATACGCCTACGCAAATCAAAGATGAGTTGGATTCTGTGTATGGGGACTCTGTACCATCATTTACCACAGTGAAATTTTGGGCAGCTGAATTTAAACGTGGCCGTAAGAGCTTGGGAGACGATGAACGTTCGGGACGTCCCAAAACTGCAACTACCGACGAAAACATCGCCAAAGTTCACGAAATGGTGCTAGACGACCGCCGAATTAAAGTGAGAGAGATAGCAAAGATTATGAACATGTCAAAAGAACGTGTTTGTCACATATTAAATCAAACATTTAGACATGAGAAAGCGGTCCGCGCGTTGGGTGCCGCGTTTGCTCACGTTAGACCAAAAACGTGTCTCACACCTCAGCGGTTGCCATGGCGAAAATCCACGAATTACGGTTTGAACTGCTTGACCATCCGCCTTACTCACCAGATCTAGCCTCAAGCGACTTCTTTTTTGTTCCCTCATCTAAAAATTGCGCTCGGAGGACAGAGATTTTCGTTAAATGAAAAGGCAATCACCTTCGTGAACAATTATTTTGTAGAGAAAAAACGCCGAGTACTATTAGGACGGGTTACAGAGATTGGAGCATCGCTGGGAGAAGTGTGTAGAGTTACAAGGAGACTATGTTGAAAAATAAAATAAAAAATTCTAAAAAAATGTCTTGTATCTTTGTTAGGTCGGAAACTTTTCAGACCACCCTCGTATATAATAAATCGCATCTACTGTGTGTATGCGCTCTACAGCCTACACTGTTGAAGATAAAATTATGAAACTTTAAACTTAAGATTGTAT
This sequence comes from Nebria ingens riversi, assembly GCA_018344505.1. Taxonomy (NCBI): domain Eukaryota; kingdom Metazoa; phylum Arthropoda; class Insecta; order Coleoptera; family Carabidae; genus Nebria; species Nebria ingens. The sequence continues at coordinate 1,845 of JADQWA010000141.1, read as the reverse complement.
ATGCCTGGGGTGAAAACCTCCTATTTTTGAAAAGCAGTAAAAATATTTAGAATAACAAGAAAGATATTAGTATTCTGCACAACTTTTGTTTGAAACATTTCTTCAAAAAGTACCAGTTACAAGAACTTATCTTATTGATATTGCCATAGTTACGTAGGTATGGGAAATTATATATAATAAATCGCATCTACTATGCATGTCAATTGTTTTAAATATTCCAATATTTGACATTTAACATTTATTGTCAGTGTCACAAATAAGTTTAGTGAAAACCGTTACAAAGGTTAGTAAATAATTTAAAATATTATATATAAATATTTTCTCTGGTTTAAAGTTAATTTGAAAACTAAAAAAATGCCCGGCCATAATAATTTTTAATAATATGTAATGAATAATAATATTTTCTTTATACTACTATAAAATCCAACATTTAAAATCTGAAATACATATGTTTTCTTTGGAAATCTGACAATAAACTAACTTTACACTTTTATTGGACAATGAATGAAAATATTTTCTTGAAATTTAAACTTTTTATATTTTTATTTATATACTATCAAATCTAAATATACTGACTACGTAAAAGAAAGTTTAGGGCCAATACATGGCCGATGTTTTTAATTGTTTACTAACCTTTGTAACGGTTTTTCACTAAACACAGCCAATAAATGTTAAATGTCAAAATATTTGAATAATTAAAAAACAGTTGACATGCATAGTAGGTACGATGTAATATATATAATTTCCATACCTATGTAACTATGGCAATATAAATAGGATAATAGCAATTTTCTCGTAACTGGTACACTTTTTGAAGAAATGTTTCAAACAAAAGTTGTTCAAATCATTAATATCTTTTCAATTTTATTCTAACTATTTTACTGCAAGTATAGCCGTTTCGGAGATATTGCAGAAATTGCAAAAAAAAAGTCTTAAGTAAACATGCACTTCCGGTTTGAATATGCTTTTCAAAAATAGGAGGCTTTCTTCCCAGGCATATACAAATCTTAAGTTTAAAGTTTCATAATTTTTTCTTCAACCGGTGTAGGCTGTAGAGCGCACACAGACCCACAGACAATAGAATATATTGTGTCCTTGCCACAGTTCTCATGATCATAGATCCGTATCCAGGCGGATGCAACCGTTGGGCCATGGTAACGTAGTCTTTTGGCGGGTGACACAAAAGAACTAAATTTTAAAATAAACACAAATAAGACAGTTTGAATTATACGTGAACATTTGATAATTTCACAATGATTGAAATTATCTATAGCATGATAAAATTTACATCCTTTCCTATCTTAACAAATATATTGCGTACAAGAAAGTCCCGTGAGAACACTTCAGATTTTTTTCTTTAAAGAAATTGTAGTAATTAATTCTAAATAATTACTATTGAAATGCAAAATAGATGGTTACCAGTAATCTGTCATTATAATTTATTAGGCACATGAATTGTCCAAAATCATTTTATAAATTTTTTACATTACAGGAAATATATTTCAAATAAGTGACTGTAATTTATCTAGACATGTGTATCAAAAATATCAAATAAACTAACAAATGTAGGTTCATAAAAACAAGCTTTATTCTTAAACATATTTTACTCGGATAGTCACTATAGTATGCAAGTTTTAAGTTACAATAGTAACGTCATAATATTTATAGAGTAAACAAAAAAACAGTAATATAAATATCGTTGCTAAGGAGTCTAATCACGTACAGGCGGCTCGGAATAGCATGCATCGCGATCTTGATGTGCGGAGAAGACTGTTGCCACCACCACTGTACAATCTACATACTGCTAATATTGTAATTCTCTCACTCTTTCTTCTGCGCATATCG
>JADQWA010000140.1:23362-92950 GCA_018344505.1 Nebria ingens riversi | reverse complement strand
ATACTTGTTTCTCTTAGCATTACCGCATTACCAAACATGTACGAGTCACGTAACTAGGCATAGTAGCCTATTTTCCAAAAATTACTCATTAAAAAGAAAAAAATACCAATGTTTTTGCGTGAAAACGTTTCATATCCGCGATTTTTCGCATTTTAATTTTTGCTTAGGCTCATATCAAGGGCAACACTGCACTGTTGCATTATAAAGCAGGTGATTTCCACGGAATTAATTAAATTTAAATTGATAGATGTGTAAAAAAACATTATCTTCGATTCGCGATTTTTTCATCTCTATTTTTTTTAAAACTCTGTTACTCCTAACGCATGGGCTGAAGGGGGCAAATATGCCCTGATAATTTTGGAAAATAATCAAATTTATAAAATGCATAGTATGAAATCAATTTACACGAATAAAAAAACACATAAATCGGTAGTTAATATTGCACATTTGTTTAGTATTTTGGCGCCTGCAGTTCGCTAGCGCTCTTAAACGTTAAGTGATGCAAGCTCGTTTATAGAGCAGGAGTTCATTGAGATAGAATTGAGTTGGATGAAATATAACCTGTATTTAGTCATAATATTTATATTTACTAAGAAATAGTTATGTTTAAAACAATTTTTAACATCGGCTCTAAACTACTTGTCCCTCGATCTTATTGCCATACATATACAGAAATATCTAAAGTTCATGTACGTAAAGAATCAAATGATAAAATAGGCGTCAGGGGTTGGGTAAATGCATTGCGAAAACAAAAACAAAATGTCTTTATTGATATAACCGATGGTTCATGTCCGGAGCATCTTCAAATTTTTATTCCGGCCACTGAAAGACCTATGAACCTAACTGTAGGATCTTCCGTAACTGCGTCGGGTCACTTGAGCAAAACCCCGAAAGGGCAGCTAGAATTAGTTGCCGATAAAATTGCTGTAACAGGGGAATGCGTCATAGCTGACGGGTATCCATTTGTGCCGCGCAAAACCTACCCCTCCGAATATATTCGGAAATTTTTGCATTTGAGATCGCGAACAAGCAAATTCGCTTCATTACTTCGCGTAAGAGATGGTACCATGCGAGCAGTTCACGACTTCTTTCATTCTGAATCATATATTAATATTCATACACCAATATTAACGTCGAATGACTGTGAGGGGGCTGGCGAAATATTTATGGTACAACCCGAAAATAAAAGACTCTTAAAAACGATGATGAGCGACGGTCGGAGTCCGGAGGAAGGCTACTTTAATTCTAAAGCATTCTTGACTGTATCCGGCCAATTGCATTTGGAAGCTATTGCTCATGGAATGAGCAAAGTGTATTCATTCGGTCCTACTTTTAGGGCAGAGAACTCAAAATCACGTCTACATTTATCTGAGTTTTATATGATCGAAGCTGAAACTGCTTTTGTAGATAATATATCTAATCTAACAAATTTCATAGAAACATTTGTGAAACATATAACTAATAAAGTAATAACTAAATTTGAAGCTGATTTGAGTTGTTTAAATGATTGTAAAACATTTGATTGGTTACAAAAACCATTTGTTACACTAACTTATAAAGAAGCAAGGGAGATAATTGAGAAACATAATTTGGAGCCTGCGAATGGCATCTCTAAGGAGCATGAGTTATTTTTAGTTAATCATATCGGAAATGTTCCGATTTTTATCATCAATTGGCCGAAAGAATTGAAGCCGTTTTACATGAAACAATGTGCCGATGATGACACTTTGGTAGCAGCGTTTGATTTACTTGTTCCTAATGTCGGCGAAATTGTTGGAGGCAGTTTGAGGGAAAATGATTTTGATTTGCTCAATCATAAATTGCCAGTTGGGAAAAAGGAACTAGAATGGTACTTAGAACTGAGGAAATATGGTGGAGTTCCTACGGCTGGTTTCGGTATGGGATTCGAAAGATATTTGCAATTTATTACGGGAATTAGTAATATTAAAGACACAATACCATTTCCTAGATGGCCGCATAATTGTACTTTGTAATAAAATAAATAACTACTTTTTGTATATTTAACTGTTATTTTATTAATCCTGTTACAATATAAACCTTCAGTACATGTAGTAATACTTGAAAGATTTTAATAGCTGAGGTTCCTGAAAAATTGCAAATAATTAAGACAAGATATAAATTTAATTATTTAATAACTTCACTTGATTGCAGCACTTGTGAATAAAACAAAAACCACCTCAAGTAAAAAAAAAAACAACAATTTCTGAGTTGGGGGCACTAAAATTAAATCAGTGTAGGGGAACCTATTTACAACACAATTGCCAACTGAATATTTATGCTGGATTTGCTGAAGAGTGATAACAAAAAAAAACTTATAGATATATTTTCCAAAATATACAAATTTCACAATCAAATATACAGTGACGTATCGTTTCGTCTCTAGTAAAATAATGTACAAAAAAAAAATACACACCAGTGTTTTATCCTAATATATATACACACACAAACCGTTATTTTTTTTTAAATTCACAATTTTTTATTCGCGCACCACACAAAAAATCACATAATCGAACATAACCCGGTTAGTTCGGTACCTTTTATAACCGTGGGTTGTTTCGTTAGGGTGACATTCTGTAGCGCAGGTTTTAGATTAAGTTGTACTGGTTCTTCACCCGGTGGTAAAGGCTCGTTCGCATCTACAGTTGGTTCAGTACTTGAACCCGGATCCGGTTCTATGGTGGTTGTGGTGTTTGTTGATTCTTTCAGCACTAACATCGGTTTAGTGATAGTGATTTTTATCTTACCAGAGATCCCCGACGGGCCGGAGACCATTTGCTGGACATTGCCGTCGATAGAACTCAACAGTTCTGCTCGAGTCGTATCAGCAACTCGTTCCATCATAGGAACACCAATCCCTTCGATTTCTAGAAAACAATTAAATAGGTTTTTTTAAAACTAAAAATACTATTCTAGATGGTAGAGAATATTTTACCTGAATCTAAAGCTTCTGTTTTAATTCCACTGATGTCGAACTCATCGATTGGTTCTTCCTTGATATAGATATCACTTTGGAATATAAGATCATCATCTTTTTCAGTCTTAAGCTCTTCTTTCTCGTCTACATCCATTCGATCGTCAATTTCTATCTGTTCAATTTTCGGTTCTTGTATCACTACATCATCGTCTTCCTCGACCTCCATTTTCTCAGCTTCTTCTTCAGTTTTGATTATATGTTCTTCCATTATTAATTCTTCTATTTTAACTTCAGTGTCCTCTGGTGTTGGATCCACTTCTTTTTGCTCCGGTGGCTCTTCAATTGTTGTTTCAAGCAATGAAGTCTAAAAATATAATAAGCATAAGAATACATTCCAAGAATTAGAATATTTTGTAGTAAAAACCTTATGATCATCGTAGCATAAAGGATGGTATGTTTTTTCATCCACTCTAATTGCCATCCTAAGATGCCATTCTTCTTTCTCTTCATTGTAGAACTGGTCAAACTTATCTCTGCAAACTTCACAAGCAGTAGACTGCGTATTTGCGTCAGCAGGTACGCTTGGAATTTCAATTTCTTCGTCTCCATCTTCACCAGCACCTTCGGCTTGTTGCTGTTGTTGTTGTGACTCAAACCAATTCTTTTCTGCATTTAACATAATAGTTTAGAGAACACATATTTTATTATAACATTGAGGAAACATACCTCGTTCTTCAATATCTTCAATTTCTTCAAAGTTCTTCCAATCAGAAACATCATAATACCACTTTCTGCAGAGTGCTTTCCGCGCAGAATTTCGTCCTCTTCGATTCTGCCGGAAGTGCCAGTCTAAATGTTGACTATATTGCATTGAATGCTCAGGCGGGAATCGTACCCCGCAACTACTACACTGCATTCCTGAATACAAAGCTGTTATCAATGGTTGCTGCCTCCTATATATATATATAAAAAAAAAAGAATTAATAATCCATTAATTTCATTAGTTTTTCTATAAAAAAAAACATACAATTTTAACGTCTCTGATTTGTTGAATAAAATTGGTCTAATTATTGGGTGATGTATTATTTCTTCTTGTACTGGAGGTGGAGTCTTTTCTTTAGCTGAAGTAACAATCCCGCTAGCAATTAGCTTTTGGAATAGCTCATTAATGTTCAAATTGTTGGGAATAGATGGAACAACTGGGGTTTCAATCGAAAGTCCAGGAATTTCATTTGTTGCTTTTAAAACCGGGAAACTATCTTGAGAATCTTGATTGTTGTCAACTTGGTAGCCAGTTACGTTGGAAGAGTTCGCCATTGGCGAAGTCATAATACTGGATAAAACATCTAGACTTCCAAGTTGTGATTGGTTTTGCATTGTTGGTGAATTTCTGCTGGAGTCTGGAGATTCAGTCTGACGAAGTCGTCGTTTACCCAGCATTGGTAAAGCTGGTTCATTCGCTTGAACATTAAATGGCTCCACTGTCTCATTTTCGTTTTCAATCCTTGGCGGACTTGGAAACCGGGTTCCTTCCATATTCGCCAGCGTAATATATCCCGGTTTAACCCCACGTGGAAGCACTGAGAACCGAATAAAATGCTTTTTATCATGAACTGTGATTGGTTTAGGTAGTCCACCGAACTCTACTTTAAACGGAACTTCGTTTATTAAAACTGTCCTTAAAGCATCTACAAATCGCAACGTATGTATTTTGCCTTCGATATCAAACTTCTGCGGTTTAGCATCCAGGAACACTGGAACCATTTGCCGAGCGTTGATGATCAAGTTTATTTTTCCAGCAACATAATCGGTACGTTTTACAGTTCCGATTTTCACATGTGGAGCTGGACCTTCCATTTTGACTACACGGATTTGTCCATCGACTTCTATCCCAATTCCTGGCCCACCAAAGAAGCATTCATACCACTTTCCATCAATGTATAATTCGCGTGTTGGTGCTCCTAGTCGAATACGATGTGGTTTGCCTCCAATTGTAACATCACGATACGCGTCGTTGAACGAAAGAGTGAACGATTCTTTATCATCAAAAGTGATGATTCTAGTGCCATTTTGGAATGAGATCTCTCTGGGATCATCCCAACTCATGATCACTATAGCTGTTTCTTCGTAATAGCGAATTTCTCGAGGTCTTCCATCTATGTTTATTGTTCGCATTGTGTCTTGTTCGATGTATTCCAAAACTAAAGGATCAGCCATTGGTAGCTCTCTAGTATTTTGTGAACCAATTGATGGAGGACTTCGACTGCCATCAACGAATTGTGGAACGAAGTCCATACGAGGTCCAAAGTCACCGGGAGGTCTGATAAATCCTGGAAATGGTCGCCTAGGTCCATACATTCCTTGGTTCATAGCTTGATTGAGCGTTTGATTCAATACAGGCGGAGGACGTAACCATGGGTCAGGACCTGTATGTGGAGGAGGACTATCCCAATGTGTTTTAGGACGTCGGCGTCTGTGATGACCTTGCCAGGCTTCCATATTCTGAGGCCCCACTCTATTTTGAAGTCTTGGATCCACATTTCCTTGTTGTCTTTCTTGTTCATTTAGTTCTGTTTTCTGAGGGATCTCATTTTGATTTTGACTGATCATTGGAGCAGGCGGGGCCACTCTTTCATCAGTGTCTTGAAATACTTGGAGAGCATCTGGTTTACGAGGAACTTTATCGTCATCCGACTCGCTATGGCTGAAATCTACGCTAAGCTCGTCGTCGGATATTGGTTGAAGTGTGATGTTTGGGTCTGGTTTGAATTCCTCAGATTCGCGTCTTTGTGCCTCTTGAAGTTTTTGTGTTTCGAAAAGCGTTAATACTTTCTCCACAAGCGCTTGCGAAAGGTTACCGTTGCGTATGAGTTGTTCGTCAGCTTGCGATATAATTATTTTTTGTAGCGCTTCTTGACGCATATCTGTATCTTCGGAGGCTTTACGTGATTCTTCACCTTTAAGACACACGATATTTCAGAAATTTAAGTATTATGTATATGAAAAATATTATTATAAATGATAATATTGTAAAATATAAGAACAATTGTTAAATAGCAATAATGGTGAATCATTTATATAAAGAACACTTACTAAGGGCAGATATTTTGGTAGCATTGGCCAATTTGGCACGGATAGCATCTAAATTTGTTTTAGTCCGTATAGCGTCCAAATTTGATTTAGCACGCTTAGCTTCCAAATTAGCCTTGGCAATATTTTCTGGCTTGGATTTAGCGATTTCTTTATTAGTGTCCATTCGGTCGGTGGGCGGCGTTGATATAATTGGAGGCGGCGGAGTTGGGGGCCTAATAACAGCAGGTTTGCTAGGCGTAACTACTGGGGTGGTTAAAACCGGCGGTAGTTGTCGTAAGTCAACATCCTCATTGCCGAATAAACTGATCATAAAATTGATACAATTATAAACAAATTGTTGTACTAAGACTAAATGGTTGAGATACAAAGATACATTTTGAACAGTAAACAATTGCATGATAAAAATTGGGATAACTTACACATCGAACATTTGGGATTTACTTTTCTTTGCATTTGAACCTTCGAGTTTCTCTGTCGAGGAGCGTTTTTTATTTACTGGCGCTGGAATAACTAATGTACGTAAATCCACATCTTTATTAGATGGAATATCATCTATAGTTGTACCTGAAAGTAGCACTAATCAAATTACCGAGTGATCCGAGTTTTGGATTCACTTCAGATATAAGTAAACTGCAAGTTTTGTCATATGCGTTGTTACAATTTCCTAATATCTGGGGTACAGATTTATCCTGTTAAAATTACAATAAAAATCGGTTAAATTAGAATCGTTTCACTTAATCGAAATTATTATTAAAATAATTACTTTATATCTGTAATTTAATTAAATACAGTTAACAATAAATAGCATCTAGTGATAAAAAATGTTTTCTCCAAGAGGTGAAAATACAAGTATATAAAATACCGATTTAGACTGTAAAATTAAAGAATACATTATAAATCAATAAAAATGATTAACAATTATTGAATATGATAAAATGAACAGAATTATTATTTATAAATATCACAGCTAATACAATGAGATTTGTTCATAAAATACTTAAATCTAAAACAATATACAGTAGTTACAAGAAGCAATAAGTAGTTACGTAGTTATTGAGAATTATTATGAATAGTGTGCGGGTCTTACTTTTGGTAGTGTCTTCATCGGAATGAAGGCGAGCTTGCTTTTCTGGCGGTACGCGAAGATCCACATCCTGTGAGGGCTCAGGACTTATAGAAATGGCGCGGTTTCTCCGTATATAATTCCTATTTTTCGCAGTCATTTTCAACCCCTTAAAAACTCGCTGCTGGTCCGTGACCACAAGAACTGGCGCTGCGGGAACAGTTGGACTCGGAGAAATACAATCATCATCGAATTTATCACGATCGCGAGTGCGAGGGACTTTTGATTCTTTGCTTTTGACCCGTTTTGGATCTGCTGCAGATTTAGGAGAATCTTTGAGTTTTTTAACGTATTTCGATGGTGACGTTGGCGATTTTACGGTCACTGTTGTATCACTAATTTTGCCAGCACTTTTACCAGTTGTATCAGTGGCTAACACTGGGCTCTTAAAACTACTGCGTGAATTATTAGAGGAGGTTTTTGTGGATTTCCGGGAGATTGTTGAAGGTTTTTTGGGAGAACGCTCAGACGAGCGTCCGTTGTTCGGCGACAATTTTGATTTTGATCCTTGGACCTTATTACTTATCAAACGAGGATCTTTACTACGATTTAACGCACCAGCTTTATTACTTTTACTATTACTATCAATTATAACACAATCTAGGTTGATTGTGCTGTTGTTTTGTGTGTGTAGTGATTTTTTTGTTACTTTGTTACTACTTTGTTTTTCATCTACTAAATTAACAGTTTCATAATTACTATTATTACTAGTTGTATTATTTTGTGTCAACTGTGTTATGGGGTTGGCTGCCGGGGGTGGAGCACCTGCGGCCGACGGCTGTTGGCGCAGCAATCGGGGGTCGCGAAGCACGGGACGTACACTGGCCAGAAGGGCGCTGTTTACTGGGGCTATACGGGGACTTCCGCTCGAATTTGTCGCACCAACAGAAGATTTTACTGATGTTGGTGCCAGCTAATAAAAGAAACAACAACAACATTTATTATAAAAACCATCATTCTAAAAATACACTAAACAATCAAAAAAAAAAAAAACTGAGAACACCTTTCCAAACTTTAAACAACACATTTTCTGCTACACTTACCGTATTGGCTACTTTTCCAGATGTCCCACTATCATCCGATTTAACCCCTTGCAGTAACTGCTTGGCGACTTCCGGTTTCAATAATAGTTGCTACAAAAAATAACACAAACATATCAAATACAATTCCTAAAATTGTCAAAATATTTATGTATACCTGTGGTGTTTTAATCTGAATCGATTGTCTTTCTAGTTGTTTTTCTTGTTCTTCCAATTTTGCTTTCGCTTGCAATAGCTCCAATTCTAGTTTCTTTTGTTTCAATTCCAATAGCTCTTTTTGTTTATTTATTAATTGGGTTTGCATGTCTAAGGTAGCTGAGTTTAACTGTACTGGTGCTGGTGATGCTTTGGGGGGTACCGCGGGTGCAACTGTTGGTGTGACCACAGGTACTGCAGGCTAAACATTTGTTTGATAAAGTCTGAATCAAGACGGAAGTCGGGTATATATAGTACCTTAGCAAAGAATTTTGGATTTACATGAATTGACGGTGTTGGTGTCGGCGCTATGAGGGGCCAAGCAGGGTCTATACATTGCACTCGGATATCCAAAGTGTACAACTTTTTGGCTGGGAACACATCAGCCCAAGTTTGGCGTAATTTGAACATTTGGGCTCGTACTTTTTCATCCACCTTTTACCGATTAGGAGAAATAAATTTTTGGTTTTTATTTCACATTCAAACAATCAAACTTATCAATTATTTGTACATTTTACATTACATTTTTAAGTTAATAATAAAAATACGATTTATCATTTGAATGTTTTTGCTTTGCTTTTTTCATTAAATAAAAACTATCATATTACCATGAAGTATTAAGCAAAATATTATTTTTAGTATTGTGTACGCTAAACATATATTTATTTAATTAACTGATACCAGAGTAATTGTTTTATAAAACGTTACGGAATAAAGTATTACAATAAACTAGGATATCTTGCTACAGGTCAAACTCTTATCATTTCAAACAAAATTCATTTGTGTCAACAACTACGTCAGTTTATCTGAATTATAATCAAAATGCAAATAATTTTGTTAATAATACAAAATTATATATATTAAAATATCAAGAAGATAAAAATGCGAACATTTATTGTCAAATTAATTTAAACATCTGTATATAAGATTAAAGAAAGTATTTTAGAAGTTGCAAATATAACGATATTTTAAGCAACAAATGTACAAATAATTGATACGAAATTCCGATATGCACTGATGGTAAGAATGTGCAACAATAAAAAATGCTAGTAATCATGCATACGACAACCAATTTTAAATAGTTGCAAATAAGTGAATTACCTTCTCAAAGACACTGCAGAATGTATTGACAATATTTTGTGTGAATAAGTTCGTATAGGCGTGCCCAACATTCTTCACAATCGAGTCAATGAGGTACAGCACAGGCAATTTGAATTCACTACGGACCTAAACACAACAAGATACTTGCTCGATGCAGAAGAAGAAGAGAAAATATTCGGAATTGTTCACTTTTTTAAATAACCCAGATAATTTATTACAGAAAATAAAAATCACAATATTTATTTACAGTAATAGTTACTTCACTGATGTTTTTTATTTATTTTTTAACTAGATTCAAAATAAATAAATTGACGCACAAATCGTTAAGACGGACATCTTCAAATTATCACGATGACAATACACTCATACCGTATCATTCAATAGAAAAATTGTTTTCATTCATTCCAATTCGAGGAATTACATTAGTGACACGCAACAAACAAAATATTTCTATTAACAATTTGTCATTAACGTATCAAATTCCCAACACGATTAAATACATATATATTAATTTACAGCACTTTCATTCGACATACAACTTGGCTTTTAAGTCACAGAATTCATTTTTATTAAAAAAACAAACAAACAACAATTTTCCCACATTTCCAAGTATTAAAATATTAATTATTTTCATCATTTTCGAATTTCAAATATATAATTTTAGACTCGAATTTATAGTTTATACGCTACTGAACTAATATATTTAGAACTGGAAATATATTCGTTTTTTGAATTCCAGGAATTAAATTCCAAACATATGAAAATGCATTTAAAGTGATTTATTCACGGTTTATGTCTAAGCAAATAAGTTTTAAATTAGGAACCATGTCGAAATTTTATATGGTAAACCAAGATACTAAACAATACAAATTTCAATAATTCATACTTTATTTCCATTTTTTGTTTAAATCAATATTAAATCTATAAATATGTTGTTCAATAGGGAATGAAGGATCTGTTTTTAGTATTGTCTTATTTAAAAAAAATTATTTAATAATACTAAATAAAAAGAACTGAAACATGTATCACAGATAGTAAAAACAGATCCTTTCTGCAAAAAAAAATTAAAATATTTTAGATGTCTAACGCAAAATATGTTACAATTTTTATTGTTTACTAAATAAATAAAAAGAAAAATAATGTTTAATTGTTAGACATCCGGGAAATGCTAAATATTAGATTTGTGTTTAAAACATGATCAAAAATAACCTTGTCTAGATGTTTTTCAACAGCTTCAACAATGCTTTCGGCATGTTCAATATTGTCGTCCGCGAGCATCGTCAACATGTTGATCAACGGTTTGCTGTTCAAAGTGAGATCAGCCAAGCTGGACGTGTATTCCTCTGCAATCTCTTTAGCCATGGTTATTATAGGATTCTCAACAAGAAACTGTGACCTATAACAAAAGTAGGCCGAATAGAAACACGCAAAAAAACACCTTTTGCAAACAAAAAATTGACTTCACAGTTCAAAAACGAATTTAATTAACAAGCACTCAAAGATTCCCGTTTATTTTATTGGAACATGACTATATCAAAAACGTCAGCCATTTTAAACAAATTTACGTCATTTTTCTCAATTCTACTGATTATTAAATAAATTTTTACCTTAATAGCACTTATTTACAATAGAATTGAACTCATAATTAAATGTTTTTCAATTATTACACTATAACACAGAAATATAAACCAATGCATTTACACTTAAAATGGCGACTGCCTTGTGTTGTCAGTCAATTGCCCACTGCTACTACTGCTAACGGTTCTAATTCAACTGTTTGCCGTAAGAAAAAAAAAGCTCTACTTCTTTCATACAACATCTCCTATTGGTCTAACCATTATGATACGAAGCGCCCATTACGCTCATCATCATGGTTAGACCAATAAAACACCAAGTTACAAAACCGTTTTATTTGCACAGAATCCAAGCATTCATCCGCTTCGTTCCTAGCTTAAATTCAATATTTGTTGTAAAAAGAACTACAACAATCAATTTTAAATGTGATTATACAGATGTAGTATATTTTAGACTTGAGAGTAGATAAAAAATGGTTTGATATTTTGTATTATGGTATAAATAGATTAATATTTGGAAAAGAAAGCATCTAATAATATTAGAAGCAATAGACTAAATTAGATTTGTGCTTGGTTTGGAAACTAGCAAAACCATTCTTCTATAATTTGCATAACCATTGAATTATAGGCTGATTATAGGTAGCTACACCTGTCGGTTGCTTATATCTATAAATAATACGTATTTATAAAGTATTAGGTTGAAGTTGTGATGAGTAATACATCTGTTTTAGTGTGTAAATAAATTATAATTAAAAAATGTAAGATAACAATCAGATAAATATAATAAAAGTTTTTAAGATATAATATAATAGACATATATAATTTAAAGTCACTTTATTTTAATTTAATAACGCGCTTTCTATACCGTGTTGAAATAGTTTGGTACAGTTTACGATTTTATTATAAAGTTATTTATTTATAGGTGATTAATTCTTGTATATATCAACAATGGAAGATTATAAATTTCTATTTAAGGTTGTGTTGGTTGGGAATGCGGGGGTAGGCAAAACATGTCTTGTACGACGGTTTACTCAGGGTCTGTTCCCACCAGGACAAGGTGCAACAATCGGAGTTGATTTTATGATCAAAACCGTTGAGGTTGACAACGAAAAAGTCAAAGTAAAAATGCAGCACTGAGGATAAATCAATTGTTGCAATTTGTTTTGTTTTTTTTTTCTTAGTTACAAATTTGGGACACAGCTGGACAAGAGCGATTCAGATCGATTACTCAAAGTTACTACCGTTCAGCACATGCATTAATTTTAGTTTATGATATTTCTTGTCAACCAACGTTTGATTGTTTACCGGATTGGTTGCGGGAAATCGAAGAATATGCGAGCACGAAAGTGCTCAGGATATTAGTAGGTGTGTGAAGAAGTCAACTTCAGAATGTTGACAATTTATTATAAATGTAATTTTGTTTAGGTAATAAAATCGATAGAGAAGACCGCGAGATTCCAACTCATGTTGGAGAAGACTTTGCTGCAACACACAATATGTATTTTCTAGAAACTTCTGCGAAAGAAGCTGAAAATGTGGAACGACTATTCATGCAGATCGCCGAAGACTTAATGGAGGTAAACTACAATGAGAAACAATTTAGATATATTCAAATAATTGTATTACAGCAAGCCCAAAGTAAAGAATTACCACGATACGACACCAGTTTGACCCAAATAAATGGTCGAACATCAACGGTAAAAGACACCAATTGTTGCAGATTATAATTTTAGCTGTTTAATTAACGCTTTTTACGAAATACTCAGGTTAAACTCACTTTTTGTTCGTTTAATTGACGCGACCTATTACTTAAATTTGCTAATAATTATAACAGTGCACTAATAGTGAATAGGATGCACCAAAATCAAAGTGATATGTGTAGCCAATTTTTCCAAAAACCCAATTTTCGTACCCTATTTTTTAGATTTATATAATGTTATACATTTATTTTTGAGAGATTTTTATCGTTATTATTGTTACAATAAAACATTCCAATATGGTGTAGGTTGTATTATAATTTTATTTATTATAAACTGCTTTATTAAAACAGTAATAAAATAATAAAAAACCAAAGATTATTATTATATTTTCTTTTATTATTTCAATCATACAAAACACTGCATAGCACATATCACACACTAAACACTGGAATAACGTTAAAAGCGACGAAATCACTTAAAAACTAATCTAGCACTAATGCTAGCATTTGTACCAAATACCCGCCATAATAATACTGAAAAACCATCATTGGAATCACAATTCATCAGTTCCAAACTCGACAATATTTAACATATTCTTCGTAACATCGAATAATTGTTCTTGCAGTTCAATTGAACCACAACATTTTCGAGGGTTTATAATTTTGCAATTCGTTAAATATGTCCCCCCTTTCCCTTCTAATTTCGGTGACACACAAGCGTAAACTACTGAAGTGGCTCCTTCTACAGGATCCTGGAATTAAAACGGTTACAATCGCTGATATATTTGAGTTTCAGCGCAAATTTATATTACCTTAAATAGCAGTCTTGGTAACCATGGGAATATAGTTTTAATTGGGGTCCCATTAAATAAATCTGTGTTTACAACGCCTGGATGCACAGCGTGTATTTGTATAGGGTATTTATGGGATTTAAACAATTGTTCCAGATAATTTGTCGATAAGACTTGAGCTAATTTCGATTGTGCATACGCCTGTGAGGGCATATATTGATTTCTGGAATTAATTTATACTAAAATTATTATTTTAGTGGGAAATCTAAATATTTATATAAGTAAATATATGGTCAAGATGTAAAGGGGTTTATGCCACCCCATTTGATAGAAATAGACATGCATGTAACATTTATACAATTGTTTAAAAATTGTCTGTACATATTTAATGAAAATATAACAAAAACACGCATAATACGGTGACAGGAAACCGTAAATAAATATATAATAAAATTCTCTGAAATTCTATCCATTTAGCGGCCACTGAGACCACTCACACATGTGCATCTGACTTACTTGGAATGAATATCTTCAAAATTAATATCACACGCAAAATGCGCAATAGAAGTCACATTTACAATTCTCGAATTAACATTTGAATCAATTCCAGCAGCTTTGATTTGAGGCAGCAGTAAATGCGTTAGTAAAAAATGACCTAAGTAATTCACAGCAAGTTGTGTTTCGAAATGATCTTCAGTTTCGGCGTAAGGCCCAAACATTATCCCCGCTAAAACTCAAAGTTATTTAACTCAAATAAATCAATGTGTAATCTTTGTTTTACCATTATTGACCAGAAGATTAATTTTAGGATAATTATCAGTTATTTGTTTGCTGAAAGTCCTAACAGACTTCATCGAACTTGTATCTAATTGAAATACATTTAATTCACCAGTTGTAATACCTTCTTTACGAATTACAGATTCTAAATTTATACCAGCATTTATATTTCTGCATCCTGCAATGGTATGTAAAAGTAATTAAAACATATTTAAATTCAAGGGTATATTACCTCACCTATAACAACATGCATATCACATCGCATCAGCATTTTAACTATTTCAACACCAATTCCTCTCGAGCCTCCAGTAACTATTGCAATTTGCCCACTTTTAATCGGTAATTCTTAAAAAAAAAAAAATATATATATATATATAAATCGCTAAAATTAATCTAATCATAATATCTCAGTAACATATATTAAAGAAGTTACATTTCCGAAACGGAAGTTCCGTTTCGGAGATGTAACATATATGTATATACAACAAAGCGCAATATTGCTATAACATACCTGTTTTATTATTATTTTTCATAAAAAAATCTTCTATAATAGCTTTGCCACCTAGATATTGATATATTAATTCAATTTTAATTTCGGTTAAAATATATTTCATTGGTTTTCCCGATCTTATGATTGCAACAATAGTACAAATCATAATCACGAGAAACAGCATAATAAAAATCATTTTGGAGCTTTTTAAAAAATTCACAAAGCTTATCGAACGATACTAGTTGGCTGTTGCATTGTTACTAAACTACGAAGGATATATGCAACTTTCTATACACATGACTACTTTCTAATACAGATACACGACTTTCTTTCAAGAATCAAGATGCTACTTTCTTATTTGTATGCGTGTATTAATAATTATGATAATGGGTTTCGACAGATATATATATATATATATAAAAATAGTTTTAGATAATATAAAAAAAGATAAATAAATAACAATTTAATAAAACAGTAAAAAGGAACAATATACACGTCATTCGTTTAAGACATCTGTTGGCGAAGTATAAAGCAAATTACAAATCCAATATTATCTATTGAGGCCATTCATGTAGTAGGGAAATGTGGGGAATGCTTTGAAAGCTTCTTGCAATAAATGAAACCAAATTATTTTTATTCTAACCGTTCCTAACAAAATTGATTTGTAAATGTATATTTTAATTTTTATTATACGAATAGATACTTTAGATGAATATGTTACGTCTCTGTTACATCTCAATACCGTAACAGGAACCATTATTCGTTTCAGATACATATCAGAGATATAGCATGAACACATTCTATATCTTAACACAAATCTAACTTGTAACATGTTGCTTATCAGACACGTTTTAATTTTTTTTTTATTAAAATATTTGCGATTATAATGTGTATTTTGTAATAAAATAAGCAGTTATTTATGGTAAAAGAAATATTTATGAGTGAGTTTGAATGGGATTGCATGGGATCCAGTCTCCCCTACTATAAGCGTAGTGGTTATCTGTTGTGTAGTGTAGAAGAAGGGGAATTGGAATGAGAATAGGAGAGAATAGTCATTTATTAAGTTCATTGGATGACGTGCTTTTTTAAGAGTTAATATTAAATTAAATATAGTAGAGACTGTTTTTTTTTTGGTTGCATTTAAGTAGTGCTACATTCCCTCGAATATTTTAGGCGTAAGTAATTTTATTCCAAAATGTATAAGGTATGTTAATTGATTATATTAGAAGTTTTGTTATATTGCAGAAAACACTATATTAAAATGAGTGACAGTCCAACAAATCCTCAAAGTCAGGCAAATACGGATGAGCCACCTCGACGTGGTTTTGAGGCCTTGAAACATCATGTTATTGCTCATAAGGTCGATGTAGCACTATGGGCAACTAGAGTTTTTACTTTAGTATTTGCCTTTTGCTACTTCATTCCTATATTTGGGTAAGTTATTTGCAATTACCAAAAAAAAACATTTATTTTAGAAGTAATTATGCATCTTTTATTTTTATGTATATATACATATATATATTAGTATTTTTAAATAACTTTTATTCTTTTACCCTAATAGCAAAATATCCGCGTATATTTATATTACATTAGTATTAAATGTATAAAATTCGCATTTATTTTTTGTGTATATAATATAAATTACGTTAATGATATGTGAGAATGGCCCACTTAGATATGAAAGTGACACCAATTTTTGGTGTGTGTTAAATGTAATTTGATGTTTTCAATTTTTATTAGCAATCCATACAATGCGTATTACAAAGTATTGGTTGCGAACGCAGCTACGAGTGCACTAAGGTTGCACCAGCGACTACCAAGGGTACAATTTACAAGAGAATTTCTATCACATTTACTCTTAGAAGATAGTTGTCACTATTTATTCTATTCGTTAATATTTCTACACGTTTCACCTGTAACACGTATCCTTTTCCATCAAAAAATATATAATTAAATATTGTTTACAAGAAAAAATACAATTCTTAACTATTAATCAGTGGTACTTGTACCGGTTGTATTATTCGCAATTTTACACTCCTCAAGTTACTCTTTAACACTACTGGATGTAAGTTTAAATGTCTTAAGGAAACAGGGCTGGTTATATAAGTTTTTGGTAATTTTTTAGACGGTGGGCCAAAATTCGTGGTGGGGAGCCCGATTATTAATATCTCTCGTTGAATTCCAGTCCAGGAATATTTTAAGAGGTGTTAGCTTTGCTGAAATCGTCCTGATGCCTCTAACTGTAATACTGGTGTTTATGTAAGTATTTTTTAAATTAAATATATATATATATATATATATATATATATATATATATATATATATATATATATATATATATATATATATATATATATATATATATATATATTAAAAGAACTTTGAATAGATTTGATAATGGATTTTCGCGGAACATATTTAGTGATTTTGCTAGTATAAAAACCGGTTTTATGTTGTTGTTTTTTAAATTAAAATACTTTAGTTAATTATCAAAATCAAAGTTCAATTGATGATAATTTTGTACTTAGGGAACGTGCTGGTTTGCTGACACCTTTTATTTACTACCACTTCATCATGCAACGTTATACATCACGTAGGAACCCCTACACACGTAATATGTTCCATGAGTTACGATTATTGTTTGAATCAACCGCGTCTAAGCCTAGTATGCCGGGTATTTTGCGGAAAATATTATTAGGCATTGTCGCATTCACAAGTCGACTAGCGCCACCTCAATATGCGGCCGCGGCAGCCCAGTAACCTCAGTATTAAACATTAAAATAATTTAAACTTAAGGGTGTACCAGTATGTTTTAAAAATCACACGTTAATTATTTCCCACTCCTAAACTATGTTCAGTGCATCTCACTTCTTAATTGTATCAGGATTTGTTTTTTAGATGTGTAAATTTCACTACGAATTTTTTTGTTCACTTTGGATATTGTGGTTTAATTAATAATTGTTATTACGTATTTTGTTATTGTGGTGTTTGAATGTTTTATATTTACTGTATCAAATAATAATTATTAAGACTTTCACAATAAAAAATTATTATAAAATCTAATTAGTCGTGTTTTAATTGATATTTTAATATTTGGAAAAATAGAAAGCAGATTTATATATATATATATATATATATATATATATATATATATATATATATATATATATATATATATATATATATATATATATATATATATATATATATATATATATATATATATATATATATATATATATATATATATATATATATATATATATATATATATATATATATATATATATATATATATATATATATATATATATATATATATATATATATATATATAAAATATATAATTCCGCATTTCTATATTATAAAATCTATATTAGTTTTTAGCAATAATGCAATTCTGAGCATATCTGTAAGGAGGGTGTTAATATTTAAAAGCATTGCATTTCTTATACGAAGTAATAAGTATTGTAATCATGAAACATCGATATCGAGATTTTAACGAAAATACACCTTTTGACCTTCCCTGAATCGGACTATTTTTGGAATGACGTCTGTGTGTGTGCTCTACAGTCTACACTGTTGAAGATAAAATTATGAAACTAAACTTAAGATTTGTATATGCCTGGTAAGAAAACCTATTTTTGAAAGGCATATTTAAAACGGAAGCGTATGTTTACTTGAGTCACTTTTTGCAGTTTCTACAATATCTCTGAAACGACTTCACTTACAGTAAAGATAGTTAAAATCAAATTAATAGATATTAGTATTCTGCACAACTTTTGTTTGAAACATTTCAAAAAGTGTACCAGTTACAAAATAATTGCTATTCTTTATCTTATTTATATTGCCAATTATGTAGGTATAGGAAATTATATATAATAAATCCCATTACTTCAATATTTGGAAATGTAACTATTATTGTTAGAAATCAATTTAGTGAAATATATTATTAACTAGAATAGCAGTGTGATTTTAAGTAATTTTATAAAATATTCTAAAAAAATATGTAATTTAATCATTTATTTAGGGCTTCAATTTAAATCAAAAAGTAAATAAACATTGTTTTAGTATTCAATGCTATTATATAAAAATGGTAAATAAATTAAATAAATACACAGTATAAATGAGTTTTACCAAATTTTCTTTATTAATAAAAATTTATTATAACTTAAGCAATTCCAGCTACTGGTGGGGCGTCGCTTTTCATTTTAGTCTCGCTCTGTGGCAAAGGTGGAATAATTTCCTCCTTAGGTTCAACAACAGATACATTATCGGGCAATGGTCGTTTAGGCCCAATCTTGCCATTAGGATCCCACGGTAACATGATCTTAACTTTAATCCCCAACACTCCTTGTCTCAGCAACACATGTCGCGTAGCACTATCAACGTAATCGTTGCAAGGGTCACCAGAGTGTACCATTAGCCCATCAACGAACTTCATTGACTTCGCACGTTGCCCTCTCAGTTTACCGGACACTACGACTTCACAACCCTGAGCCCCTGATTCCATGATGAAACGCAAGACACCATAGCAGGCGCGGCGTACGGCTAACCCTCCGATTAATTTGTATCGCAGAGACTCGGCTTGAGCGATCGCGCAAAGACCGCGAGTTGCTACTTTTTCCGCGTACAACTCAACGGAGTGTTCCGGGAAATTGAAGCGCTTCTGGACAACGGAAGTCAATTCGCGAATGCGACGTCCCTTTTCACCCAAAACATTCTGGGTACGGGTTGCCATTATGATGATTTCAGTACGAGTCGGGGTGACTCGGACCTCAACACCTGAGTAACCATCTTCAGCTAATTCTCTGGTTAAGAATTCATTAAGCTCAGCTTTGAAGACTCCGTCTCCAACAAACTAAAACATCAACAACATTTATTTATATATGTCAACCACTTTAAGATTCACATATATTTCAAATACACATGGTTTTTTGAAGTCGTTCACATCTGAGAATTAAACCAACATTTTGTTATCAATTAAAATCACTGTTTAAACAATTATTTTATTATTATTAAATAATTTTAAAATTATCTCAAGAAACCCATGCACATTTGTCACGATATATTTTTTTAAATTTTAATTCGTAAAGTAGTAAAATAAATAATAATTACCTTTCGTTTCTTTGAAATTGTGGTAGCCATGTTCACTGCACTACACGAAAAGAAACTAACTTGAATGTAGTCGCAATGGAAATACGCAATACCAACTTAAAACAATGTTGCCAACAAAAATAACAATTGTATATAAATAAAGGGGGGTCGCTGAGTGGTCAACAATGTATAAATAAGTCGACTTTTATTATAAACTAATGCGTAAAGAATAAATATTGTTTATTATTGTTAAATGAAGTTGTTTATACACATTTAAAAATTTAAATAAATTTCTTAAAGTTTACATTTACAGTCGCGTAAAATCACGAGGTTATAATGGTGCAATGTAAAACAATATTGTTGATTATTGGAATTATATTTTTGTTATTTTTCGGGATACCTATTAGAGTACCAGCACCTCAGATCGAGAATAATGATACTATTTTGTTATTTGAAAATTATATAGATAAATTTAATAAAAGTTATAGAGATAATGAGACTTTGCGTTTACAAAAACTACACGCCTTTCAGGTATATAGATATAGATATATATATATACATATATACATACATATATATATATATATATATATATATATATATATATATATATATATATATATATATATATATATATATATATATATATATATATATATATATATATATATATATATATATATATATATATATATATATATATATATATATATATATATATATATATATATATATATATATATATATATATATATATATATATATATATATATATATATATATATATATATATATATATATATATATATATATATATATATATATATATATATATATATATATATATATATATATATATATATATATATATATATATATATATATATATATATATATATATATATATATATATATATATATATATATATATATATATATATATATACTAATATTTTAAAAAACTCATTTAGACAATTATAATTTACAGGGTACATTAGTAGAAATTGACGAACTGAACTCAAAACGTAGTAATAATATCAGCGCTATATTTGGTGTAACGAAATATTCTGATATGACCAAAGAAGAATTCAAACACAAATATTTACTTAGTGATATGTATACAAGACTAAATAATAGATATGTCCATATAAAAAAACATTCCGATGAAGAAGATTCGATTGAAGTTAATTTAGTTAAAAGAAGTACAAATATTAAAGATTTAATACCATTAAAAGTCGATTGGTAATTTAAAAAAATTATTTTATTAATGAAAAGTTTAAATAACGCGCTCTTTTTTTACAAATAAATATCCCTGTAATAACGAAGTAGTCCCCCAGATAGTAAATGTTACCAACTATATTGAAAATATGTACAAGTGTTGCCAACTATTTTAAAAATAAATATTTGCCAATTGTATTACTATGTTGCCAACATAAAAATATTTTGTTGATTATTATAGGAGGAAACAAAAAGTCTTAACAAAAATTCAAAACCAGAAAAGCTGTGGGGCCTGTTGGGCTTTTAGTACCGTTGAGACAATTGAATCAATGGTTGCAATAAAAACGGGGATATTAGAACCGTTAAGTGTGCAAGAATTAATAGACTGTGCTGGATACAATAACGCCGGTTGCGACGGTGGTGATATATGTAGTTTATTACATTGGATTGTTGATAAGAAAATCAAATTACGAAAAGAACAAGAATATCCATTACACTGGAAGACTGAATCGTGTAAACTGAACAAAACTTTACCAGGAGTAGAAGTCGCTGATTTTGAATGCAATAGGTACAAGACTACTAAATGTTTATATATATATATATATATATATATATATATATATATATATATATATATATATATATATAACGATTTATATTTGATTTAGCTTAATAAACGAAGAAGATGCAATTTTGTATTTATTAGCTAACCATGGGCCAGTAGCGGTTGGGATAAATGCGATGTTATGGCAAAATTATTTAGGGGGTGTTATACATTATCATTGCGATGGATCTTTATCTATGTTGAACCATGCAGTGCAGATTGTCGGGTATGATAGAACTGCTGCTATTCCATTTTATATCGTGCGCAATTCTTGGGGTAATGATTTTGGGGATAAGGGATTTTTATATTTAGCTATTGGTAGTAATGTGTGTGGACTGGCCAATGAAGTTGTTTCATTAGATGTTTTATAATATATATATATATATATATATATATATATATATATATATATATATATATATATATATATATATATATATATATATATAAATTGTATATGATATACATTATTACCTAAAACCATCACAGACGTGCCATACGCTTTGTTAAATAATATGTATTTATATAAGATTGCAATAAATAATTTACATTACACTGAGTTTAATTTTAAATTAATTAGTTAAATTTATCCCTTTATATATATATATATATATATATATATATATATATATATATATATATATATATATATATATAAATATATATTAACCAGTGATTATGTTAGGTCAAGTAATGAGGTGTGCCTTTTAAAGGACTAGAGTGCAAATTTAGATATAGGACTTTTATCAGAGTATAATGTAATATTAAAAATCACTTACTACTTGATATAATTGTAATGTCTCTATGGGTTTTGCACTATTTGTTTCACTAAATAATCCACTAACACATAAATGACACTACTCCCTTGGTTGAGGAAGATGCATACTTTTGCTATGGCAAAAAGAACATATACACCATTATTTTGTACTATTATTATTAGTATATAATACATAAAATTACTTTAAAACGTTTACATTAAATATTTATTCACATTTGAAATTGAACACTTAATTTTTAAATTTTTCGCTTCCCTTCCATTTAACATTGTTGCTAATCAAGTAAAAATAAAGAAATAATTTTGTTAGTATGGCATTAGGTCATTTTTAATAAGTTTGAAACGTATAAAGAAAACTAAAAATTCAATTAACACAATACAGTAATGTGCGCCAACATCTAGTAATAAAATAACCCCATTATCTACTTGCCATGTCCTAAACTTGACAAAAAAAAAAAATCAAGGGAGATTGACGTCATTCTCTTTGGGCGCGAATACTTTTAAAATTTCATATCTCCGAAACTAGAGGCTTTAAAAAAGAATAAAAAAATACGGTGATTATAAAATTTTAAAAACTTGTATAAAAAAATTAAAAACAACACGTACATCTTCTCTAACACTAGTATAGGTAAATGAATGGGATTGTGTTTGAAGGAAAAGTAAGAAGTAGTTTTGAAAATAACGGAGGGAACATGTCCAAGCAAACAAAATGCTTTTATTAGATACACCACTGCAGTAGTACACGATTGTAACAAACTGATATGACTGGCAATCATATAAATATTGTACTTAATTAGTTCACAATCAATTATAAATATAAACTTGACATAATATGTAACGAAACGTGTACAAGGGTGGTCTTCAACTTCAGCGCACCCTTCAACGTTGTCATTTTAGTTTAGCTGTCCACATGTATGTATATATGCAACAACGCAATGCAAATCATTCGAGTTGCTGCATTCGTATGCTTTACAGTTTCATTCATAACACACAATAAAAGAATGCGATCTGATCGGTGTTGATTGGTTGATTGTCATTGTTAAAACGTTGAAAATCGAAAATGACAACATTGATGGTTCAACTACTCAACCCTGCTACAAAAAAAATTTGTCTCTCTCAACAACCTTGTATCTCTCTTATTAATAGTAATTTTTGTATTTTTTTTTATAATAATTAAATATTGATGGAACTGCACAACATCTTTTTAATTTTTAAATATTAGTTACTTCGTAAAATTGACCTGAACTCTATTGACTAGGCACACTTAGTTCATATATAATAATAACAAGAAACTGTTCTATGAAAAATAGAAACTTCCGACAATAAAAAATTAAACAGATAAATAATCAAATATGATCGTTTTTCCGGTGATAGTCCGGAATTTCGATTTCACAACGGTTTCACATTTTTTTTTTCGATTTTTAAAAATACTTTATCATTACAACATATAAATTATTCATATTGTTTTTATAACAGTACCAATACCAACAGTATACATGGAATGCATTTGGCCATAGATAATGTGCTTCAGAAGTCCAGTGAGACTATAATAGTTATCAATACTAGTACACAATATTATTTATTAACGAACAATGTTCAATAAAAAAAATAAAATATTACTTATGTGCGTTGCAATTTTGGTACAAGAGATTTTTAATTTTTTTCTTTTTTATTATTGATATAAATAACGAGATGTATTGCAGAATCACATATGTATGTTGGCTGATTACACTTTTAAACGTCAACTGAAGACACATTTTTCAAAAATTTAACATTTTTTCTGCAAGACAATATTAACAACATTAAAAATACAATTTATTATTATTATTTCAAGTAGCTATATAATGTGTGGTGAGTGAATCAGTGTAAGTAGGTAGGTATTATTGGTTTTACTTTAGCTTTTTGGATAACTACAAAATTTAGACATAATTCGTTGAGTTTACTTTATAATCAATTAAAATTCTGAGTTTTGTGGCGGGGGTGTAAGGGGGGAAAGGGGGGAGGAGTAGTGCCACGTGTATAAAGGTGTGAAATTGTGCAATCACTTTCGGCTATTATTATATACATTGTACAATGGGCAGACTAGATTCAAATAAATCGGTGTATTATACCTCATATGTGTCTAAGATATCTTAAGATAACTTAATTTGTTTGAAAATTCATTTAGGTAAGTTAAAATGGAATTTTATCTGGTAAAATTGTGTTTAGTGAAAGAACAAGTTATTAAAGATACGCATTGCGCAAAATTTATTGTAATAAGCAAGCTTAAGTATATATTTAATAACGACGAATAATATTTTCGAAGAGGCATGCTTTATTTGGCGGGATATGCAGTGTGTGTGTGTGTGTTTTTGTTTTGGGGTATGTGTATATAGAGGGATCGGGACAAGGGGTGGTAGGTAGGAGTATTTCTGCATGCCATCTAAGCTATCGTTAACAAATACACTTCTGTACAAAATATATATGTAATATTACTTGGAGTGATTAGAATTTTGCAATCAAGTATACAAATACAATTGTTTAATTCAACGTGTCAGTCTTAAGTCGAGTAATGTTGGCTCGCGTCAACAAGGTGACACACAAAGGTGCATCGTTGAGAAACGTACAGATCCTCTGACGTCATCGCAAAGTTGTTTTAATTGTGAGTGATGAGATCTGTACGGTTATTAACGATGCGTAAGGCGGGTGTTGGGGGTAACAATTCTACTTATACTACTACATTTATTAAGAAATACATTATTAACATTATGGGACAAAGCGAAGACAGAAGCACATTATCAAAGGAGACAACGACTAGCTTATAAAAATGTACAGTGCGCAAAACTCGTATGCGTGACCGACTATAAAAGATATGTTATGAGCTACCTTCCTTCACGAAACGATCAAAATACTACATCATTTTGTACCCACTGTCCCAAACAACTTTATTCTCATATTTCCAATCAATCTAGTAGCTAATCTTATTCGTCTAACACACACATATTAAACTGAACTTAAATTATAGTTTGATAAACCGAAACGTGTCAATTGTGTAGTTAAATATTTCATTCGAATTTATATATGTTGTTTAGTTGGATACAAAAAGAAGTGTATTTTCCTTTTAGGCCAGGGCTAAAAATCGCAGTACACGCATTATTTTAAAATATTTTTCTCGTTTTTTATCATTTTTTTTAATCATTAACATTATTAGTAGTAATTCATTTGTTTTTCTATTGCTATCAAAATATAAAATTCTGCGATTTGTCTGCGCGCGTTCATTTAGCTTGTAATAACAACCTTTTTTTTTTGTTTTCCTTTTTAATGTGGACATTTGGCAAAAACAATAACTGCTATACTTTGGCAGGAACAATGACGGACAAAGCTTCCTAAATGTCTAAGGATGTGTCAATAAACTACAAATATACTTATTTATATAGTAATAATAATAATAATAATAATTAATAAATTGAGTACAAAAACGTGTACAAGTGAGCGTGCATTTTGTTTTCTTTTATTTTAGTATTTTTTTTTGCTTATAATTTTTCAAAACACGAACACTACGCAAAGCGAACAATTCGTATTCCGATTGAATGCAGCGGCCGACAGGCTGCTCCACACAAGCACACGAAAATACATATTACTAAATATGTGGTTTAAATAGAAGTTATAGTTAATAATATGTATGATTCGATATAAAAAGACTAGACTAGGACAAGGGTTTGGTGTGAAGCAGACATAAATAAACTATCTTTTCATAACAAACAAATGTTTCCTTATTTTGGTTGGATTGGTTTTGTCTGCAATGAGATGATAGTTTTCATTACAGGGCAGGCTACTCTTTTGGTGTCTGAGGCAACCGAGACGGCGCCACGCGAACTTGCATATAAATGGCGCGAGGGTTTTGATTTGGTCCGCGATGTCCAGCCACACCGACAAGCAAACAGTGGTCAAGCAAACATTTAATAACATTTTTCTTTTGTCGCTATTACAATCATTAAATTTACTCTGAAAACGTCGGGAATTCAAAGGGACGTATATGTTCTTTAAATATTAATAATGTTTGTTAACTACATGTCGGTTGGTGTATCATTAAGTAGCAGTAATAAAATATTCGGTATTTTTATATTAATTATTATAAAGATATTAATACACAGTGAGACGACACAAGTTTTTTTTTTTTTTTATATAATTTACACAACATACACAGTCAAATTTGGTGTTCGAAGCTGTTTCCATGCGTTTTTTAGATTGTTATATATATATTAGGGCTCCCGGATTGAAAAGCAGCGATTTATCACATTTCATTCTTTCTCATCTACTCAAAATGTGTTCATAACATATTTAAAACTAAACCCACAATTTTGATTATCATTAAAAATTGTTTCCAGAAGAGTTTATTTCGAATTTAATATCAGAAAGTTAAAGTTTGATTTTAAAAACATGTCAGTAACACACTTTAAGTCCACTCGTTAATATTTCATACAGAGTTGCACCTATTAGACAATATTTTGATTTAATTTTGATTTTGAGTTAATTTCAGTGTCCATTTTTATTGAAAGATGCAATAAGTGTTTGTTTTATTTTGAGCGGCTTGTGTTTCTGATGGGTAACAGGGAGGAAGGCATTTCCGATAATCACAGTCTGTTTGTTTTTAAAAAGGTTGGGACAGTGTGAACAAGAACATTTAAAGCCAGTTATGGGAAAAGTTGTGTGGTTTAGTGAATTATTATAACGATGACGTACGACGGAAATCTGCGCCGATGTACTGGCTGTATATTTTTCAAAAATACTCCCGATAGACCGGCGCGGAAACTACGTCATAAATATCGTCTTAAAACACGCGTGCTTCTACTCACAAACCGGGAGGCATTCATACTTCATCATTAACTTGCTTCATCATATATTATAACTTAACTTACAGACACTGCGTTTACATATTTTTAACAGTGCAAATTTACGCATTTAAAATGGAACAAACAACTCTACAACATGAGCAAAAATGCATTACTTTTCATGTATAAAAATTTATTATTTTTGAACAATATTTCTCACACAACTGTGATATTTAACAAGGTTTTTTTTCGCGACCGAAAACAACCGCCTTTTCGGATTATTATCCGTCGCCGACTAGATTGGATTATCAATAATAGAGTCGAAAAGTTAGTCACTTTAATTTCAAAAAAAAAAAAATTAAAACATTCTATGAAATATCCAACATTTTATTTTGAGTATGAAAAAGTAATTTATAAAAATATTCAGTTTTCTACACAGAGAATTTTAAACACATTATTAAATCTTACTTGTGTGAAATTTTAGTTATACTAAATATACACAAACAATAAAATAATTTTCTTGACAATAAAAGTGAAGTGACTAACTGTATAGACTCTAATAATAAGTACATTCGCGAGAAGAACTTACGCATTTATAGAAAACATAGTTTCTTTATAATTTGTTTTTTTTTCATTTCATTTCATTTCATTTAGGAATGTTTAAGTAGTATAGTATTAATTATAATAACGTACAAATGCGATACAAAGCGTGAACTATACATTAAAATATTAATATTCTTGACAGATAGACTATATACAGTTACATTTAATTCTGCCTGGTTAAAATATCATGATCCCTAGTTTTAATTGACATGAAGATACGACAGATCATCTGTTACAGCGCGTACCATTACACACATATTTGTGCCCGCAACGTTTTGACTCAAGCAGTCAATCGATGACGGCAACAAAGTGCGCGAAATTTAGGATGAGACTATTGCATTCGCGATCGTCACTAACTATTTTATTTTTAAGTTTAGTTTAGTAATTAAAAAATGTAAGAGAAAATATGTGTTGTTTGAATCAGTCTTACCGAAAAACGTTTTATAATAAATAAACTACAAGATAGAGAAATCGACAATATCTAATTGCACTAGTCAGACGACTATTATTTAGTCAACTGTGACTGATTCAAATAAACTATTCTTTACTAGTCGAATAGTTTGTTTTTTTAATCATCTGATAGTGCAAATAAATTGTCTGATCAGCTACTAAGCTACTTTGATAAAATAGTCACTCTAAATACTACAAAGACTAATTCTAAAGACTAAATGTTACAATAAAATCACACAATATCATGCCCTATAAGACTAAACTTTAGGTTGCTAAAAACTGTTTCTTGGGCCCAGGAAGATTGTTTATTTTAGATAGAAGCTGCTGCGTATTGCAGATATATACCGATGTCGTCGTTTTTGTTAATTTGTTAGTAAATAAATAAATAAATAAATATATATGTATGTATATAGTAAAAATACCTACTTCAATGTTCACTAAATCGAAATTTGGATCTAGTGAACGGTGAACTTGGATTTTTTTTGGACTGCGCAGGGCCTAAAAATGTTTGTCATGTGCTTATCAAATACTTGCCTTTAATTTCAACATGGATTTAAGGTGCTTTAGTTGGTGTACAAATCAGGACAGTTTTTCCAATGGTTACAATTATTTGTCCAACCAAATTCTCGAAATAGAAAATTAATATTTTTCTACCTATTAGTATATGAATATTATTTTGAGAATTTGGTTGTAAATCTCCATTTTAGAAACTATTTCAAGAAGCAGTTCTGAAACTGTAGTAGTTTTTTTTT
Source organism: Nebria ingens riversi (assembly GCA_018344505.1). Lineage (NCBI taxonomy): Eukaryota > Metazoa > Arthropoda > Insecta > Coleoptera > Carabidae > Nebria > Nebria ingens. The sequence goes on along the minus strand of JADQWA010000140.1, from coordinate 63,822 downwards.
TTTATGTAATATATAACTCAGAACAGTGGCTTTGCTGAGGAGGTTCTTAAGATGTTCGTTGTGAACTAGAAAATCCAGAACAAAGTCACTGGGAGAGTACCGAGAGTGTATGTGGTTTGGGTTTGTTGTAATGAACTGCAAATCAAAATAGTTCCTGGTAAATTAAAATGCTTTGAATATCTTTAACCGTTAGAGAAACTGGCCAAAGTTGCAAAACTGATGTTGTTAGTAAAAATAAAAATAAACCATAAATTAATGAAAACTGCAAGAACTGGTATTATTAATTAAAAGCATTTACAACAAAAAAATCAAAAACAAAAACAATGTACATTAATTTAAGAACAATTTTACCATAAAAATTAATAATAATAATAACAACAAGTAATTAAAAAAAATAATAATAAATTGTAAGAGCGTGAATTGGGACATGGCGAGACAGGGTCCCTGTGATCAGAGAAAACTAAGTGCCATATGTTCAAGCCGCCCCCTTAGTAGGGGGTGCTTAATAGGGGGCGACCCAAGTCCAAGAGCATTCTTAACGTGCATCCAAAACGGTAAACAGTTGAAAACAACATGTCAAATAATTATCGGTACAAAAATAAACTAGAGAAACGCTATCAGACATGGGTCGTCCAGAAGTGACACCTAGCCGGTAATAAAATCCCTGATTTCTCTCACTCTATAAATACGACAAAATAAAAACCATATAGTAATAATAATGATTGGTATATACAAATTTTAACAGTGCAGCTCAAGGGAGGACGGGGGGGATTTGATAGGGGGGCTGCTGGTGGGATGAGATCGTTGGCCCCCTGGATAAATGCGGCGCGCGGTGATGAAATATTGTAATAAATTAGACCAAGACACGACAGACATAAATAGGGGTGACGGCGTAACGAATGGAGTGCTGCGGTCACGTGTCGTTGAGCGGGGGGTACACAACAGAGTGCACCACGACACGGCAGACATTCTCTATTTTTTTTAAATTTATTAGATAACAACGTTTCTTTCATCAAATATATAAAAAAACAAGTCTTTATAGTGAATATATTATTATAAATTATCGATAACAGAGACAAACAACGAATCGGCGTATCTTGCAAGTGAAACAGCGGCTCCCAAACCCCGCGTCCGCTATCTTAAACTTGGCAGCATTTTCAACAAACATATATTAATAATAATAATAATAATAATTATAGTTACTACTTACTACAACTAATAAAAATATGGTGGGGGGACTATTGCATGCACCATACAAATATTTTTACTTTTTAATAGACAACTAATAATTATAATATAATAATAAAAGTATAACAAAACTGCGATAAAAAAATAAGAAACAGATAAAAATCAGAGGGGGCGGCGGAGAGGGGGGTAAATCAGCGACGCGGAGTATCAAGCAACTAAATAATAAAAGGGATAGTCTTAGAGCAATTCGACGCCCGGCATAGTTGACTAGGGTGACAATTCAATAATAATAAAAAAAAATATATTAACCGTTTTGTATAGGGGGGCGTAGCTCCCGGCAATCGTTCGATTGCCAGAGGGATATAGAGATGCAGGAGAAGGAGGAGTCAATTTCCTCCACTAGATCTCGCATTCAACTTCATTCACACATTGTTGTTTCTGTACATCTTATATCATGGTTATTTATGATATAAACTACAATCATTTGTAGGTAATAATACAATTAATAATAAGTTCACGAACACCATTCACAAAACACGTTTGATTAATAGTAAAATAGAGATTATTATGAGAAACTGATGAATATATCGAAGAACTTGACAACATGGCCCAGGCAACAATGCTTGGTTCAACATCTCTTAAAAATGTTTTTTTTTTAATATCCCTGTTTTTTATATTTTATTTTTTTGCATTAATGATAGATTTGGTCAAACAATGTGGTAGGAAAATGACAAACGTTCGTTGGTCACTTTCCAATTACTCGAAACGTACCGTGCAAATTCGTACATATTAAAAATATCAACATGATCAAATACAAAACTATTTTATGATTATTGTTTTTTAAAATCTTTTTTTATTAATATTAGAAGGGAAGAATTCTAAGTCAGAAGAGCGATCTTTTTTTTCTTATCGTTACTCTTTTAGTTTTTGAGTTTTAAATACACAACAACAATATCTTCGGCAGAAACCACTCCTCAGTTTAAAAATGCGTCAACAAAAAGTGTACGGAATGGTTTGGCCGAGACCCTGTCTCTGGAGATCTGTGAAATAGTTGAGAGGAGCGTATCTCTTTATTTCATCATTTTTATTAGTTTAGAATCAACAACAATCGTGTAAAAGATATGTGTGAAGTGTTGGGGAATTAAACAAATCGCAGACAGGTACAACAACAGCAACTTGCCTGTCGCGATCACGTCCAAAATAATCGCCCCCGGCTCATTCAATGTGTCTCCGTCTTACATCCCAATAGGCGGTACTTGTACATACCTATAAATGTACAAACGATAATCCTTACTTGCCAAGACAACAGATCCATCATCCATCAATGCGACATCGAAACATTGCGCGTGCTTCACCTTACTCTCCAACGCAGATACAAGTTGTCCATCTTGCGTGAAAATAGTCAAATTAAAGTTATTATGATTATCCGCAATCAAAATCTCGCCAGCTGCATTAATTCCAACACCAATCGGGTAATTAGTAATGCCTTCCCCACCGATCTGGCGCAAATAAGTTCCTTCATAACTAAAGACTTTCACGCAATGTGCTCTATTGTCACTGATGAATATCTCTTGTTTATCATTGACCACAACTCCGTTGGGGAACTCCAGATGTTTAGAGCATCCGAATTTCTGAAGCACCGCTCCAGTTTGATCAAAAATAATGACACGCATGACTTTACATTCTACGACAACAATTCGCCCCTTATTATCAACAGTGACACCACGAGGATGTTGTAAGATATTAGCGCCGAACTTGCGGACAAATTGCCCGTATTGATTATAGATCTGTATTTGGTGTGTCGGAGACCGTTCTGTCACGATTATATCGCCAGATGTTCGAACAACTGCAACACGATTCGGGTACAAGAGTTGACCATCACGTTTGCCACATTCTCCAAACTGGAACTTGAAGCGACCCTCCTTGTCGAAAATTTGGATACGATGGTTATTAGTATCCGCAACAATTATATCATTCTGTGCGTTTACTGCAACTCCACTCGGCTCAGTAAACTGTCCTTCCATGACTCCAAATTCACCAAACTTGCAGTGGTATATCATTTTTTGACGCTTAATCTGCGACTTAGGAGGAAAGATTGCTGCTGACATAAGTTTAGTCGTCAGATCTAACATAGAATCTCCATGGGAGTTGCCTCCCAAAGAATAGTGGTCAGTTTGACCATTTTGGAATATACTATCAGTTCCACCATTCGACCATTTCTCGTACGGGTTGATACCATTTAAATTCATATCACCGATTGTAGCTGAGAATGGTCCAAGGCTATTTGCGCTACTGAAACGTTTCGATATAATGTTTGATTCGAAGGGAGAAGTAGATTGGCTAGATGAGGACATGATACCACCGCCGTTGGAGAAAGGTCGTTCAATAGTGCCGTTCATCGAAGAGTGTAAACCACTGCCGCTACCGACACCTCCGTTCAGACTACCGGAACTGCCATTCATACTGCTTCCGCTGCTGCTTGAACCGCCACTGTTCAATAATGAGCCATTTGTAGGTCTTGCAATTGGAGGTTGTTTGCTTGGACCGATCGGCACCTCGCTGCTGGATCTGACATATCCGAAAGTGTTACGCACCCCAACTTGTATCGCTTGATAGTTGGAAACAAATTCTAACTCACAAGTTGATTGGACATTTTGGTCAACATTGTAACTCATAAAAGCTTGAAGCTTAGCGTCGACGAGCTTACGTAGCATTAGGATCTCAACAACACTAGCACATTTGTTGAATCTTTCAACAACTTCACAAGTCTTGTAAATTTGTTCGACAGTTTCTTGTCCTTTTTGACTGATAACACCCAGAGATAACTGCTTTGCAGAGAAGACACTCTCGAGTTCTTTTAGAAGCTCTTGCTTACGTTCTTCTAACATAGATCGATAGAAGAGGAACGTATCGTTGATTTCATTTTGTGCTTTGTGGTACTGCACTTGCAGACGCCCAGAAGTGTGCTCAACAGTTTTCAGATTATTACGGATATCAGTGGCTTTCGATTTCACTTCATGGACAGCTTGGTTCATGGCTTCGATAGTTTTGGGACCGACATCGCTTAGATGTTCACACTCGTGAAGCCCGGCTGGATGTTCAAGGACCGTGCATTCTTTGCATACTGGAACTTGGCAAGTACGACAATAGTACTTCAGGGTTTCGCTCTTGTGGCGTGGACATATCAAGTTTTTCTCACCGTTGGTCGTGGTTGTAGTGACCGTGGTGGTTACGACTGTGGTTCCACCCGTATGTGCACCAGATCCAATTAGCTGGTTGTTTTGTTTCAACTGCTCTTCTTTAGCGATATCTGCCAGGTTCAGGACCCGGTGGCCTTCAAAACAATGCATGAACTGGTGAGCCATGACGCAGTTCGAACAAAGATAATTGGCGCAGTCGACACAACGAGCAACTGCGTCTTGTTTTTTGTTGCTTTTGCAACCAGTACAACGAGGAGCCGTTGTCTGTTGAAACGTTGGGGAATCGGTAGTATCGATAAGACCACCAACAAAGAGGTTGGAAAGAATATTTTCAACGTTTGTAGGGAGGATAGAGTCGGTTTGGCAACGGGGGCAGTTGAATTTATTTTTCTCTAGGCACGTTTGACAATACGTGTGAAAGCAGGACAGAAATTTTGTGTCGGCAGCTGTCTCGTGGCAGAGCACGCACAGCAGATCCGTGGCGTCGGTGTCACGGAGGTCACAGATGGCGGAATCGCTTACAGGCGGTGATGAGCCACTAACAGTCAGGGGAGAATCGGCCAGTGGTGACAATGATAAGTAATCCGCGTGGTCGCCGAATGATCCAATTGAGTTACCTCCACGCAATGAATCCAGTGACGGAGTCGGTGATGCCATCTTCAGTTAACCGTCATCCCTACAAAAAAAAACATTATTAGTTATCAAATATTATTCAGATTACATATTTTGTATACGTATTCTCATTGGAAAATTCAATTTAGGAAATTACTTATAAAACAATAATAAATTCGTTGTTTTAATTTTCAAGGAGCACGATTTAAAAAATACCATTCAACTATATATATTTGGTAGGATCTCATTCATTCCGATCCGTAGCTGCGTGAACGAAGACCTGCTGATCGTCGGCACCGCGGCGTCGAGACATTCACGCGGGCGGGGCTAGTCGGGGTGCATTTTAAACACTCGCGGACGCTAAATAGAAAGAGAGACCAGCACAACTACACGTAGACGGATCGATGGACGATGCGCGAGTTGACTCTTATACAAGGGGAGCCAGAACGAGACAGACATGGTAGAAGCAGGGCACAGCTAATGCCCCAAGTTGCTATGACAACACGGTGGGGTTGTGGGAGTCAGACCTCTCTTTGTATGTGTTATTGCCGTCGTAACAAGGTGACGACGCCGGATAAGCGAAGTGCAAAGGACGCCGCATGGCGACCGAAGATATTGCTTCGAGGTGGTGGTACAGCTAATGGACAATAATATAGACTTGTTTTTTGTCTACTTTCTTAACACTCCTACGGCGTTTCGTTGCGTGAAATTTATGACAAGACTTACTTAGGAAAGGGTTAAGTGGATGGAGGAGTTTAAAATTCATGAATTTCTCCCAGGGGATGGAGCGTGGTTATAAAATGTAGGATTGATTCGCAGTAAATGTAGAAATACTGGAAACTTAAAGTTTTATAGATTTAGAGAATTTCTAGCTATGTATGTAGATATATTTGAAAACTGTGCACATTTATATGAATGAATTATAGAAACGCGAATCTCAAAAAAGTTATCATTGTACCGGTTGACCATATGTCACGGAGTGCAATTGCGCTTGTCGGATGGATTACTTTCCGATTGTCCCCGGTTCGATATTTGGCGGTTGGGTGACGTCACAACCTGTTGCCAGGACGACCGAGGTGCAGTGGCAATGCCACAGGCTCGGTGCGGCCAATGCACGCAACCAAAGCCAACGCTTCTTTGCCTCACGTCCGTCACTAACAATAACATTGGACGAGCTCAACGGTAAGAGGAGACTACGAGCCTGGGAACCCTTATGAGTCAACCCGCAGCCCGGCCACTTCCTTTGCTCATGCACTTAGTGTTCCCTCTTCATATTGTCTCGGTGTATTAGAGAGCCGGGTTCTCGGTTACTGACGGCGGATGTTGTCGTTCTATGTTACGTGATTAGTCGCGTTTTAGCGAAATAGAGTAGGCATACGTGGTGATGCAATACAGATACACGCAGTGCAAAACATAAAAGACTTTCACTGGTGTAGCAATCGTTTTAATTTTGGTAAACGAGAAGAAGGTTCATTTAAATGGTATAAAACAAATTACTATCGACTTGTAATTTTCTAAACGAAACTAGTTGCTTCAAATGTTATTAGTTTGAGTACCGAAAAAATTCACAACAGATTTGAGAAGAAGGTTTTACGTAAACCCACGGAAAAACAATCGAAATTTATGTTTTTTTCGTTTATTAGGGTCTCACCACAAAGCCCAGCTGCTTGTAGCAAATGAAACAAATAAGTCTGAAGTATCTCTCTGAGAGCTCGGCGACCAAACGATTAATTTTATCCCAAAGCATTGGGAGCTGCGCTTGAGAAATGTTCGTTAAAGAATCATTCTTTGTCTTTTCCTTAATAATTGCACAGAGAGCCAATCTGTCGACGGTGAAAACAAAGAGAAAATAGGGGGAATAAACAAGAATGAGAAAGAGCGTGATATTATTGAGGTAGAATTTCGTATCTTTGAAAAGCATTTGACAATTGCCTAGTGCCGTAATTTAACAAGACCCCGAACATTTCACACGCCATTTTCTCTCTGTGTGTGTCTGTCTGTCTGTGTGTGTACGCGCATGTTTGTGTTAAATAAATTATCATTTGCTCCTTTAAAAATATTGCAATATTCAATAATTCCACTCTACTTTATAAACAATTTGTTGAAGAATAAAAATGAATTGACCCCACCTTTACCGGGCATATGCGACAAAAACTAAAATCGTGTCAGTTGAATGACAAGAAAATTGAAACCATTAGGAAACCAAATACCACTTCCTGTGCCAGAACACACATGTTTTTGGAAGTATTCTAACATTGATCATAGATTTTTGAGTATTTCCGTTGCATATGGTTCACAGGGCCGCATTAAAAACATTCCTAGCGCCCCAAGCGTGATTAATAAAATATATCAAAAGTGATAACACAATTTGTCCCTACCATTAAAGAATTTACGGTAAACCTCCGCTAGCCTTGCGCTAGACTAGGTTACAAAGTGATACTTTCCAAATGTGAAAGTAACATCGCGTTTTAAACCATATTCAAAGATATGATGCATTACAATTATATAACATATTATAATCATATAATTTACGGAAGTATATATGTTTCTTACTTATAGCTTAAATTGTTTAATATTAGGATTGTCTAATAATCGTATTTAACAATAATTGCTCAATGTTCATTAATAATAATTTATATGTTTATAAACAGCGTTTATTAAAATTCTTTTGTATTTATCTCTTAGGTATATAGTTTAAAAGTTACTCGAGTGTAAAAAAATACGACAAAGAGTGAGTGACAAACGTGAATTTAGCATCAAAAGTTTACACCAAAGCCAAGAGTTAGCTGCGTGAACAGCCAAGCGTGATGTTAGAAAAATCCGCATTCAAAGTTAAATACTCATTGCACGATACCATTTTCCAGTCGAACTGTCTTTTTTATTCGTACCAAGCAAAATAATTCATCACCCTTGGTGTTCTACTTAAATATTTCCTCCCTCCTTACTAAAATATATTATATACGAAAATGTGGAAAATATAAACAAAATTAGGATTAACTAGTTCGATAATAATTTATTCTTGGATATAATGCTAGAGTAATCCACTATATATCAGTGGGGTTCGTAATATCAATATATAACGTATAATCGATGAAAAAGGTTTCTTTGTGATATAATAGTTTGCAATGCTAGTGCGCTTTTTGTATAAGTAACGTTACTATATAGTATCGGTGCACCTGGGGTTTGAAGTCCGCCCCTTTATAACGGAAATTACAGTTCTCGAAGTTTAGCTTTTAGGGGAGGGAGCAATGTTACATTTGTGCTTTTGTACCTCCAGGCAATAATATCGAACGACAATACTGAACATATTGTAAACTTTAACGGATTTAAAGCTTTGATTAATTAGTTTTTGAAAAAATGACTAACACACTTTATTGATTGCATCTGTCCATAAATTATGTTACGGTGATTGTAAATGAAAATTATACTTTAGATAGATTTTTTTGTCGACACTCCTTGGTGATGTGTCAGTCTATTTTACTCAGACTTTATTAACGTAACAATTTGGCAGGGTCGCGCATTAAATCAAGGGGGTAAAGTGGCCAAATGGCGGCAAAAAGACGATAAAAACTCCATTGTGGTTTCGGGAGTGTGAGGTGTATCCATTAACGCCAAACAGTACTCTTACTCGACGTCCGCCCACCAGACAGGAAGATATATGGTAATTCAATTACCTTCTAGAGCTAGGGAAAATAAAGTATATGATGCTATAAATTCGTTAGGAAATATTCCCGGAAACTCATATTCAATTTATTATCAAAATGTTTATTGATTTTATAACTCTTTTATGAATTATTTTAAAGTTCATACAAGTTCTTCTCTATGAGAGTGTCTTAAATACTTAAAGGTTTGTTATGTTGAAACAGCGGAAGTCACAAGTTCGCTGACTTCCGGTGGTGGAACCGGACGGCCTATGGCTTCCCAGACCAAAGAGTCGGTAGCACCAAACACAAAAGACTTACACACCACGTCCCGCTTAGCTAAACACAATGTAAAATTAACCAAACTCTACGTATCATTTATAATACAAACGTGTATATAAATATAATTATCAACGTTTATGTTCAGTTGTAACAATGATAGATAAAGGGTAACAAAGATTGATGGGAATATAGAATAGAAACATGAAAACGTTAGCGACCCGCTATAGATTACTCAATGTTGCAATGCGATACAAAAAAAAAAAAAAAGCGCAAAGACATATAATGTGTTTACTAGAGTAAATTCAAGTTTGTATGGTATTAGGTATGGATAAGTGGGTCAGTTGAGTGCCTGGTCCAGTGGACAATCTGGCCAAGTGAGTCGGAAAGCGCGAAGGTCGAAGTTCTAAATAAAATTTTCCATTTTCATTCGCACTAGCAGCACACTGCGAGGTCGTTCCCAATCGACCACATCGCCACGTTTTTTCCAGGAGTGTCAAATACTGTTTTTATATCTCAAACGAAATAGAACTTAAATACTTCAAGGAGTTTTCGCAATTTAAGTGGCGAAAGATATTCGATAGACTCTTCAAACTACTTCATTTATTTTGAACCTTATCTCACAACATAAAATAAGTTTTAAAACCTAATAAGTAATTTGAAATAAATGAGTGTTAATTATCAAGTCAAAGTTGAATAATTTATCGATATAATTTGTGCGCGTCCTACTTTAGATGCAAGAACAAAGAAAACGGAACACGATTGAGTGAGTTGAGATGAATCCGAAAGTAAACATTATTGTTTCGTTGTTGTTGCTTTCATTACGTAATGTTGCGATCCGCCAGTGAAAGTTATTTCTACCTTGATCCGTACAAGCGTTGTAAATTAGCAACAGTTCATTTCTGTTTGCGCGCTATGAATTGCACAACTATCACGTTATTGGCAAAACGAGATGGAATCTCATCTTTTGCCTGATGGGTAATTCACCAATTATTAGCCGTCAATTTGTTAAACATTACGAAATTGCATTCAGATCAGAATTATAATTACTGTTCTAACATGACCTATTTAGTAATAAATAAAATAATAAAGCATTGCAATTTTATCACGGTTGATAAACTTTGTCCTCGACTCTAAAAATTCTCAATTTGCACAAATTTTGTCGCGCCGTCCAAACTATATTTATAATTTATAGGTCGTGGGTTGTCGTTTCATTTATCAGTTGTCAATAATGTATAGGGCAAAACCACGGCTGTGTTGCCAACATCGCATAGAGATAACTAATACTATGCACACAAACGTCATTTTGTATTACTTATGATAAATTACATCCAATAATTCAATGCTCCAATGCTTGGGTTTTCATGTTATACAAATGTCCGTTTCTTATGCGTTTGTTGTACAATGGGACACGGGAGGATAGAGAGTCATATGTCATCTAGGGGATCTGGCATTTTCCATTTTAGAGATAGTCAGTTTATTTTATTGAATTCCGTATTTTTATAATTTATTGTAAAATAAACTAGGAACTTGTAAACCAAAGTTTTCTTTTAGAGTAATTGTAGATTGCTGTAAAGTTTCGTAACATGTTTAGAAGTAATGTCATGTATTTTGGTTTCGAAGAGCGTTGGCGTTCTAAATCTGGAGGAAACAGCAGAAGAGGAGACAAGATAATCATGGTTGTTGTATGGAAGCGATGCCCTCGAGGTTGTATTAAATACGCGCATGTATGGGTGATCTTGTGGATGTGTGTATATCAACAAGATAAGAAAATAAACATAACGTTTGTACACATATGTTCAACCGAACACACTACACGGAAAGTCCTGTTTAAACGATACACATTTTATCATTTTATAATTTAATAACATGAGTCAAACTTTTTTAATACGTATTTTAACCAAAACGCATTTCTAAATAATGATATTAACAAACACATTTTAAGCGTCTTTTATTTAATCCATAAATGAACCTTTATGACCTCTAACTCAAAAATGGATAAGTCTAAAATTATGGAACATTAAATACCTAAATATATATATATATATATATATATTATATATATATATATATATATATATATATATATATATATATATACATATATATATATATATATATATATATATATATATATATATATATATATATATATATATACATATTATTAAAATTTATTTTAAACCAATTGAAAGTAGTTTTAGTTTATGTCTATTTTAAGTAAAACCATGCGTTATTTCGAAAATATACTTAAGTAGTAAACGAGAGGCAATACAATTCTTTACACTTTTTGTTTAAAAAGTTTTTTGAAATAACTTCCGGTTTCCGTGTTATGAATGTTTAAAATTTCGTGATTTTTATAAAATCTATGTAAGTCAACTTCGAAACAAATAATTGTTATGTAGAAAATATAATAAATTAAATAAAGTTTCGTTTTGTTGATTCTATGTATATTACGTATAAGAAAATCCAGTGCAAGACACTAAAGATAATTTACAAATGTTACCTAGTTGATCAATCTCAATGTTTAGAGTTTCCGTTGCTAAGCGCGTGTTTAAGGTATTACGTGCCGATACTCCAATTCGGTGTAAGTGTGAAATTACACGATCCAGTTTCATAAAACAAATCATAAATTGTTATGTTGACATAGCCGCCAAGTATTTCTTTTTAATGCTCGTTTTAAACGTCACTTACTTGGCGCTTATCTTTTATTTATCCCAAACGGCATCTTTTGATACTCGGCGGTGTTAATTCACGTACAATAAAAATGTTTTATCGCATAAATAACTCAAGACGTGTTTGCATTTTCCGAAAAACAATTTGTAATAATTTTCACTACGCTACCTACATATTAAAAATTACCTCCTGATAAGTTTTGTACGAGTTTATAATTTAATATTAAAACAATACAAAGTTTTGAGAAGAACAAAGTTTTGATGATGTCAAATTTCTTTGAAAAAAAGTTTAAATTAGTTTTCTACATGCATTTTTTTTTCATGAATTTGTATTTAAAGTGAAAATAATCTATTTTATTCTTCAATTTCGGATGAATGTCAAATTTGAAATGTCTGGTGATATTTATTATAGTGTAGAGTTACAATGGGCTCAAATTGAGTTTCGGTGTCGTCTGTGACTGGTCACCATGGTCACAGTAGAGAAACTTTCGAAATTTATCAAACACACCACGAAAACACCCTTCACGAGCAGTTTCTTTGTTTATTAAGTTATTTCGCAGACAATAAAGTCCACGATATACTCTCCACATTTTTCTGCGACCCAAAACATATTTGTTTCGGGGCAGAAATAAAATTCTTTCGGATTTCCAAGAAGATATACATATTTCTCGGAGTACATTCACCAAATAGGTTCAAAATTTGTTTATATGTACACAGCAAAATGTGTACGATATGACATGTTAACGTAACGAAAATAAATTGAAATTTCTAACATAAATTCTCATAAAACCTTTACGCAAGTTCCGAACACGGATAAAAGTAGCAACAACCCTTAAATAACAATTTATATCATGATATATATCAGGAGTAATGTCTGTCTATTGAAAACCAACCCGGGGAGGCTAAAGCAGCAGAGATTTGATAATGTTTTTAGGAAACGAAATTGTATATAAGTCACGACATATTTTATAGCTGGATCAATATTCTATTTTATTACTTTTGATTCGAATTGGTTCCACATACATTTGAAACTTAAATATTCTTTTCTAAAATCTGTCAGAGTTGAACATTTTCAAGAATCTATTTGAAATGGAGCTCAATTTATCTGATTTCAAACAGTAAATAAATAAATAAAGTTGTATATTCTTATATAGTTTCGTGCCTGGTACCAACTTGGGAAAATAAATTTCACTAACTCACCAATTTATATATGCGATATTATTTTACGATAATACAGTGCAGGCATATCTATTATTTATGGAGACAATTATGATATATGTTTTGTAGAATATACTAAATTATCTAATATTTTGATTATATTTTACGAATAGAAATTTACAATTTTAAATAAAAATTCTATTCTAGACCCCATTTGATATATATATATATATATATATATATATATATATATATATATATATATATATATAAATATATATATATATATATATATATATATATATATGTATAAATATATATATATATATATATATATATATATATATATATATATATATATATATATATATATATATATATATATATATATATATATATATATATATATATATATATATATATATATATATATATATATATATATATATATATATATATATATATATATATATATATATATATATATATATGTATATGTATGTATATATGTATGTAAAAATTGACATTTGACCATTTGATATATATATATATATATATATATATATATATATATATATATATATATATATATGTATAAATATATATATATATATATATATATATATATGTATATATATATATATATATATATATATATATATATATATATATATATACATATATATATATATATATATATATATATATATATATATATATATATATATATGTATATATGTATGTAAAAATTGACAAAAATACACCAATTGATTGTTTTACGTAAAAAAAAAGAATCATTTAATTTGTAATGTGTTTTGTTTAGAGTTTCGAGAAATAATATAAATGTTGGTGCTTTGTACTAATTATTCTTTTTCTGGCTTTGATAATGATATAAAAAACTTTTTATACCATTTGGCACAAATATAAAAACACTACAACGAAGGCGAATAACAAAGAAGATATTGAGAATTGTGTTCTTACATTAATTTAAAAATACAATGAATAATAATAAAAAATTGTTTTTGTTTAGAAAAAATGTGATAAATTGATTAAAATTGTAGAAAAAATAAATTCAAATAAACTATACGTGTTTTTGAGAAGTCTTGAAGGGAAATGTATATTCGGTTTAATGTTTCTCTTTTGTATCAATTCACTTGATGGATATGCGACATTTGTCACTTTTTTAGCTGTTACCACGAAAAATACGTGACAATGTGACAAAAATGTATCATATTAACCTCAATTCATACTCCCTTTTCCACTTTCAAATATGTTTTACACATTTGCATAATTATGGAACTACTTTTTTAGATGAGTTCTTATTTATTGCGGTCAGTCTATAAATGTCCGTACAATATTCAAAATAATGTAAATATTTACACGGAAGTCACTAAAGAAAAACCGTTGTTAAATATAATACCACTGTTGATTAACAATTAATTCTAAGAATGAAAAAAATCGTCATGCGATACATGGCTCATCAAAAAGAAATTCTCAGTAAACGTTTGTGCAAAAATTGCTATGAAACTCATATTAAAAATTATTGTACATTAAAAAACAACGGTTTTCAGTTATTAAAAGCTTAAGTATTTGCTTGTTTTTTAACGGTAATATATTGTTAAAAATTCATATACCTAAGTACTAAATTGTTCCGCACAAAAAAACATAAGCAAATATTTATTTACGAAACTGTATTAATAATATATCATGTATGCTACAATCGAAATTCGAAAGAAAGTTACTTTTACTTTTGTGATTATATAGAAAATGAAAGTGGATATATACGAATTGAGATGTTTTTTTAGACACAATTAGTTGTTTCTATGTTTGTTGAGATAGGTCGAATTTTCGTCTAAAAGCAACTTGGAAATAAAAAGAGAAAAATGGTGTCTGTATTCAATAATCGCGTTTACACCTGATGGTTATTGCATGAGGTGTTTTGAGGAGTGTATCAGACGGAAATTTGCGGTTATTGTTGACGACAGACATCCCCTACTTTTTATTTGATCTCGACACCGTGAAACTCCAACAGCAAGGCGGGCTTAGGCAGAAACACGTAGACGTGCTTCGAAAACTAAAGACGACAATGTTTAATATTCAAGCAACGGTATATCTTTCATTTCTGATGACGTGAATTATAGGGTGAAATGAGCTACGAACCCAGGAAATTATTGAGGGACTAATTGAAAATATATATTTAGTTAGCGAATATTTACTTGAGGCTGAAGCATATTTACGAAAAGAAGTTGCTTATAACAAAATATAAACTTATAAAATCTATTTTGAATAAGCAATAATTCTATTGTTAAATGTGTCGACCCAAATAGTAAGTTCCTTATTGTTAGAACTTCTGGTGTATAAATCAATTTTTATTACAAATGTCATTGCTCCATCATAAAATATTAGCGGGAGATAACGTTGGGTACATCTTTCATAAATGCATAATAGAGTTTATTGCTTTGTATAGAAGATTGAGTGTTTTTGACATGTAACTTAATATGGAACAAGCATCACCAATGATCTCATGCAGTAATGTATGTATGTATGTATGTATAAGAGGTCGTTCATCCACGCTGGTGTTTTTTATGAATTATAATAACCAGAGACGTCTCGAAAGAAATCAAACTATAAGATTTAATGAAACTTATCGCAATATTTATGTTTTATTTCTAATGAAAATGACGAGAAGTAAAAAGTTCCCAGCACGTGCTCATTGGGTGATTAAGAAGTGTAAAGTTACTATATATATATATATTGTCAAACAGAAATCATTACCGGCCTGATGATTACACCCTGTTATCTTTGAGTGTCATATTTCATTCTCATCTCCACTTTCAATTGGCCTCTAACTCTGAACAATCTTGCTTCCATATGGAAAATATAAAAGCATTCGTACTCCTAGTAGTACTTGAAAGACTTCATTATATTTCAACAAATTAAGCATAGAGAATTTCGCTTCGAATATTACGTTGTAAACGACATGTTGTTATTTTCTCCAAATCATTTATTTCGTTATTATTCAAGGTTTATTATTCGATATAATTCAGCGACAGAAATATATTCTACATATACGACTGGATTAGGAAAATAACAAACTATAAATTATATTTACATCCATATACATCAGCAGTGTCCCGCACTGTGCTTTCCTATACGTAATAGATAGTTAAGTTCAGAAAGGAAGGATAATAAATTACTATTTTTGAAAAAAGTCAAAGAAAATTTAATTATTCAAACACACACACATACACCCCAAAGAACAGACAGACAGACGCACGCGCGCACACACACACATTCACACACCCACACATCGACACACACACACACACACCGCGACACACACATACTGACACACACACACACAGCGTTACACACCACACACACACACACGAAAGAGGAAGGGGAGAGAGATGGAGGGAGGTTATTCCAAAAATCTAGATTTACAATTTTTCCATGATTACAAAACTTCCTAATGACAAAGTAGAAGAAAGCAACACACACACACACGAGAGAGGGAGTGGAGTGGAGGGGGGGGGGGAGATTCCAAAAATTAGACACGATTCAAGTACAAATAGGAAGTATTTCCGTTAATAGCTGAATTTAAAAGTTTTCCATGATTATAAAACTTCCTAATGACTTTGTACAAGAAAGCAATAACATAACAAATTTAACAACAAATAACTCGTAATGACGCTAGGTAATAAAATCGCCAGTATTAACGAACGGATTGAATATCAAGCAGTACGTAAAGTTTAATAGCGGTTATTTTTTAGCGTTTGTTTACACATTGAGTTGGCGAGTTTCTATAACCAGACGAGACGATAAGCACGCTTGATACTTACGCACATATCCGCAATTTATAATTTTATTTTTGCTTGGCTTTAAATAGTAATTGTAACAATAAACGGTTCATTGCTCCTGCGAAAGCGCAGCCAGCCATTTTTATTCTGAACGGCCCCGAGTTCAAAAAGTAAACAATACACCCAGATAACTTCACCTCACAATAAACTCATTGTAAAAATATGTTTTATACATATATTTTTAATAAATCGTTTCCTAAAACTTGTGTTTCAAATAGATTTATGATTGTTTCCCTACAATTTAGACAGCTAATCTCATCTCTGTATAATCAATTGGTTTTTCCGTAAATAAAAACATCTAGATATGAACGCAAGTCAAGGATGACGCGTACTAAAAAATGAGAGGAAAAAAGTCTTGCTGTACGTGGGTGCCATATATATTATACACTTAAAAACTATTTTTACTTCAAACGCAGCACGGGCTCCATGTTGCTTTTTAAGTTATAATTTTGACAAAAAAACAATATTTATTTAAGTTTGTAAAGTAGGTATATTTTTATAGTTAATGTCTTTTTCTTTAAGACAAATTGTTTAATGTTTAATACATTTCGAAAGATTTTTACCTTATAGTATTACAGTGGTCAATATAGCCAATAAATGGTTGTTATTACCTGTAACAAAGGAAAGTATCTATTAGTGGTGATTATTTATAAGTATGCATACAAAAGTATATAATTTAGACAATTTATTGAAAATATAAAAGCGCCTATTATGATTTTCGTCAAAATTACAAATTTTAAGATTTACGTCTTATTCTTTACAGTCTCTTTAATGTTTTTTTAAAATATCATTAAAGAGACTGTGAAGAATAAGACCTATTTTTTACTAACGAGTTTTCATTTACCTTAAATCACAAAATGAGATTTATCAATAAATTAATTACAAATTCTATACCACATTTAATTTCTAACTACCTAACTAATATATTTGATTTAAACTACACATTTAAAAGAGCGCATGTTTCATATAAAACAATCTGCAATTACTGAATATTCATGAGCGTCTGAAATAAACGTTAGCAACAGAATTACTTTTCACTTCCAAGATAAATTACAATTGTCCACTCAACTAGGATTACGGTTTAACCCTATTTGGTCCTTTATGTTAATCTACGCAACTTAAAATTATCCTTGCGAATGAATTCGCACATCGCAGTAAAATAGATTATATATACTATATATATATATACCATTTTCCAGACTCTAGTCTATGTGTAACAGTACGCATGCGCGGCAGCCATCATGGATTAGAAAACCATGTATAAAGAGTTACGCGGTTTATTCAAAAAATATATTTTATGAATACAACTTATTTATATATGAAACTATATACATATATAGTGTTTATTATATAAGTTAATAATAATTATTAGGTATGTTTTTTAGTAACAATAAGTTAGTAATAATTAACACATCACGTACTATCAATAAGCTAGTAAAAGTTCTTCCTTGCTTTCTCTATTCTGCTAACATATGGCGTATGGTCTTCAAGCGAAGGAAGATTAAAGTAAAAATATCTAACTAAGTTTCTAACGTTTTATAACCATAAACACAGAACTGGCCACGTTCTATGTAGTATATGTGGGTGAAATGCATGTCATGCTACAATCTGTACCCTGAAAACTAATTTTAAATATTTGACGCCTTTGATAATTGTGTTTAATAAATTTTCGCTTGCTTACATTTTAAATGCATGGCGGTTAATTTTAAGATCGTTAAATTCACATAAATTATCAAACAGGAAATAAAGAATTAATTATCCATTACCGCCACGACAAGAGTAAACTAACCACGAGTGACATGTCAATTTTTAATTAGAACACAAGCCCATTTGCAAAGCAAACATAATTAAAACCTAATTACTAAGTCCATATACGCACAGATCAAGTTGCAAAACTCATTGGTAGATTTCACTAAACAGGGTGCTCACAAATTTACAAAAACCTTCGTTTAAACACGGTTTAAAATGGGGTACGGCGCTTGCGCAATCTATTGTGCGTTTCTAAAATGTTGATGTATGGTTAAATAAATATCAAATAGATAACAATTTATTCATTTCGTGTGACTAATGTTAAATGTATCATATGTATACGATTGTTTTAATAAACATTATTACAATGTGCAATAAGATAAATATTATAACATTTTAGTCACGTAACTGTGACAGTTTTAAATTTAAATCGATTTTTAAGCAAGGTTTTATAAAAAAAAAAACAATCTGCAAGAGGTTTTATTATACGTAATTTATTTAGATAATAAATATTAATGTTGAAAAATACATATAAAGATATTTAATTATGCATTAAATATCAGTAATGATTATGCGTGAAAATGATTAGTTTTCAAAACAAATGAAATACTCTAACAGAATATATTCATCAATACTACAATATATTTTACTGACCTTTTAAACACTCAATCTATTTGTGAAAATCATTATTAGAGTCTATTATGTTTTCTCATTGACAGGCATAATGGATCTAATTTATTAAATATAAATTCTCATACATACGTAACTATAGAAACATAAATGAGACATTTAGAACTTCAGTAGCAATTTTCTTGTAACTGATATACTTTTTGAAGAAACTTTTCAAATAAAAGTTGTTTCATTTCGGAAATAACTATATTTGCTGTAAGTTGCGTTTCATAGACATAACAAAAAATGTGTACAGTACTTCCGGTTTGAATATTCTTTACAAAAATAGCAGGGTTACTTGCGAACCCCTTACAAACCTTAAGTTTAAAATTTCATAAATATAGTTGCAATAGTTTTAGATATACAGCGGTCACACAAAAAACCACACACACACACAGGCGTCATTTTAAAAATAAATTCAATTCAGGGAAAATCACAAAGTGTGTTTACTTGAGCTGGATTTTTGCATGATAACAATACTTATTACTTCGTAAAAGAAAGTAAATATTACATCCTGTGATTCAAACAATTCTGGACCTAGGTACGGTTTTTGTGTGTCAACAAACGACTTAACAAATTGTATGCTATAAGAAAACATTGATGCTTAACGTATACTGACGACGGAGAATAAGGGGTCGAGAGGAGGGATTGGTAAATTTCCATTTTTCGTCAAGAGTAAAAGAATTGAAAAGTGGTTAAGGCGAAAAACAATTTGTACAAATGAAAAATCCTTTTCGTGCGCACGTTATTTGGAGGTCAGGAAATCCGACATAGTAATCCCGGTGCGCGTTATCCCATGGGAACGTCTTTCACGGCGGCCGGAAAGCTTTGTAGCATCCGTCTTCAGGACGCTTGGAATAACAGTCGCGGGATTTACATTTCAATAAAATGCCAGAGGATATTTCCATAGATACATTTTTCATATGGAATAGTTACGTCGTAAGTTATAATTGAAAGGTTTGTTAATGTCAACACAGCGATTCAAGATGATGCTTCTTGTGTCAAGTAACCTTTGTGGTAAGCAAAATTTAAAACTGTAAGCATCAGGTTCAAGAAGCATTCGCAAACGGTGCAAATGTATCATATATTAGATAACATCTCAAATGTAAATTATTTACATATATAACGTATCAGAAAGTGATGTTGCAATATGTATAAAATATGAATATAACCACGTTAACAAAGAGGATGTATTGGAGATATAATTTCCAACTATCGAAACAAATTATTACGTAAATCAATTAGAAATTACATCAGTTAAATAATAAAAGCATTTCAAGTACCTAGAAAATGTATGTGACGGTAGTAACAAATTGCATTATTAGATTTTCCAGTCTAATAATTGTGACTTGGCTATGCTCAAATATGGTATTAATTTCTATGCCGATTCATTTACATTTTACAATTTAGTTCGGCAATATTTTTAAAAAATAACGCGTAATGGTAACACGTGTCGAGTATCGACAGATGTTAAGGGCGTTTATAATTCAAGTGACCGTTACACCGGATATGTGATATTGTGACTAATAATTTATCAACCTTGACAATTGCACAGCGAAATGTTTATTCAATGTGTTTTTTCGTTCTTTTGGGAGTGTACAATTTCTGCACGAAAAACTCACATGTCAATATCTTGAAAAAGTAAAGACGATAAGATTGTTTTATTGGATTCCAAAAGTGGCAAGATCAGTCTACAAATAGAACGAATCTAGTGAGGTATTTCGTTCAGAACGTTACCCCATCTCCTGGTGGCCGTGCTCCCAGTGCTCGGGTACTTCGAAATCAATCTTTCTCAGTTTAGCAAGGATGACGTGTGTTATCTCATGAGTCGCTATCCTACTCTTACTTTTCTCCGGTTAGAACCAGGTCGATTGCCACCACGTCAGCCTACATCACTATCATCACCGGAGATACCATGGAGCTAGTGCATTGGTTTCCATTATATGTGCGCCTTCGGCGCTTACATCAACTCTAAGCAAACCCACCATTTTAGATGGTGAACAACATATAATAATGCAAGATACTCGTCCACTTTTTACTTTCGTATACGAAGTAATCAGTAATCTAATCATAAAAAACGAAATACACAATTTTTAAACATCTCTGATCTACCTTAGGCACTTTTCATTCTTTCTACAATAACTCCAAAACGACTGCTCTTACAATAAAAATAGTTATATTCAAAATGAAAAACCATAATATTTCGCACAACTTTTGTCTGAAATTTTTCTTCAAAAAGTATACCAATTACAAGAAAATTGTAACTAAAAAGTCCTATTCATGTATAGAAATGTCTACTACGAGCCAGTACACTTAGTACACATATTGGTACACGTATTAAAAATCTTTAAAACGCAATTTCACTGTAGTTTAAAACAGTTAAAGCATTTAAAACGTTTTCCCATTTCACTTCCTAATTGAGCTTTACGTGTACAAAGTTTCTATCTGTCTGCGTGCGTTAACGATTCCGACTTTCAATGTTCACTGGTTGGCTTCCAGCGCGGCCAGGAAATGTGAAACAAAATAACCAATTCCATTTGAGAGAAAAGCATACAACACGAACGGTGTTGGGCCTAACTTATCTGTCATTTATCATGAATAATAAATTTTGAATCAAGGTTACACGTTCGCCTGTTGCGTCCAACGAAAGAGAATTTGTATATTTATACTCCAAAAAAAATCCACTGACCAAAATGAGTTGCTCTTTCGTGACCAGGCCCAATCTATAACTTTTTATACAAAACAGAATTTTTTTGGGGATACTAAAATGATGAGGTTTTATAGCATCCTGAAATAGATATGTATGGTATATCAAAGTATATTCGTTGAGAAACTGGAGCACCGATTAAGAGAGTATCCATATGTTCACCACATGTTTAAAACATCCAAATACCATGTAGTACTTTTTACTATATGTTTAAAAGGTCGTGTATAACCATAACGTTTTATCTGTATAAAGATTAGTTTTAGTGCATACCCTCATGAAAATATCCATATATGTATATTTTAAGCTGTTATAATCGTTCCGACAACAGTATGTTTTATTTCTTTTTATAGAAAAAATATATTATAAAGTTTGGAGAAGTACGTCGTAGAACATTCAAGTCTTTGTCCATAAAATCCCCAACATGATCATTGCCTAGTCTACCCCGAAACGATTTAGTACACCAAAGTCTACATGCAGGTATAATATCTTACCCTTACGCTACCTCGTGTACATGGCTATACATAAATTCGTTTTATGTATTTTGCGGTAACCCAAGTTGTGTCCTACAACTTCCCATTCGCCTCTGGGACGTAACAGTCAAAATTATGGCACGAAAGAGTTAAAACATTTTTGTCCATTATATAAACAAAACGCTTAAACAGGAAACAACATCTGGTATTGCAATAATTACTCAAATAGGTCAACAAAATCATATTTTCTTATGAATCATAACATTTGTTAAATGTCAATTTATACATGTGCATATATTTTTTCAACAACAATATAGACGTATAAATAATATGAGCGTAGTAGTCATAACTCCTAGCCATCACCCTAAACCTATACGCATCACCCCAAACCTATAACCGTCACCCACACCATCGCTAGGCGCTTGTTAACAATTTAGTTATGCCACAAAACGAATAAATTTTAGAAAACATATATTTTGTAGGAAATAAATCAAATATGAGACAAAATCACGGATTAAGTTGAATGGGCTGCCGATCGATTAGTTTCATAACTGACCGGCTGGCGATGCGAGTGTCGCGACAGTCGACACGGCTGAAGTCCGGGGGCCACGCAACAGGCGATCCAGATCTCCCCGGAAAGCTCAGAGTGGGGTGGACCTCCTACTACCACCAAGAGCCACCCGGAACCCGCCGGAGTACATATAAAACCTTGTGACGCTACACAGAATTCTTTATCGACGGCAAAAGGCTAGGAAATGGATTCCAAGAAAAGATTCGAAATGTTCGAGTATTATAGGTGTCTTGAAACTATATATATATGTTGAAATATGAATGTATTTTATGAAATAAGCGGATATTTTAAACATGAATTTCATTATTTTAAATTCATATCGATTTTAAGATGAAATTTGATTCAAGGCTAATAATTTTTGTTTCATAAAATATTTTTATGACACTATAAGAAAATGTTCTTCCGAATATGTCTATTTTGATATAGCCAACATTCAAACATTATTTGTAGCTTATATATCCTATAAAAAAAAACATATCCCCTTCACTTTCCGTTTTATATGATATCATGTCAGTTCTTATAAAGACGGAGGCTCGAGAACCGTGCGAAGAATTATATTTTAGATGAGCATTCCACTAGCTGATGTCACCTTTTTACGAGAAAAGTTAAGGGGACACACACCCCTCCCCCATTATGTAACAATTTGTATCGATAAAGTCAAAATTTCACTTTTGAGCTTACGTAATTTAATATCCAACTTTCCATTAATTTCTTATGGCATTGTGAACTACTAAAATTCTTTCCTACTTTTTTTTGATGTTGTAACCTTGAAATAAAGGCTAGCACCATAATTTGATAATGATTTCATAGTCAGTTTCTATTATTTAAATTATTTAACAGCAACAATAAAAACTTTATATCTATTGTGTAGGTTGGATTTAAAAAAAGGCGTATATATGGTTATAATAAATAAAGCATTATAATCAGTTGTAAATAGTACCTCATTGTTTTTTTATTTACAACGATTACAAAAACATACTCAAAAATAGTAAACTGTTTGAATGACACTGAAAGTTTCATTATTTTACAATGTGACTTTCAATTAGATTTGACATTGGTACCGGTCAACTAAGTTTGGCAATGTGAGTGACCGCTTGCAAATTAAATAACCACGAAAATGAAAAGATCACTCGGTGATCCAGAGAATTGATGAAGAAGTCGAAGGTTGCAGTACCTTGTTGGGTCGTTAGACCTACAAGGTTAAACATTAATGCGTATAAAAATAAAAATGAAATTTAATTTGGACTAGCTTTTATTTAAATTAAACCGGATTCGTTTTGATTGTAGTATCAAACGAAATTGTCACGTACTGTGATTAATTTCAATTTAAAATTAATAATTATGTTACGATAATTTAATTATGAAGCAAGGTGGCGTATAAGTTAATATTTCGCACGATTCAGCTTCAAAGGCACTGCGGAATTGTTTAAAAGTGCTTGAAACAATTATTGATTGATTTAATCACGATTTATTACCAGGAAAAATAAATGTAAGTAATCACAAATGATATTTAATTGTGTGTAAATAAATGAGCGCGTGTTCCTCTAAAACAAACTCAGCTGTTATTTCTTGTTGGTCCTATTTATAGTATTTAGAATATTTGGTTCATGAATGAATAAAGTGCCAGAAAAATGACCTTGAACCTGACTTTCAGAAGAAAGACGTTTTGCAGTTTGAAAATAAAAATTACTTTCTAGACATATTGGCCAAGACAAAACAACATAAATACTTGTTTTGTTTACGAGAGAATTGCCCATCATATACAAATTTGAATCTATTATCAAAAACGTTGATCCCAATATACGTGCAGCTGTGTTCTTATTTTTAAAATGATCCATAAATAACAATTCTACTGAAACGGATAAAGATAATTCTTAATGTATTGATTAAACTTTAACGAGGGTTACATTAAGAATTAATTTAGTCTCTGCTTTGGATGGAACACAAATACAACTTATTGAAGAAATAATAACGTTTCCTCCGCGCCATTTTAAATTAAATACCTATATTCTTAGTAAGCCCGAGGCTTCAAAAGACAATATTTAGATAAGTTTACGCAGTAATATGGAAAAGGAAAATTAGATTTACACAAATTTCTGATTAATTTGTAGAAATTAGAATTTTTAAATAAATCTAACGGATATAACACATGGTTAAAAGTTAGTCATCGGCTAGCGAAAAAGCAACACACAGAAATAACCACATTGAGAGAGTGATGTCATATGTGATACGCTATTTAGATGTACTTGAAGATGAAGATAACTTTGTTGGTTTACTATTTGGTAGGGGGAAAAGCATAAGAAGACATATTTTTATATTGGCAATTTGCAAAAATGTTTCCGAAACTTCCAACCATAATCCTTAAGGGAGCAACATTTCTTGTAGCGTGTCAAGTATTTGTCAAACGTAAGTAACAGGTAACCAGGTATTCTAGGAAGGTGTTGCTAAAATGTACAAATGCTTCAAACATCAAAATTACTACAAGTACTGTTGTTGTTCTTTGTAGAACTGTTAAACCATTGTTGTAAATTTAAAAACACGTTAAATTGGTTTTGATATACGGGTGGTATAATTAATCTAATCAAGTTTCTGAAATATGAACAATATGACCCTCTTTGAAGCAGTCAAAGATATCTCGGAGTAATTTGTAACGAAGTTGATTAAATTTTAACTCAGAGTATTCCCTTTTGACAAATTGAGTCGATTTATTTCTAGAACAATGTCGTATCATTTCTGGATTTCGCTTACATGCTTGTTCATATATTTGTGATCATATACATATATATTGCTTTCAGCGAAATATAATGAATTTTGTCATTTGAATGGGGCAACCTTTGTGTCGCTAATGACTAAAGATAAATATTAGACCATTAATTTGTATTTCATTACTGTTATCTTATGTATTTGTTAAACAAATGATTAACATGGAAAATTCAGTTCTACAAATTATTGAATTTCGTTTTCAAACTAACAAGAATATGTGCAATTTCGAACTTAAAAAGTGGATTTAATACATATTTATGAGGTATTGATAACAGTATAGTCTTTTTTATTAACGGGCCGTATATTGTGTCATTTCCATAAAACTTTGATGATAGCATATCAGGATAGATAAAAACTTGTATATGATACGTTAGAAGCCAATAATTTCGGGAAGTGTATAACGGATATTATATATAGGTTGTACCAATATTTATTCTTGTAGAGAAACTCGCCCATATTTAAACAAAGATCGTGGAAAAATACGATTTGAACACGATCATTGGTAAAGACCTATTTGCAATATATTATAATTTTATGGGATGGAATTGACAAGAAAACAAAACGTAGTTGTTGATGATTTGAAGATGCTTTAAATATTTTCAAGTAAATTAAAATTGTATCAAAAATCTATTTGCATTACTTGGCGACATTTCAGTAAAGATATTTGAGTTGAAACGAGTCCAACTATAATAAATTTCGAAAATGTTTTATCTGAAATGGCCACATTTGGTATTTCAGTCTGGTAACAGCCACTATGGGTAGCTTTATTATTTACCTGTAGATAAATGTGACTACCTGGGTGCTATCTTTCTTAAGAAGCACTGACGAGGCCAACAAATATGTGGTCGAATTTAAAAACAAGTTTTCTCAATTTCACAAATTTATTTACTCAGTTCATGCATTGAAACACTGATTAAAATATTCTTAGACATTGTCATACTGTAATTGGAGGTACTCACAATAATTCCATGACAGGAAACACAACTCGCGAATAGAATTTCTAATTACTATTTGAATACAAAATAGTTAAAATACATTTTCATTTCAACTAATAGAATATAATGTCATCTAGTGTCTCTAGAGACTAAAGTTCTACTAATATTATTACTAAATACAAATGATAATATTATCCAACATTCTCCAACAGTAGAACTTTATAACGACGTTCCAAATATGTCTCTATAGACTCCAAAGTATACCAAAACGTTTCAAGCAACTTACCAAAAACAAAGACACTTAAAATAAACCAGAAACACACTAATGCATTTATTCTTACTTGCTGAGAACTATCTTCGCAAGACGAAATCACAAAAACAACTGAGATGACAAATGGCCGGGAACTGTTTATAGTAGGAGAAGAGATTAAATATTTCTTAGAATTACCACAATACCTGTTTAGGGTGATTTAAGGGTGTGTTCAGGTGTATTTTAGCCAGATAAGAGTGGGAGGAACACGTGGTATTGCTTATAAAATTCACACGATCGATTCCATAAATGTATTCATGTATTTTTGACTAAAATTAATTAAGGTATTGGGTTGACACGTCCGTTAGGGTGTAGATTTTAATGGTCGTCACAATTGTAAGTGTTTTTATTCAACTGCATAAAGGGAAATAGAAAAAGGACCCTGACATATTTGGGAGTGTAAATGTTACATATATATATATATATATATATATATATATATATATATATATATATATATATATATATATATATATATATATATATAAACCCAACCCTTGAATAGCCTGTCGCGAGGACATAGTCTCGTTGTGCGACGTTTTTAGTTGCGAAAGTAATTAAATTAGTCTTCATATTGAAATGCAAACGGGTTTAGATGAATGAGATGGAAATATTTTCGAAGCGAATGTTGTTGAATTCAAACATGGAATTATGTTAAATCATGGTTTAACAGCAACCGAAACACAATTCGTCTGCACTGGGGGGTACTTCGAACAATTGAAATTGTAGGTAGTTTGAACAGTTAAACCTTCCAAGTTCTGAAGAAATATACGACCGTGATTGTGTTTTGGGGGTTTCACGTGATCCAGGAGTTAAAATGTGGTTTACCTGTTGTATCAGGTGTATTTTTAGCGAAAAGTTGACATACTTTTAGAAATACCACAGTATTAAATTCACCAGAATTTATAATACAAATAATCAAACTTCTTAAAATAAATATTTCTAGATGGCTCATAAAAATTCATAGTGGAAATTTTATCAAGATGGTGATGGAAATCTAAAATTAAATTTGCCGGAGAACAAAAGATGACTAACGAAAGAGAAAAAAATGATCTGAAAACGACTCTCATGGTTCTCTTATATAATCTCATCTAAAATATGGTCTTTCCAGTGTCGAATTGATTAGAATTGAAGTTTGCTCCGGAGGTAAACGTCCGTTAATACGGGTTTAACTTTTATTACAAGCCACACACACACACGCCGGAGTGTTCCAAGGACGACCTTGATAATCTGAGAGTACAATGGTCCCAGGTTCACAACCATCGGCCAGGTACAAAACGAGATGTACGAGCGCGATACAAAATAATAATAACCGTCATGGTTCGTGGTACACGCATGCGTAGCCGTGTTAAACGCGCTCAAAACAGGAAATAAAGGCGGGAAAAGGGAATGAAATGCTCTTTTTTTTACCAGTTCCTAACCGATTTTTTCGAGTTTCTTTGTTTGAACTACACGTATACTGGTTTATGAACCTCACCTGAGTTGATTTTTACTTCAAATGCACGTACACATTTTTCATTTTATGATTTAATATCTGGGTTAGGCTAAGAGGATTTTTAATTTTAAATAAATTGAATAATTTGTAGTTGATTTCGAAATAAATTAAACATATATTAAAAGTGAAACAAATATTATTATACATGTCTTATCTTAAGTCTATAGTTTGTCTATTTAATAAATACGTTTTTATTATTTCTTTGTTAGTCATTTGTGAATCGAAACATGAAAACAAAAACATTTCGAAACCATATGAGTAAATGCACGTTTTCATGAGAACGAAAACGAAAGTTGGAATGAAGTCTAATGTGTTGACTGTTGCGTCTCGTGTTCTTGGATATATATCATTGGCGTACATAGTCGTTTTCAGCGCCTCCCGGCTAAGTTACGTTCAGTTTTAATCGTAATTTATACATATCTATATAGTTCTTAGTATTTATGAGTTATCTACAATAAATATATGGATAATCAAACTATGTTTTAATTAAATTTCATTCCTTATAAACATCAAACTGTCATTAGTTGAAATCAATCGTTTAGAATAACTAAAATAAATAAATAACTCAAGGACGATAATTTTGATTAACAATAACACCAAATTAGTTAATAACAAAATTACTGTCAATGTCCGAGTATCTAAATCATGTTTAATCAGAGATTGATATGAAGAAAAAATTATACTCTTATAGTTAGTCAAGAGTTCCTTCCTGATTCCCTCTTATCAATTGTCTTATCATTTGCACTCGTTATCAAATTAACGGTTTATGACAACATAAACAAAATGTTTTACTAAAATAACTTAAACAATTTCAATTTATCAACAAACATAAATCATAGGTATATTTATCCTTTAATTTAAATTGTTTAATAACTATTGTAATTAGTATAAATTAGCAATTGTTAATTAAGTACAATTTCAAATCTATTTTAATAATTTTATATTTCCTGCTAGAAATAATTTATAAAATGTGTAAACTAATAAATTGTTGTTAAGAATCATTTTAACATTCGTAAAATACTAGAGGAAATCAGGACGTAAATAACCACCGGAAACCGCAATAAATTTTAGGTTTGAATTAACACTGTGTGTGATAACTAGAAGAAATTTAAATAACATTTTTAAAATACGTTAATCCACAAATATTTTATTAACTATTGTTTCTAACCGTCAACGAATTATCAATAGTGATATAGATTATCAATAAACAAACGATAATATGAATTATATTAGCTAGAGACCTATAAATTATTTACCAACAAGTTTAATTCTGATTCCACTATTTATAGTTATAAATATAAACACTCGTACGACTTCTAAATGTTTAACAATATGGCGAAAATATTCTTTTGATATAGAACTGTAACCGCGATCTAATTTAAATTCGTTTTGAACCAAACAAGAATATAATATGCAATATACCAACGTTTTAATATTTAATATCTTTCGTAGAGTTCTTGGCAAGCGAGTTATAGTATTCCAAAAGATTGTGCCGTAAACTCAATAAGCCTTGCGTTTAGATTACGTTTGCTATAATGAATATTTCTCATAATATAACCCTGAAAACCGTAACGGAAAAAGTCCGTATACGAATAAGTATTCATATATTGCAGATGTTTAGTTTTTATTACAAAGCTACGTCATCTAATTTTTTGCTAGTTTATATATGTAAATTTAATCATGTTGAATATCCGTATTTTCTATTTAAATAATTTTTGTACCAGAATGACTAAAACGACTCATAAGTTATTGGACAAAGTAATCAAAATATTAAAGTTATATATTTTTATCGCACATGCTTTTTTGTATTCGGGAAATAATTTTAATTAAAGTATGAGATTATTAAAATGCGTTCTAGAAAAATTAAATAAAACAATAAAACATAGATAAACTTTCGGAATGAATTCAACAATTTTTACCAGCGCTATCAATGTTTATACTCGCATTCTAACGTGCAGTATAGCTTATAAACTTGCTCAGTGTCTATATTTGGAATTATTCCAAATTTAAACCTACATACTCATAAATACAACTTTGCATATACACAACTTTCGAAACATGAAATTCACGTTAAAAAACAGGGCTACTTTGAAAACTTTTTTATTTAACAAAACGCGCTATATGTGAGAGTATTTTTATAAAATACGATTACAATATTGATATATAATCTAACTTAAATAAAAATTCAGACGAATTTATTTTTAAAAAAAAACTCGATTTAGTTTCTGATGAAGAGTGAATTGAAACATATTTTCTATTTCATTTGTCGGCGCAAATGTCAATCGGTTAACGGTTTACTCTCGCCGCCGCGAAAACCGGTGTCTGAAAACGTATTCCCGCGGATAATAATGGCTTTCACTTTTAAGTTCGCGCAACAACTCCGGTAATAAAGTAGGAACGAATTGTGCGAATTTCGTAATATTAATGTAACGGTATCATTCACACCATATGTTACATACAGATGTATCTAGTGGTTCTTTGTTCGGAAAACACTGCGCCGGGACATGTTTTAAATGCATTCCCACCTGGGTGACGTCATTGGAACACAAAGAAATATTATACGTGTGTTTCAATCATTCTGAATCACGTATATGGTATTCAGTAATTATGATTATGTTTAAGGGTGGTGAAATATGATGCAACTTTTCAATTTTCAACGCCCTTGTTCATAACTACTACGTTACACACATATTTACAAAATAAATTGCAGACTGTTCAAAATTTAAGGCATAGCTCGTTTATGAACTATATATAGTAAAATATATTTACAAGTTTTACTAAGTTATTGGCATGTATATATATATAGTATTTTGAACATTTTTAGAGAGTCTTTGAGATGTTAGCGCGGGACCGGGTTGTAATTGTGGAGAATATAATAAATCGATTTTAGATCCTTACCTTTGAGTCGCCATGCGATCCTTGGTTTAATAATAAAAAAAACAAGTCCTTTCGGGTCACTTTTACACAGTTTAATTAGTAATAACAATCAACAGAACAATGATTAATAACCGTAGTGAGAGCTATTGTTTTTATGATAATAACAATATTGTTTTTATTTATACACTGAACACACTATAACGTCGACTTGTTGTCAAACAAACTTTGTAATAGGACGTGTAGCGAGTTGTTCTGAGTGGTGTTCCCAGCACTGAAAGCAACAACACAATGAACCGGGCTCGGCGAACCGACAGCCAACACGGTGTATCGTATGAGAGCGACAGAACGTGTATATTTACGTTGCACGGAATGAGATGGGGACAGTACGCGCGCGGGATCCCAACGGCTGTCAGCGGCGACGGCGCCTGACGAGGGGCCAAGGGGGACCACGTGTGACCCCTATACTTGGTTCAGTCTGGGGGTTGCAGCATGGGCTATATTTCCCCTCAAATATATCAGAATTCAACCAAGTTCTTGGATTATTTAATACTCATATGGCTATTCCCGTATAACTAACAGCATTGCGTATATAATTACGAAAATGTACTTGTAGAATATTTGAAAAATCTACCAAACCGCTATAGTTATCTAATACAGTGTAACACCAATACAAAATTGAGAAGCAATTTAGAATCATTGATATTCGAACCCAAACAAACCGATTCCTTTGTTAGGCGCAACACCATCTTTCCATAAACAAACGCTGCATTTCGTCCATGGAACAACCTATAGTTCGATCATTCTGCGCATGTGCTTGTTCCCTTCGCGCCACTGCTGCACGTATTGACGCACCCGTACTTCGGCTGTTAAAGGAGGGGGGAAGTTCACCCCTGCGCTTGCAACCCCTATTTCTAGTTCAGTCTGCAATCGGTGTGCTCTCTTCTGCACTTTGGCGAGTGCGTTCTCTGTCTGCATCACACAAGATGAGCGCACACCGCATTGGATAATTATACCTGGCGCGTCGTCAACGTCGCGACGCCGCCGCGAGCGCCGTCGCACACGGTGGTCATTGACAGAACTACGCGTCAGCCGCCGGGCGAATGGCCTGCAATGATGCACTATGCAATTTGATGAAGTTTATCGTATAGACAGGAAGCATTGTGTTGAATGGTTTTCGATGGTTCATAGATAGGACATAATAACACCCAATGCACGATTTTCGATCATTATTATCGCGACTAATCATCGTTTGTTTGCTCTTTCAATTTAATTAATGCCATTTAATATAATTCCAAAATATATTTCTTTGCTCTATTCTATGCCAATGGTAAATTGTTCTAATTTATTAATTAGTTTAAAAACTTTCACCCAATTAATTTCACCAAAAATAAAAGTGAGATATGCAGAAAATGTGTACAAAAATAAATTTTACGACATCCGATATATGTTTGAAAGTTGGATCACCTTCACTTACGGTCAACATGGTTGCAAATGTGATAAAACATTTGGTGGTCAAGATAAAATTCAAATTCTATACTAGCAGAAAATGTTAGAAATTTTACGCGTGGCCTGTGATCATGAGATTGGAAGTTAGATGGTCACACGTTTGTCGGGTGCGTCCTTGGGAAAAATACGTAATATCTGCTCAACACTAGCACAATTTGATTATGTGTTCAATCTTGAAGCGATATTGGTATTAAAATAGCGAAACGTAGTTTGCTCAGCCAATCCAAAAAGGCTATTTTATTATGGCTCGAGATGCTTGGTTGCGATAAGAAAGAATAAAGTGTTTTCAAGCGATATATGTATATATGTTTTGCAATTTTCATAACTTCAAGACAGGCTTCAGAGTCGAAATACCATTAACAACCACGTAGTACCTTTTTTGTTGTTGAAATATCTTTTTACTTCTACTATCCAAGCGGGTTTAATGAGTCGGACTTCTCTTGTTTTGAGAGCCGTCAAAACCGAAGGAGTAGGGACGATAAAAGGAATGGACCAGTGGTCGTCGCCGGCTCTCTGTGCCATCATAATCCTATTTCCGGCCGTGATGGGCTCGGTCACGAACGCATGATCCGTCATTGACTCGGCTATCCCAACTCAGTTGACGCCAACCACTTCTTCTTTTTCCCATATGAACAAAACTCGATCGGTATATATAAAAACGTTTTATTCAAACATTTGATAAAGATTATATACCATAATAGAGTAGATTGTTTCATCTTTTAAATAATCGTCGCTGACAAACGGTTCAATTAAAACGACCGTTTAGTGTTTCTTTTAAATAATAAACGCCGAGCTAAGGACGTGGAGAGACATTGTGATGGTTGATTACCAGCGAACGATGCGGGTCTCTCCAACACCACACCGAGAGCTAGCGTCTTTTCAATCCCGTCACCCGCTCCGACAACAAAGAGGTCAGGACCCTGAATACTTGAGTGTAATTGACCTGATGCAAGCTCAGTCGCTGGTATTGGCTGTTGCCCAGGCCAGTAAAGGTGAATCGCGTTCAGCAGCAGCAACGAACAGCTACCATACCACTCATAGACAAACAACACGATTTCGCTAGCAAATAACATCTACTTTGTATGCGATCGAACGTTTTGTTGACTGTGGCCACTGTCGTGTGACAAACTCACGACACGTTGTGGTTGTGTTCGGCATTAAGTTCGGATAGCGATTTAGTTTTGTGGGAAAACTAAAAATAAAAACCTGGAAAGAGCAGTTTAAACACATTTGTACTGCAATTGATTTTAATAAATAGTGATATTCATGAAGAGAAGTGATTCGGGTTGATGGCTATTAAAGCAGCGTAAAGACAACCCATCGCATAAAATGACGGCTTATCCTAAATTCGATACAGCATCAGATTTCGTGAAACGACATTCTAGTTTAGATCTGAACGACGTGTCATATGCCCGCGAGGTAATCCTAAATTAAGCCCTGCGGCTTTCTCTCTTTCGAAAATTCATTCTTCGCCAGAATCACGAAGCTCAAAGACGAACGTTCGCTGATGTAGCGAACGAAAGCACCAATGGATTAACAAGTCACACAGAAATCGTGATTGAGATAAGTCAACGAGACACATACAAGAATAAAATGACGGTTTGAAACTGGAATCTAGTATATTATAGGCGCAACATCGATTCGTCTCGAAGCTTCCAATATCTTTGTCGTCTACAGATAGATTTGGCAACATAGGCCAGTCTCTGATCCCACTCCCACCACTAGTGGTCTGCTACCGTTGCTAGTATCATCCCTTTGTCTGCTATACCACTTGTTTAACTCGGATTCTCTCTCATAGTCTGTGGCGTGGTTGTCTTTTTCTGTCTCCGTCGCTGGGGTCTTTGTACCACTCGTACAGGATATTTGTGTACTAAAATTTCATTGTTATGTCAACCATTTTAGGATGTTTAATCATCTAGACTGACTAAAAATCATTGAGTTGGCTTTAGGAATGGGTTTGGTTCAGACGAAACAAATTCGTAGTAACAATTAATTAAAACTTCTGGTTATGAGGGATAGAAAAAAGATGGAAGTCGCTTGTTTTTCTTTTAGTTAAAAGGAAAAGAAAACAAGGCGAAGTTAAAAATCGACCAGACTGTGTAGTCTGTAGAAAATAGAAGCGTGGATTATAAAATAAATTTGTTCCCCTATTTGTGCGCACGCGCATTTCGCAGCGATATTGTACCCTATATGAAATGAAATGAGCGAACCACCGGGCTCTATAAATAAATATACCGGGAATTCTGTCAGTCTCCGAGTGTTGGGTTCAGAAAACTTTGTCATCAAACACACAACAATCCGAGGAAAAGTAGTAGACAATATTTCCCTGAAACAGCGGAAATTTTTATTTAGCTATAAATCTAAAATGGAGCAGACAGCGGATGTTCGCAATGTTTCGTTTCCTTCAAAGAGTATTTGTTTTTAAAAATAATGTACCATATAAAACCAGCAAATCTTCCTTTTTCTTGCGCTTGACATTCTTGAGCTACCTACTAAGATTATCCTCCTTCACCAACTCGTCATCAACATATTACCCAAACAAACATATAGTTACAAAAAAAAAACCTTAATAAAAACAACAAGCGACGGAACAAAACGATCTTACAACATTTAGAAGATAAATACAAATCATTCGCGAGATTAATTGCTATAATGATCATTAGATGAGTCTTTTTCCATATCTGACATCCGCTGTTGAGACTGAGATATATATCGAAAAATAAAATCAATATAGTATTTACGAAGTCTGCTGTACCGCTGAGGGACGTGTTGCAGGGTCGTGCAAGACTGAAGGGGTCTAAAGAATTCTCCCCCTTAGCAACGGTGGATTTAGTCAGTGGGTGGGCCGCAGCACCCCACTTAACGGGCGTCCGTTAACAGGGAACAGAGGAACGGTTTTAAACAGCAAAAAATATAATTATAGGTATATAACCAAGAGACTTAATGTGACTTTTTATGGGGATGTAAATGATTAAAAACTGAAAAAAAATTATAACTGATTACGCAGATGAAAAATCTAAATTGGCCTAATATATTTTATGAATCTGTAACGGATATGTAAAGAATTAAAATTTGAATAGGTGTTGATTTAAAACAAATATTAAATAAAATGTTTTGACTATGTTTGCAACAACATTC
The DNA here is from genome assembly GCA_018344505.1 of Nebria ingens riversi. Taxonomy (NCBI): domain Eukaryota; kingdom Metazoa; phylum Arthropoda; class Insecta; order Coleoptera; family Carabidae; genus Nebria; species Nebria ingens. The sequence goes on along the minus strand of JADQWA010000140.1, from coordinate 28,019 downwards.
ATGGACATTTTCGAACTCGCGTGGTACTAGTAGGGGAAAAAGCGACGTGGAGGGGTTTGTTTGGTTCATCACGAGTTAGGGTAGGCCATGGAACAAACATTCCCCACCCCCCCGGAGCACAGTATTCGTGTGTTTCCGTCACCGTTCGGTTATCGTGCAGGATGCCACGTCAGCTATCTCACCCAAGAGCGAAATCGCGTCTTCTTCCAATGGAATATTTTCGACCATTACACCCGAGGAATCATGATTTCCAAGTTATTTCGCAACGAAACACATATATCATCACACCAGTTATCTCGTTCATGTGTTGCTATTACTCTATACAAAACACATTTTTCAAAACGGCGACAGCTTTTTTGCTACCGGGAATATATCATTTAGAACTTTATCATGATTACATTTTTTGATTACCCTGAATTAGGAATTGCTAAATATTTTTTTCGAAAATTATTCTATTAAAAAACTCGCTTAATTTAGTTATCCACATAAACAATAACGCACGAGGATATTCTAATTACATAAATTACATTTAGAAGTTGTGTATTATGAAACGGACAGTAATTTTTCTGTTTAATTACTGTATTGCGTTCTGTATATAAAACGCCGCACTGCAGTGTGTACTGCATATTCATAAAATTAAATGAAAAAAAAAATGTAATGCACGACATTTGTAAGGAAACAACGTCATTGAGAAATATGGGAAGAAAATCCATTATTATAATAGGGCAACTATTAAAGACAAATATATTCTAACTAACTCAGGCATTTGATGAAAGAAAAGTTGTAACGTCTAAATAAAAAAATGACTTATTTAATGGTATCACTATATCGTTGAAGTGAAACCAGTTATAGAGTTATAGTTACACATAAACCAGACAGGCTGTACCGCGTAGAAAAAAATAATCAAATTACCTGGACTTTTACAACCACAGTTGTACATAATTACAAGAGAGGTCTTGGTTACACGCGTAGGTATAAAACCAATACAACCTCTAACAAAACGTGCTATAAAAATGTTAAAAAAAAATTTGGAGATTCTCCAGATAAGGGCTAAGCCCAAATTGATTGCGTTTGTTTAGAAGAAAAATACATACTTACATCCAGTTATTATTTTAGTAGAACTTTAGGAAAATACATTCTTGGATCGCAAATATATTTAACAATTTAGTTAGAGTTTAGATTCTTTTGAATACAACCCTGCTGTTCAAAGAAATACAGGGAAAACAAGGGCTGAAATTCTATTTTAACACATTCCCGAGTGACTTTGGCCACCGTTCCTTTTTCATACCTGGCTAGCGCATCCCAATGCACAAAATAGGGTGTGATCAAACGTAAGAAACAACACAAAGAACCCCCCTGTAGTTTTTCTACAAATGGAATTCCATTATTATAATTTGTTGAAATCTCGAATAGATTTTTTGTTTGTTTAACCTTCATACATTTAAATATGTGTAGTAAGCATTTGAATAAAGTATTTTAATTAACCATTGTTTTCAAATTTACTAACAATTGGTTATGTTACTTCCGGACACGAACAAAATACTTTGTTAATACTAATTGATAAGTCGAGTCATTGTACTTTTTGCAATTAAAAGTTTCGCGAAATTCACAAACAATAGAAGCCCAGTTGGTTTGATACAGAAACAAAAAATTGTTCAAATCCGGAAGACAATCTGGATTTTATCATTTCTAAATTCAACATATTAATATTGTTCATACACATCCCAAATGGCGTAACCAATTTGTAGAACATACATGTTGCATTCATATAATCTATTTGTTTTTTAAATTATTATTTGTCAATTATTTATTCATGAATCATATCACGAATTTCACAATAATTTATTGAATTAATACTATAATTACGAACTTGACAGTTGTCATTATGGTATTTTAATTAATTTGTTTTTATGCATATTTCATCTAGTAATAAGAGGCATTATATGCACTTTCCTTTTGATCAACGCTGTTGACAGTAATTGAAGTTTGCTACAAATAATTTGATATGTGAGCTTGATGTTATTGATGTAGGAAATAAAGATGATTTTATTTAAATTTGAGGATATTCATATAATAAATTATATATATATATAATATATATATATATATATATATATATAATATATATATATATATATATATATATATATATATATATATATATATATATATATATATATATATATATATATATATATATATATATATATATATATATATATATATATATATATATATATATATATATATATATATATATATATATATATATATATATATATATATATATATATATATATATATATATATATATATAAAATTCTTATTACTTATCCTAATAAAGCTTTTTAGAAGTATAGGGTGGGAGATTTATTATAAAATATTGATTTGAAGCTATATATAGAGCAGGAAGTAAACCGATTTTAAATGAAGATATTCAATCAATAAATTGTATTTGTTTAAAATGCTTGTTAACTCTGGTGTTATTAAGGTTTTTTTTAGTAACAAAGGGTTATAATTTATAAAATAAAGCTACATTCTAGTATTAAACCCTGAACTATATGCATACAATAACTTTTCTTCTTGACATCACGTGCACAGTGGCCTTGAATTACATGTGTGTATATGAGTAGGTGTTAGTGGATTTGTGAAATATAAGGTTAAGTAGTAGCATGTCTAGGAAGAGTGCGATCAGAATAGGAAAACTCAAGGTGCAGTAGAGAAACTCGGATATTGCAACACGCAACTCAATATCTCTAGGTGTTTGAAATAAATAAAAAAATCTATTTCCCTTTATCTTAAATATGTTTTAAAGCGAGTTTGAAACGAATGTTAAAAACATTTTATCCATCTGCAAAAGCTATTATCGATATTTCACACTCGCTGACCAATAGAAAGGCATTACCGCGTGCATTTTTTTACGGTCTAATAATTTCGCAAACTGGACTCGCATTGGTTCATTGTTTATCTGCGTATATGTTTTTCGTGTATTTGTTTATTTTTATATGATTTTTGATCATGACATTCTTGCGCATTAGTACCGGTGCGGTGTTCCATTCAACGATTGATAGTGAAAGTCGAACAAATATTACCCGTGTAAGACCAGTTTATACATTCTGATCTGGTTTTGCGTGATAGCTAGATGAAATTTCACTGTAGGCATATCTGTTGCTCTAATGTCAGCCACACACGATTTATACATTCATATTATGTAATTAACACATGATTATTAATATAAGATTCCATTTCTAATTTTATAATCATGGTGACTCATTTATATTTACAGTTGTATTCAACGAAATATTTAAATCGCAATATATTATCATAAGATCTCCAATTGTTTTAATTGAAAATTAATTTAATAATCAAAGCACTTTTAAGCTCTAAAATTTATATATATATATATATATATATATATATATATATATATATATATATATATATATATATATATATAGGTGAGCCATCTGTTAGCTTTTTTTTAAAGTGCATGTTATTTCGACAGTTTGCAACACTGACGCGTTTGACATTGATAGATATGTAGTATCAAACCTCCGCTATAAATAGATACTACATATCTATCAATGTCAAGCGCGTTAGTGTTGCAAACTGTTAAAATAACACATACTTCAAAAAGAAGCCAACAGCTGGCCCACCTATATATATTGTTTAAAATTAAGAAAAGTATCTTATTTTGAATTAAATTGAATTTCCGGTTTGTGATTTTATATATTTATAAATATTTTATAATCTTTATTGAATATCATTGCAATGATTGGACAAATCAATGTGTAGAATAAATTTAGACACATGTGGTTATATTTAGGATTATATAACCTTGAAGGAGCTACCTTTTCTAAACCATAGAGTCATATGTGACGTCATTTATACGCGTTAGCCAGATGTGACTAAAAAGTACCGAACTGTGGAAAATAGCGTTAATGTCGCATTAATTGATGATTTTTTATTTAAATAACTTTTATTAATAGACGAAGTTCAAATCATTTTAACCATATGTATAAAACAATTCTCATGCAAACTAAATTATTATAATTATTCATATATGTAAAATAAACAAATGTTTATTTAAAACAAATTTGCATCAATCAATAAAATAAAATTGGTTCATTAGTATAACATAAAGGTTACACATAATTAACAAACAATACACGCATACTAACCATCACACAAATATTGCCTGGTCAATTGAGTTAAAGTTATCGCAAATCCAAAAATCGCAATTTCGTTTCTGACCTACCTTGAACTTAAACAAATAAAAATCTAAGGTGTACTGAACTAGCAATTCTAATACGTGCCATATCCTATATGATGACTGTCTTTATGTGTTTTGTTTATACAAACGCTTAGTAACTGATGTTTGTAGTTATAATAATAACAATTGACGTTTATTGTTAAGCTAAATAAATTTTAATATATCAATTAACATAAAGTTTATTTTAAAATAATTTTAGGAACCTATTTAGAAGATTAAATAATTATCAAACAGCTTCATCAAATTTAGACAGTTACGTATCTGGCAAATTTAATTTCTTCAGTGAAAGTTAATGTTTGCATAAAAAAATTGTAAATTAATATAAGATGAAGTAATTTTTTTTTAAAACAAATTTAAACTTCCTTATTAGCCAATTCTGTTCGC
>JADQWA010000140.1:8362-18362 GCA_018344505.1 Nebria ingens riversi | reverse complement strand
ACTCAATTTATTTGTGACAATCGATATTAAAAGTCATATTATTTGAGTCTATAGTGTTTTTTATTAAAATATTTATGGATATTATTGAATTAAATATGCCTATATACATATATAGGAAGGGGCATTTGTTAGTTTCTTTTTTATATACCTATTAAATATTAAAATTTACATGTTGCATCTAGATTTATTAGTAGTATGTCACTGTTTGACTTTGAATAAAAAAGACAAGTTTACAAGGCAACAAAATTACGACTAGTTCGAATTTATACTCATGACAATGTATAGGATGGGTCATCTGTTGGTTTCTTTTTGAAGTGTGTGTTATTACGATAATTAACAACACTGACGCGCTTGACATTGATAGATATGTAGTATCAAACCTCCGCAATACTCTTTTCAATACAGCAATAATTGAAAAGTGTAGTTTGAATAGCAATTTCAAAAATAACTACATAGACTACTATAGCAACACAAATAAGAAACTTACGAATTTCAATAGTAGTTTTCTTGTAACTGGTGCAATTTTTGAAGAAACTTTTCAAATAAAACTTATGTAAAATATTAATATCTTTCATTATGAATCTTATTATATTTGTTGTAAGTGTAGTCGTTTCGGAGATATTGCAGAAACGATGAAAACGCGACGTAAACCAGAGGGGATTTTTGTTATAATTACAATACTTACTTATTACTACGTATAAGAAAGTAAAATTTGTTACATGTATGAAAATCAGATATACATCATAACAATGTATAGCACCTGGAGTAATCAGACATTTTATAGTTTGAATTCGTCGGACAACGCTATAAAACTTATAGAATTTACATGATCCAATTTAATCTAAACTAAAATTGTACCATAATATGTTACGAGTATATATTATCTCTTAAAGCAACTCAAATAAAAATACATTATATTCTAAAACAATAAGAATAATAATTGAAGTCTATATTATATTTTTTTAACGTCTATAATGTTGTATGTAGTACATATATAAAATGTAGCGAAAATGTATGTCGCGCTATAACTATAAATATACCTGGTTCTCAAAATGAACCTGTTTCTATTCCCTATTTAGTAAAGCACAATTTATCATGTCGTCTCAAACATAGATCTAAAACTAGTTTTGGTTTTTCAAAATGTATTCACGACCCTTATAAGATGTCCAACATCTTAAACCGGTACAGTGTTTTACCTTGAAGACCACTGCGACCGTTGAAAATACAATTTTTAAATTTAAGTCGCTTAGTTCTAGTTATAGAATTTACGTAATATTTAAAAATTCTTACACCAACAAAAATACCAATGAGCGTTAAATAGATTGATGTATTTCGGACACAAGTATAAATTGTTTTAAATTACGCTTTGAAATACTTGAAATTCTTTTGTAATTTATACGTATGTGAATTATTATTTAAAGATATCCAAAAACACGTTTTGATGATAGAGTATTTCAGATAAAATAAACGATACACCGTTAAATAATTTATAACAAAGCATAAAAAGTGCATTATTAACTTTATGAAAGCCAAACATTTACGAGAATCCGTCTAAACATTATATGGCGTGCTTAAATTATAATATAACCGTCACATTAATTCGTATTAGGTTACATCAATACCAACAACATAAAATATTAGATAGCTCTATTTACGATTGTAATAATACCGAAATGCGAATATGTTACCTAAAATTTATGGTATGCATTAAATAGAAATTAAGAAATATGTTGTCTATATTATTATTTGAGGATTTTAATCATTTCTGAACAACGAAATTATTGTGGGATATAGTTTAGGAAATGGACGTAAAGTATTTGATACTTTGAATACTTATAAATAAATGATTGAAGTCTCTGGAGGTTTTGGACACTAAATATGTTTCGAGCCACTGAAGAGAAAAACATGAATTTTTCATGGTTTTAAGTCAATATTGTTCAGATTTGTACACATTTTCAAGCGATCAGTGAAAGGATTTTAAATTGTTATTTATTTTGATTTAAAAAAATGAATAAAATGACGTTATTTTATTGTTGATTGATTCATAAAAGAAAGTACCGCCTATTTAAATAAATGTCAAGGATACCTGGTTTCTATTGTGTCACTTCTATCATTTTCAGTAACTTTTAACTATAATTGCAGAAATTACTGTTACTTGCCTCTTTTGGAATGTTTAGTTCATTTTTTCGACAGTCAAACAATAGTACAATAGGTATTTAAAATAAAAATCTACTCGATAATATATCGAGGCTAAACGACGAATTGAATGTTATTAACGGGACAAGTAGTAAAAATGACGTTTACATAAATGGATGGTTATAGATTTTAAAACGAGTATTGTTTGCGAAAACTGTAATTGATTTCATCATTTTCATTTCGAGCAGTAATTAAAAGTATGATCAATGAAAATAGTTTTATTTTTAAGGACACTCGCTTGATTTAGTGTGAGTATTAATATATGTATGTTTACTCTATAAATAATTATGTGGACGAGTGAACGCATTTATTACAGTGTGTTGGTCGTTTTTCTCCCAGTGACAGGCATTTTGAAATTACATACTTCATATAAACACGTATATTCTAACAATATATGCCATGCATATATGCAATTATAACCAGAGAATACTGCGAGATTAAATTGTTGAGATACCAACAACGCATAAGCGACCTATATTATAAACATTAAAATATTAATAATAAAAAATTCATTTATGTTTACTAAGATTGTTTGTAACGAAACTCATACTAGTTTTTTTTTGCCAATAATATTCAATTTAGATTTATTATTTGGTATTTTAAGGAGCACATCTGTAAGTCTATAACAAGTATCTGTAGCACTTTTTAAATAGTTTACTTCGATTGAAATGCAAATTTGTTACATATTACGACTATAATATTTTTTTAATCCGAATAAATTCAGTGATTGTAAAAAAAATACTTAAAAGGAAAATAAAAATTAAGTAATTTTGCAGAGTACGTTAGAAGTGCATACGCTTGTAAAACTGTTGTGCGTGTGTGTAAGTGTATGTATGTGTGCGCGCGCTGGGGGAGTGGGGGGAGGGAAGCGGTGTGTGTGTGTGTGTGTGTGTGTGTGTGTGTGTGTGTGTGTGTGTGTGTGTGTGTGTGTGTGTGTGTGTGTGTGTGTGTGTGTGTGTGTGTGTGTGTGTGTGTGTGTGTGTCGATGTGTGTGCGTGTGTGTGTTTGTGTGTGTGTGTGTCGACGTATGTGTGTGTCGGTATGTATGTGTGTGCGTGTGTGTGTGTGTGTGTGTGTGTCGGTATGTATGTGTGTGTTTGTGTGTCGGTATGTATGTGTGTGTGTGCGTGCGCATGTGTGTGTGTGTGTGTGTCGGTATGTATGTGTGTGTCGGTATGTATGTATGGTATGTATGTATGTGTGTGTGTCGGTATGTATGTATGTGTGTGTGTCGGTAGTATGTGTGTGTGTGTGTGTGTGTGCTTGTCGTGTGCGTGCGTGTGTGTCTTACGTGTGTATCTTATGAAGTAATTTCACTCCATTCCAAGGAATCCATATAAAGCAAATGTTTTCACATATGTATAAAATATGTGCACGTGTATAAATGTTGTATTTTAAAATGAATACATGTTCCTTTAATATAACGACAAGAAAAAATGGCATATATATATTTAATAATTATTAAATGAAAATCCCTAAATTGCCAACTGTTGTTTAAAAAAATAAATGCACAATAAAGTGTACATATATGTATGTATGTATATACCACACGCTGCGCTGTGTGCGTTTGTAGTATGCATCATCTAAGTCCATTTCTGCAAATTCTTAAATTAAGTATTACACGAAACCAGTTCAAGGAGACGATAACACTGTGTAATTATTATGTGCGGTGGTACACATCTTAAAAGATGATGTTGTATATTTCTAGTCACTAAAATAACCACATGCACTCATACAATTTACTTCACTTACTATCTGGCGTCACCTAATGTGTCCGAATTAAATGTATATAGGTTATTTTCTGACCTGGGTCATTATTTATTACCATAGATTCCTGTCAAGGTTTTACAACCAAAAATACACACTTTGAGCAATTAAATATATTATCGAAAAGTGTTTTCTGATGAAAGAAAATGAGTTCTAAAATAGGACATACTTCTAAAAAATGTCAAGCTGTTTTCTGTTTATCTTAAAGTGCGTTTGTATATACGGGATACAAGACATAAAAAGTAATACCAAACAAATCTGAAGACTGAGTCCCTGGGAGATGTTTACGTTTAATGTTATACGGCAAAAAATAAATATGTTGAAGCATATGTCTATTTTTTAAATTTAGCCTATTACCAGTTATATTATATATACATACAAGTAGAAATTCTAGCCACTGTTTAGATTTGACAATATATCGTATATATAAATATAGAAAAGATGTGTTACTCTGCAGTGGTTACTCATTAATATTAATCAATATATTTATGTAAATTACTTAAACTGCAAATATCTAAAATTAAATAAACCGAATTTAAATATTGCAAAAGTACAAATATGTAAATTCTTTCCAAACAAATCGTAACAGTGGAACAAGTTTCAGAGTATTTTCCATAAATATCGTTCATCGTTGGGAGAACACAGTTACGCACTTTGATCGTTTGAAAGTCTGGATAAAATCGGCCTTGGTTGCTGCCAAGTTCACAAGCGTACACACTTTTAAAGCGATATCGTTTGCGTTTAAACGAACTCCCGAAATATTCGCATTTGTATTACTCTTCCCCCCTGTTCCCTCCCAACGCCTCCGTATCCCGCCTTTTACGACCGTCAATGTTTTGTTGTGTTGGCTGACGCAACAAAGAACAACGAGAAACAAAAGTGTCCCTAACATAACTGTTGTTATGCCACTGAATGTAGACAAGATTGCTAATTATCTAACAGTGGAAAACAATCATGCTTTCTTTCTAGAGCAAATATGATTTTCTTCTCGACTTTTGATAATTAGTTCTATTTTGTGTCGATGAATTTTGTCCAGACTAAAATCTCTAATGTTCACTCTCTTGGTATGTGAATGCTGCGGTCAGTCTGGGTTCGGTTGAGGTGAGATTCAATGTGTAACCGCGGGGGTGGCCTCCGAACCGGTCTTTGGTCACCGTGGAGGCATTGTTCCCCACGAACAGAAAATATAACCGCTGATCGCATCATCTAAGGCCACTGGGAACGTGTTTCAAACCCCTGAACCAATCCGACTCGAATTACTGCAGATGCTTTTACTGGTTCATGTTACACAAACTGGATTTTAGATTACGGCAAATAACCATTTTTGCATTGATTTTCCTATTATTTGGTGGAGGAGTATTTATTGCATATTCAATTGTTTAAATTACACAACAATCGTAATAATTAATGTGTATTACGAAAGAAGATTTTCCTTCCGGATAAGTAATATCATTAATTAGGAATATTAATTGTTTTCTGAATTTACAACTCTCTAGAGCTGTTAGGTAATTAATTTAAATTTATATAGGTATTGAAATATTTTTATTGTAAATCATTGCATTATTTCTATTTGCATTTTAATGATACATTGTCTATGATGCTAATTTTGGATAACTTATATTATATATATATATACATATATGTTTTTTGAACATTTTAAGAATATAGGTAGCATGTATAAATTATGCTAATATTATGTATCTCTTCTGAGAAACTTGCCCCGTCTTTACTTAAATACCATATTGCCCTACGCTAGTTGAACAAAGTAACTGCATAGCTTAGAGAAAGAAGAAGCACTAGTTTATGGTGGTATTCATTGAAAATATTAACCTGTTTCACCTACACAAATTTAACATTCTGAGCACGGTTCTAAAAGTTCTAGCGCATATATAGCTACTTCTCTCCTTGTATCCATTTTATATATATATATATATATATAGTAAATAAGGAAGAATCTTTACTATTTTATAGGATAATGTTCGTAATTAAACTTAGGAGTTTGTTTGATTTATAAATACAATCAACTCGACGCTGTTGAGCTTGTTCCCTATAGCCGAAGTTTAGATTCACTTAGAAATTAGTTGTGAAACTGTCCTCTATTTCCGCCGCCATTGAGGTGTGTTTCCGAACTATCAGTTTTAATTGTCTCTTTGGTCAGCAACAAAGTGCACGCCAGGACAAAGGAAACTCTGACCGTCAACAAGACGATAATATCGAAATATTAACTTCAAACACGAGAGTACGACCTTTTGGGGTCAAGCGATACATTCATAGATCGTGTTTGTTTTTATAACGTACAAAACTGGTCAACCGTTTCCTTTCACACACACCATATGAAACAAAGAGTCACGAAGAGAGTAAAAGTAAGTGTGATAATAATGTTGCAGTGCTAAAACGAGACGGTGTATTCCGCAGTACGGAAAGTGAAATACATCGTTGACCGTCTTACCTTGAAACCAGCACTGGAAGAGATACAACGCGGTTATAATGACGGTTGTTACCAGAAGTCAATGGCACCAAAGAACCGGTAAGTAGAAAAATCACAACCAACATTTTGCTGCCTTTGTTTAAGCCGGTACAGAAATTGTTAGATTTTCTCAAACAAACTTATGAACCATCTTGTAAAACAGCGGTAAAAAAAACATCAAATAAATAACACGTCAAGTGTTGTGCCACCGCACAGAAGTCTAATGGTCAATTTGGGAGTCATGGAACAACAAAACAAAAACAGCATGCAAGTAGTTGGCAATTGTGAGTGACAAATACCAGCGACCCGACACACTGAGCCCCTAAAGTCGGCAGACTTAAAACAAAAATATTTCTTGAAATGTCTTAAGTGACGAAGGACATATAACAGACCTACATATGGGGGCTGGAATTGTTTAAGCGGCGTATGCTACAGAAAGACACTGCATTTTCCGGAAAAGATACGATTATTGGCCACTTAAAAGCCGCAAGTTAATTTTTGTTACAAGAGATTACCACAAACATACTCCTCCAGTCCTCATTGACTCACTGACAAATCACAGAAACATTTAAATAAACCAAAATGTCTACGTTGATTACGAGTACGGTAAGCGAAAAAGAAGAATAGGACTTGAAGATGACGTAAAAGTTGAAATGTCCTTTACTCAATTTTATAAAAATGTACTAACCACATATTTAATTAATTTATCTTAGAAGTAATTCTAGAAAGAGACGTGTCTTCTGAGAGATGTTATTCCACTCCTCCTAAGGGTTTGATTACTACAAATTGAATCATTTAATTTCGTAATAATTTCAATTCAATAATAAACTAAAATGTCTATGAAAATGATTAACAAAAGCAATAAAAGTAAATGAAAGCCGTTGCTTAGCGACCTCAAAGCGATATACCACACACCACCGGATGGGATCATAACTGGTACACATGTGCTTTGAAAACATACACAGAAAAACCATCGAATTATAAATATCTTCCACACATGCATACAAACAAGCACCAGTGTGTATTTCTGTTTACACTATCAACCGTTGCTCCGGCGATGAAAACGTTCCATCTACGCCTATGGTCCCGCTGACTGACATGAGGTTAACAACATCTGTTCTAATGAAGAGGATAGGGTCAGAATTTTCATTGAACTGCTTAACCTAATGTAATGAGACTTTAAGAATGTCTAACGAGTATATTCTTGGATTCTTTAAATTGCTCCAAGTAACTAAACATATAATCGCTAGTTCTTTGTGCCTCTTAACAGATATTTTATGGCTAAAGTCTATATTTTATGGTTGATATTAACATGAAATATAACATTAGGATTAGTGTGTCGTACGTGATGTAACATATGGCTAAGTGATTATTCACAGTAGTAACAAGTATGGCCACGGAACAGATCACTACGAGAGTGTTTCTGAAGAAATAGTGGTTCGTTTGTGGGGACAATAACGTTCTTTGTTGTTGGTAGGCAGAGCATGGTATGGAAGTGGAGTGGCTGGCTGGTAGAACGTCTCTTTGCCCTTGAAACCGACAAAAAACCAACCACAGAGAGTTCATCCGCTGGCCTGGTGCATTCCATAACGAATCACACCCACTATAGTGGGAGACCCGAGCGAGTACGAGTCGGTCGATCACACTATCTATAGCTTTCCCAGTAAACTTAGTTGGTTTCATCATGAAATTATTTCCAATATTAAGAAAGTAAAAACACATTTTTGGAATTCTTTCGTTGTCTATTTAATATTTAGGGACGATCTAATTGAACTTTATTTCACAACGTTTAACGACCATATAAATAATGAATTGTAACAAATAATAAATGAATAGTTGTCGTTTTCTAACGTGTGAAAGAATAGTGACAAAGTATCAAGTTGACAATGAAAACTATTTAGATAACTCTTATAAATATATAAATGCTGTCTAGCCAGCGATATTATTGACCATATGTTACATGGGGAATAACTGGTTGTTGGTGAACGAGCACTATCTCACGCAACAAGTAAACGCGCAATGCGTGTGCGTTACTCAATTATTCAACGAAATAGAAACACGCCCGTTTGAACCCAACGGATTCCATCACTTACTTTTTTATAATCGATTTTGGTCCAAGTTGTAAGCAATCAAAATGCAAAAGGGCAATCTTATTGCCTCTTGTAATACTATTGGGGAAAAAACAAACAAATTTTCTTTGTTACGAAATTTCTCGTGATTCATAATTATTTCGAATCAGGAAATTTTATTATACGCTAAAAGCTATTATTGTGAACATAAAAGCAACTCGGTTACGTGCTACTAAAGTGGAAGGTTGAGCTTTAAAATTTAACAAATAATTCGACACGAGGTTTAGTCGAAAATAGACATTTTTGAGAAATTTATTTAGAAAAACTTGTAAAATAGATAATCCGCAACTTAAATATATGTTAACATCTATTCTTCTAAACACGTTCCTTGTTTTCTAAAGAGCAAATGACCTACAAGGTGACATTTATCATTTGTAGAAATTGTGGAATGTTTTACGAAACACATCAAGATGAATCAACTTCTGACAATGATTAATTTCAAACTAAAATATTAACTTTATTGAAAAATGTAGACTCATCCGTTGTAGTCATAGAAATGACGAAGTCCTGATTGTAATGAAGTAATGGATAAATTTAATAAACATCTGGGAGCTTTTTTTTAAGTGTTGAGAGAAAGAATTTTGTTGCAAAATAGTTTTGACAAGTGTGCATCCATGCATTAGAGTTTTTTTTTTTTGCGCGAAAAAGAAAACAGCCAATTTTGAGCTATTTAAAAAGTTTGACGCTGAAAATGAAATGCACCGGAGCTTCAGTAATGAGATGAATGAAAGTTTCAATGCGTTTGTGACAAACTCGTTCGCAAAGTACCTGTCACTGGTAACATCGAAAATTATATTTCCACCAACGGTTATTCATTGTTCCGAAATAGACAATTTTTGTTTTGAAACAAGTTGATTTAAAAGTTAAAATATGATGTGTTTTAAAGAAATTGAATAGGCCACACCTTAACGTTTCCTTTGAACAAAGAATCACTGGATAGTCCGAAGTAAAATCAATAATAACATATATACACACATTTTAAAAGCAATATGGTGTGTTCTAGACATGAAATCAATTCTTTCAAACCCCCTTCTTCTTCTTCTATATACATACATAGGTGCTCTACGCTGTTAATAAAAATTTGGAAAAAAAGGTGTCTTATTGAAAAATGCAGTTACATAAATCAACTACAAATTCCTTCTTTTTATTGACACACTTCGTATAACAAATTGAAAATTTCACTTTGAGACTGACTATAACATGACAAGATTCAATGAATGATCTATATATCTGTCAAGCAGTTCTTCGTAGCTATCTGTGTTCCAGGATTCTGCACTAAGAAACAGCCGAATCGATATCAGAATTTATTTAGCCGACAGACGCACCAAAAGAATAAGTATCAACGGAACCAGTCTAATAGCACATCTGTTTCGGACATGTTGATTTAGTTGGACATTTTCACAAAAATTGTGTTATATATATATATATATATATATATATA
>JADQWA010000014.1:23340-143617 GCA_018344505.1 Nebria ingens riversi | reverse complement strand
AGCAGGAACAGTCATACCACCACACCAATTTCAATATCATACCATTCAATCAATCTGCTGCTTTACTACCAGCATTGGATGCACTTGGATGGCATTTAACAAAAATCCATTCACACAATATTCTTTCAAAATGCACCATAACGTACTACACTATTATATTAATATTTTATTTCTTTATGGGCTCTGTTAAATTATCGTCATTCTCGAATAACGATAATGATCTAACGATCGAAAATTGAACAGAGCTATAACGAAATAAAAATATTAGTGAAAAATGCACAATTATATATTGTACTCTTTGAAGTCAGTATTTTTCATAAAACTTTACCACGTATTATTTGTGAGTAGATCTTTCTGCTTCTTGTTCCTTAAAATCTAACTTATTCATTAGATATCTAATCTATCATCAAATAATATATGAAGTGACCTATTTAATTTTAGACTACTGACATAACACAACATGCTTTGGAGCAACTCAGTACCAGTAAAATACGTAATGTTTATCTAGTCGGACGACGCGGCCCACTACAAGCTGCATTCACAATCAAAGAACTACGCGAAATGTTGAAACTGCCCAACTGTCACACAAAATGGACTCAAAATGATTTCGTTGGCATTGCAGATACTGTACCCAATCTAGCAAGACCCAAAAAACGTATTACAGAACTTATGTTGAATTCTTTAAACAACAGTGATGCAAATAAAACCAATTGTTTTATACCAAAATTTTTCCGATCCCCTCTAAAGTTCAATGGCGGCGGAAAAGTGTCCAGTGTTACGTTAGGCTTAAATAAATTAACTGGAGAGAATTTACTTACACAATCTGCAGTTTTAACTGATCAAACCGAGGAAATCGATTGTGATTTAGCTATTAGAAGTATTGGATATAAATCAGTTAAGGCTGATTCTGCGATTCCGTTTAATGATCGAGAAGGGTTAATTAAAAATAAAGAAGGAAGGGTTGGAGATAGTCTTTATAGTGCAGGATGGTTAGCTACTGGTCCAACTGGAGTCATCTTAAGTACCATGAGCAATTCGTTTGAAATAGCCAATAATGTATGTAAAGATTTGAATTCAACCCAAATATTGAATGAAAATCGACCAGGATTTGAAAGAATACACGAACTGGCCAAACAAAATAATATTCCAATTGTTACATGGAAAGGTTGGGAAAAAATTGATAAATACGAGCAAGATATGGGTCGAAAAGTTGGGAAACCAAGAGAAAAAATAATTAGTATAGCAAAAATGTTAGAAATAGGTTCTGAAAATTAAATATAATTATATATATATATACCTACATTTTTATTTTATTATTGGAAGTATTTAATAAAATTATTTTCATTACTTTAATTTATTTTATATTATTTTCCAAACATATTGGCAAACGAAATTATCGTTGAGGCCGCTAGTGTCGTTAGCAAAATGGCTACTCCTAGTATAGGACACGGAATTTATATGTTAATATGTCCTATCTAAACAAAATATACCTATTACGTATAAGAAAGTCCAGTACAAGACACTGCAGATGTTTTATTTACAGTATACTAGAACGAACAACTGAGTAACAAACGTACCCAAGCGCGTTGTTCGTTAGAAGCACTGAAATATATAATAATTGAAAGGGGCACTGCCAGGCCAACCCATGAGTGTAAAACGGGCCAAGATAGCATGATATAGGAAGGTATATGTTTCTCTTTCCCATACTTCTGCGCATTAGTGACGAAGCCACGTTATGTACAGTATCGTTAGAAAGTGTTAGAAGTGCAGAGAGTATGAAATATATGTGCTTAGCTTAAGCTTAGATGGTTATTGAGAAAAATAAAATGGTGAAGCATTGCTGCGTGGAATTCCTACGTTAACAAATCACCTATTTAATGAGCTAAACAGTAAATGATATGTTCTATTTATAACTACTGTTTTACTTGCCAAGCGGACTGTACCAACAGAGAGAGGTATACCCCTCCTGTGATTCGTTCCCACTCATGGGTTGGCCTGGCAGTGCCCCTTCCAGTTATTATATATTTCAGTGTTATTCGGTGACATTCCTATATGTAGTAGGTATATTTTGTTTATCCTCAATTGGTTACGATAAAGTTATTATTATCATCTGCCTCTATATATGAATGAAAATATTTTCTTGTAATTTAAACATTTTATACTTTAATTTATATACTATCAAATCAAAATATACTGACTACGTATAAGAAAGTTTAGGGCAATTCATGGCCGATGTTTTAGTGTCAGGAAAGACAAGAAAGGACCACGATGAGAACTTAAATAAATTGCTACAAAAGTTAAAAAAATTAGGCATCACAGTAAATAGGGATAAATGCTATTTGGCTATTTTACTGATGTTTAGACTATTGTATATTTTTAGTGTAAATTTATATTAAAATATAAAATCTTATGATAAAAAATTGCGCTTTTTTAAGTATGTGGTATTTTATTATCCTTAGCGGATATGATATATTTTAACTTTCTTTTACGAAGTAATAAGTAAGTATTGTAATCACGAAAAAAAAATTCTCGAAATTTTAACGGAAATACACCTTTTGACCTTCCCTGAATCGAGTCTGACTATTTTTGGAATGACGTCTGTGTGTGTGCGCTCTACAGCCTACACCGTTGAAGATAAAATTATGAAACTTTAAACTTAAGATTTGTATATGCCTGGGGCGAAAACCTCCTATTTTTGAAAAGCATATTTAAACCGGAAGTGCATGTTTACTTAAGACTTTTTTTGCAATATCTCTGAAACGGCTATACTTGCAGTAAAAATAGTTAGAATAACATTGAAAGATATTAGTATTCTGCACAACTTTTGTTTGAAACATTTCTTCAAAAAGTACCAGTTACAAGATCTTATCTTATTGATATTGCCATAGTTACGTAGGTATGGGAAATCATATATAATAAATCGCATCTACTATGCATGTCAATTGTTTTAAATATTCCAATATTTTGACATTTAACATTTATTGTCAGTGTCACAAATAAGTTTAGTGAAAAACCGTTACAAAGGTTAGTAAATAATTTAAAATATTATGTATAAATATTTTCTCTGGTTTAAAGTTAATTTGAAAACTAAAAAATGCCCGGCCATAATAATTTTTAATAATATGTAATGAATAATAATATTTTCTTTATACTACTGTAAAATCCAACATTTAAAATCTGAAATACATATGTTTTCTTTGGAAATCTGACAATAAATTAACTTTACACTTTTATTGGACAATGAATGAAAATATTTTCTTGAAATTTAAACATTTTATATTTTTATTTATATACTATCAAATCTAAATATACTGACTACGTAAAAGAAAGTTTAGGGCCAATACATGGCCGATGTTTTATTTATATCATCCAGAGGATATGCTAATACTTAAAGAAGTATATGTCCATATATGAGTGAAGTGTGCATAGAAAAAAAAATAATTTCTTTCAAATTTGGTACAGAGGTACCAGAGGAACTTACCTGATTTTTTTCTGATTTTTCCAGCCCATAGAAACTATGGATTTCCATAGTTGAAAAAGCAGTATTAGCGATTTTTTTTGTATTTTTTACTATTTAAAAAAAATCATAACTCCTCTGGGATGGATTTTAGAGAAAAATGCCAACAGGCACTTTCGGCTTAAAATTGTTTAAATATTATGCTCAGAGCTCGCGTGAGGCGAGCTATTTTAACATTGGCTACGCTAATGCCTAAAGTTTGACATGGCGAGTTTCTGAATAAATAAATAATATATTTATAGCGATCAAAGCAACAATGGCATAGTAATTAATCAAAGATATCTTTATTCATACCTTGGTTATTATAAAAAATATACTTGGCGTCGGCGAGGTGTTGCCTAAATTTTGGCATGTCGAATTTCTGTATAAATAACTATTATTGCACTATAATTAAAATAATCGAAGTAACAATCAAATCAACAACGATATAATAATCAATTTAAAATATCAACTGTCATATGCATTAGTTAAAGTATCGCGCAAGCCGAAAAAAACAAAAACAGTTTTTTTATTGATTTTATTTATTTTCAAAATCATTTTCTTTATTTTTTTACGGCTTTCAGTTATAACTTGAATAAACTTTAAATACATCAAAAAAATTGTAATTTTACGTAGATTTGTTTGGTATAATTAATATTTTTATAATTGATTTATTTTAAAAAATGTGCATGTTCATTATTTTTTACGGCTTTCAGTTATAATCTAAAAAATGTTTAAATACATCAAATAATTTGGAAATTTACGTAGATTTTTTGGTATAACTATTATTTTTCCAAGTGCTTTTTAAGGCCAATATCTCTTGAAGTACGGCTCTGATTGGATTTAATTTACGACCGGATGGAATTGGGCCCCTACACAATATGTGTGCCAAATTTGGCTGAGATCGGTTTAGTATCTTCAGAGAAGAGGTGAGGATGGTTGATCTTATGACTAGCGAGCGACCAACATGTTACGAAGTATTTGAGATATTTACATTTTCGTCATCAGGGCGATAAATGACGAACTTTTTGTTAAGGAATTTTTTGAATACGAGAATGTTACAGACTAATTATGCTGACAAACACTTAAGCTCTTCGGTACTACGTACGGCGAGCTAAAAATATTCTTGCGAAATAATAAAAATGGCATAAAAAATGTATATATATATATATATATATATATATATATATATATATATATATATATATATATATATATATATACATTTTTTATGCCATTTTTATTATTTCGCAAGAATATTTTATATATATATATATATAAATGTTACTGAAATATAGCTTGATTTATGTATAAGCTCAGAAAGTTATAGAGTGTGAATTTTATTCCTTCTCATCGAAATAATCAATTTTTATCTCAAAAATGTGAATTTTTTCCATAATTCCCTTAAAACAGACGTAGTTTTTTCAGTATTTGCGCTATATTTCTTAAACTCTCTACAAATTAGAAACTTTAAAGCGCTAATCTCCGATCCTATTAATCGACCTCAAGGTCGTATTTTTTTCTCCACAAAATATAATTTTTAAACTGTTTGGCTACTAACGACTTCAAAATGTTCATGGTGCAAAAAATTAAATTAAAATTGAATGTGCCCTATAAAGTTTGATTCCATCAAGGCCGATAACAGAGTAATAGCATTTATATTTTCGCGCATGTGAAGTTGATATAAAACAAGACTCAATTCGTAATTTTCTTAATACATTCATTATTTATGACTAAGCAATAACTCCACCCATACCATAATAAGCGAGCGATATGGATTCGATTTACGTAATTTAACTGATTGTGTACGCACTGCGTAACTTGCATAAAACAAATGCCGATTGTAAATAATTAAGCTGCAACTGAGCCGTTTCTTGGAAATAATTTTATTATCATATAGGTACCTGTGACACGTCAGAAGCTATGCACAATATTGAATAAGCCTCTGCAAAGCTTAGTTATTTACAATAGAGAGGTTATTAATATATAAAATTTTGTATTTAATAACCCATCTAAACAATATATGCCTAATACGTATAAGAAAGTCCCAGTGCAATGCACTGCAGATGTTTTGTATAGACGGCGTCACCATTCCATTAGGTATATTCATAAATCTTAGAACCGTAAAAATGCTATAATTAGAAATATGCTATTTTTCGATGCAATAAAAAGTTATTTCATTAAATAAAGTCTGAAAAGGAATTTCAATATTTATTAAAATCCTTCGATCACGTTCTTTAAACGAGCTTGATGGTTTATCTTAACTGAATAAGTGCAAGTATTTTCAATTTGGTATTTTTTATTGCAACACACACAATTACGTACGTAGAATGTGACCACAATAATTTGATTTCATAACAATTTCATTATTTTAAAAGGTAAATATACCCACATCAATGGAACATGAAGATTCGTTACTAAAAAATATGTGAACTTGATTTCCAGTAGCTGACTTTGTTTCTCTACACAATATTTAAAATAATAGAATTTTTCTTCTTCTTCTTCAAAAAAAAAAAAAACATAAGGTACTTTACAAGTTATGTCATACGTAAAAATTAAATTAAATAGAATACAATAAGTAATTATAGATATAAACAAATACTTTTAATTTTTTTAATTTAATCATAAAAATCTCATTATTTTTATTAAATAGTGTGAAAAATTATGTTTTATTTTTGTTTAATTTATTTCGCTAGTGCAGCTTCTACTTTGACTACTACTTCATCGATTTCGCCATCTTTTTTCGTGACTTTAGAACCTGAAACAGTTAGAGATTACATTCTTTTATTAAAAGTGTTTGTTACCCTTTGAATACTGGTTCACGCACGTTGAAAATATCAAAATTTGAGACCCAATGCCATTTCGGAGTTACTAAATCGAATGCCAATGAGCAGATAGAAATATATACATATATTTTTTAAATGTTTCATTATGTATATATATTAAAAATAAATATTTTATATATATATATATATATTAATAAGTTTCTATTATTATTGAAAGTGGCATACATATATTCAACAGTGCTTAAATTGAAATGTATAGTCATTTTTTGGGCTCAAATATGAACGTTACATTTATAAACACTATTCAAAGGGTTAAACAAAAACTAAAAACAAATCTACAAGATTGAATTATTTAAGTCTATGCTATTTTTTGTTGTTGCTTACTATTCAAAAATTGAAATGAAATTCCGCGAATTTAAATAAACATCTTGTTAGTTTAACGCATATAATATTACGAAATTACATGCGCAAACAAATGAATAGAGTAGGCAACTTTTAGCTCTGTTCGATGAGGCAACAAAGTGAACTAGTTCACGCTGTAATACTGAAATTACACTCACTAGTAAAGCAGTGTAGACTATGGATAAAATGTGTAAAATAACAAACCATTATTATTCAGCTAATTTAGGCTATTTGTAGTTGGAGAGCATATAATTTTAAAGTCACTAGTTATTTATTTGAAAATGGTTGTACCGCATAAGAGCGACATCCATAACAGCGACACCCACAAGAGCGTATCCATTTGAGCGACTTTCAAAAGAGCGACATGCTCATAAGAGCGTCATCCCAAAATAGCGACATACCAAAAGCGCGACAAGCTCATATGAGCGACAAGCCCATAATAGCGACAAGTCCATAAGAGCGACACGCAAATAAGAGCGACAAGTCCATAAGAGCAACAGGCCCATAATAGCGACAAGCCCATAAAAGCGACAATACCATAATAGCGACAAGCTCATATGAGCGACATTAAATTATGTGCCTATACCAAATCAGGGAGACGCAAAGGAATTATTAACAATTTTTCTTATTTCACTGTCAGTTATGTCATGAATATAATATAATATTAATTTTACAAATAGATTTTTACTTTGTCGAAAATTAATTATCATTGCTACGAAGATTTTATTTACAATAATATAATTATTTAAATTTGTAGCGTTAAATTATGCGCTACAGCACGCAAATAATGCTGCAGACGCATGTCTGCGTAGCGTTCAACTGTATTTTTCTATCTTTAGTATTATAAAAAGTACATATTAGGCGATCTGTTTAGTATTAGCTGTATCAATACCTAAACTTTAGCATGGTAATATCTGTATAAATAAAAAACATGTATACTATAATAAAATGATCAAAGTAACAATCAAATCCACAATGGTATAGTAATCAATCTAACATATCTATATAATAATTATAACTTGGGTATTATAAAAAGCACATATTCGGTGAATTTTGTAGTATAATTAACAATATATGTACTATAATGTACGCTATTATGGGCTTGTCGCTCATATGAGCTTGTCGCTATTATGGGCCTGTCGCTCTTATTGGCGTGTCGCTCTTATGGGCTTGTCGCTATTATGGGCTTGTCGCTATTATGGGCTTGTCGCGCTTTTGGTATGTCGGTATTTTGGGATGTCGCTATTTTAAGATGTCGCTATTTTGAGATGTCACTCTTATGAGATGTCGCTCTTATGAGCATGTCGCTTTTTTGGAAGTCGCTCAAATGGATACGCTCTTGTGGGTGTCGCTGTTATGGATGTCGCTCTTATGGATACATGCGTTTGAAAATGTACCTTGCTACTATATAACTTTCAAATATGATACACATTCAAATACCACAATTAAAGAAAGAAAGAAAGCGAGAGAGATTTGACAATTCTAAAGACCAAATGCATGTAGTATTTAATGAGTCTGTGACCACATCAATTCTTTTATACGTATCTATGAATAATTACTCTGAATAAAAATCGCCTAATGTATGAAAAAAAAACTACTGACGTTAATCAATGTAATATTCTTTTACAGCGACACTAATTGGGAAAAAAACTAGTTTTAAATTAAACTTTATCCGATAAAATAACTTTAGAGTATGTACTCATTAAATTGTTCAATATGTTCATGATACGATAGGTTTTTGTTATTGAAAAGTTTGAATAGTTGTGAAATTTCGTACTGTTGTATATTGGAAACCGAGAATTGACACTGAGTGTTTTTCATCGAACAGAGTTACAACTAGATCTCTAGGAAAAAATGGAACTATAATAAAATGAATAACTTAGAACGAATCAAATGTTAACGGAAACATTATACATACTGTCTGCAGCGGCATCTGCATCTGAATGCCTTCGTTTTCTCAATGAACGGTCATGGCGCATGTATTTCGGTGGTCCGGGTAATGGATCCATTCCCAAAACCTAGAAAATGAGAGGTAATTGTTAGAAAATATTGTTTTCAGTTGGAGAATTCGTGAGTCACCTTATACACTTGTCGGTAAGCTATAAGTCTGAGTGCATACTGTGCTGAGCATGTGATATCCTCGCGTTGTTGCGGTGGTAGTAACCCAGACGCGTCGGGTGTCTCTTTTTCACAAGGATCGGCAAGTCCTGGTCCCCCAGGTAATAGTAATCCACCGGCGACGGCTTCCATCAGACGGCGTAAGGCATCACCCGGCCCAAGCTGTACCTGGCCCACCGAGGAGATCACCTTTTCCACTAATAATTCCATAGCCTACACATACACAAAACATTTTCATAATTAAATAAATTTTAAAGTAAGAACCATTTTTATCCAGTAGCAAAATAAACAATTCTAGGCTTACGTAGAGAACATGAATTCTCGT
The DNA here is from genome assembly GCA_018344505.1 of Nebria ingens riversi. Classification (NCBI taxonomy): domain Eukaryota; kingdom Metazoa; phylum Arthropoda; class Insecta; order Coleoptera; family Carabidae; genus Nebria; species Nebria ingens. The sequence continues at coordinate 134,490 of JADQWA010000014.1, read as the reverse complement.
GGACCTTAAATGACTTCCAAATAGATGCCGTGTGCGGTTTCTGATTTTATGTATATTTTTTGTCATTATTTTGTTTTATATAACATTTTAATAATTAATATTGATATTTGCCAACTTAAAAAGGTAAACCTGATGTTTATTGCAGTAAAAGTTGAATAACACTGAGACAATGTGATTTAATAAATAAAAATCTAAAACTAAATTCTTTGTTTTAGAGAAAAATGAAATAATTCAATTTTTAAACATTTATATGAAATAAATTCTAAATATAGCTATAGCAAACAGAAATAAGTTTGTAGTAAAATTTCTTTGGTCATATGATACGCATACGTCATAATAATCAATGCTTTTCTATCTAATAATATTACAACATTAAAAATAAAAACATTAACAATTGTACCGCGTAAAACAGCTACAAATCAGAGTGAGCCGGAGCAAGCACAGATTATAGGAAATATATCCACCTTTTTCCTCGGCAAGTACACACTTTTATAAGTAAATATACAATTTGTATAAATGGTTGCAACTTACCCATGAATTGAGTGGTGCCCATGTAGGTACGCGTTGGCAAAGGTCCCTCAGGATGCGAATGATGACGACGCAGCTGTGCAGACCGAGCGCTCTGGCCTGGAAAACACCACACAAAAATAGATAAAATAAACCAGTTTCAGCAAGATTGCAACACTACAAACTACATTAGCAAAAGTGATAAGTCACCTACTAGCATTAAATCTGTTTCAGATGTGAACTTTTATTCATTCAAAAAAATCCATTTTCTGGTATTTACACTCGAATCAATCTCTAGTTTATTTACTTATTATAAAAGGGAATAGAAGCAGAATTATGAAATTAAAAATATAGACAATTTCTTCATTCAGAAAATAAAAATAGAAAAATCCGCCCGATATTAAAAAATAAACAAACGAAAAATATAATAAACGTTTTCTTTTTTTTTGCATGTTTTTGTTTTTTCACTCAATCGTCGAGCTCCGATTCCCTACTCTTTTAAAAAATAGCAAGAAGCATTTATTTAGTTAATAATTCTCCGTTTAAGTAAACTCACATCGTTTCAGATTTCAGAGCTAACCTGGACCGGTAAACTTATTTTTTTTTTAAAGTGCCACATTTTGATCAAAAATCACACCTAATGTGCGAAATATAATCTACACTGTTAAAGTATCATTTTAAAACGCGCAGGTTAGCACTGGTCACAGATAGGTGGCTCTAGTTGTTATAATTTTTCAGTAGAAGATAAACAAAATGAAAATATATAATTCCGATGCGGCGATTGAGACGTGATTGTTTCGAAACGATAGACACACGACACGGTTCTGATTGATTTAATATCTGTTTGAGAATCGAGATTCATCACACTTCATGGTGTCTACCTAAGTTTAGTTCAAGGAAATTCGGAAATAAAAGATGTTCAAGAACTTTCCTGGAAGGTATAAATTACAATACGTTATTTGAATGTCTCTGTGATTCTCAAGTTATTTGTGATCTCAAATACATAAAAATGAATTATAAATGTCTGTATATTTATATGAAAAATATATATACATTTTTTTAAATAAAAATGTTTGAATTGAAGGTAAAAGTTTACCAGAATATTGATTTGAAAATATAAGAACTCTAAATGATGAATCCGAAACTAACTGGATCACCAGTCGATTTTTATGACATATGTATTGCCAAATTGATTTATGCGTGAATAACCAAGCATTAGAAACAATTTTAAAGAATATAGGTATTTTATATTTAGTAAAACATAATGGGGAAATATTAGATTTGAACAGAGGCTATTAAAAATATCAGGATTGGTAGACACCCTGACAGATATACAAACAGACAGTTAAGAAGTTTATTTGATTTGTCAATTCATTAGGTTGTTATTTGAGGGGGACACAAACCTGGAACCACTTGGTATGTCTGAGGGCGGCCAGCGCCTGTAGACACTTGCCGCGTGCAAGCACATCCCGATCCGTTCCGCTGCTTGCGGCCGGCGCCACCTCTACACAAGGGACAAGGGTGTTTGACCATACTCGCACAAGAGCCCACCGTGGTTGCACGTTAACCGCCAGTGTACCAGTGCCACCACAGTGCGCTCAAATATGGTCAAAAATCCTTCAATCCTGACACCACCTAAAATCATGTCTGAACACAGGCCGATCAAACTTGAACAATTATAGCATTATCATTTAGAAAGAATCAATTACTCTTCTTCTTGTAACTAATAGTAATATTAAGTTTTTTTTTAAATATTAAATACACATAACAACTCATTCGGCCTAAATATCGAACAGTGGATCTTAACTTCTAACGTTCTAAGTCACAACACAAATATTAGTCCTTCATATGAATTAGTAAGACATTTCTAAGGATAATCAATTGCAAATGGAGTTAAAATTTTTGACTGAAATATGCGAATCGCATTTTAACCGAATAATGGTTGATTGTAATACAAATTTTGAGTATATACGTAAAAATACGCATGCGTATGGTAAATATTAATCGAATTCGATTAAATTCCATTACCAAATGGCCACTTTATGATTTATGGCATAAGGCTTTGAAATAATAAAGCTAATGGTAATTAATAATGAAAATAATTCAGAGGTGCAAAGCCACTATTTCATACAAATAATAATTGGTAAATAGATATCGTATTACGAAACCTTATTTAAGCAATTCCAAACAAAAATAAAGCTGATACGTATTGTCAATAATACACCTATACATTACAATGAAATTAGAATTTAATTCGTATTTGTCTCATATGTTTTTTTTTAAAGCGTATAGCTTATTGACTATTTGCAATTAAATGTTTGTAATTGTCTTGAAGCTCGTGATGACACACGGAATATATCAAATATATCCCCACCAAGCAATTGAGAACCTGAGGCTACAAATGAGTTGAACGAGGTCACTTTCTGAGCGTTTTGAAAAGTAGCACACCTATACATATAAATAAATAGTGGCTCAAACTAAGTATTTTATACCTAGTAGCGAAATTAGGATATATAGGTGAATTAGGACGTTATGAACGTATATATGATTGCAAGAAAAAATGCGTAAGTTCAATATGAATGAACTGTCTTTGCTGGAAGTATTTTGAACTATTTAAGAGTTGTGCCAAGACTAGAAATGATTAAAAAATCGAAAAGTAGAGAATTTATGAAGAAACTTAATTTGAGTTGGAACTAATAACAGTTTAAGAACCACTGATCGTTTACGCTGCTGAGTGAGTGTGGTTGTGTAATCAAATAAAGGTTCTATATGGACACATAATAGATAAGTATTGGACATTATTTCGAGATAATAGTTAAAAGTAATACGACGATGACTGCAACGTGTGTGATACCTCCGACACCATAGGGTGGTGAGCGGCGTTGTTCGTCTCAAATCACAAATTCAGTCACACTGTAACTCCATCATCATATGTATAGCGATACTTGTTCTGTTCTGTGCAGAGCGGGACGACCTCACCCAACACCACAACCCTATGGTGTGCACTCTTAAAATCATCATCAACCTATACTCAAACATAAAAACATTATCATTAAGTTAGTGATCAATAGTAATTGTTGCACCACATCAAAAACCATGATGCTGTTTGTTGTAAGATGGTATTATTAAATAAAAACAACTAAAAAATTAAAATAAATCACACAGAAAAAGACACGAGATTATGCATGTATGAGAAGAGCCGCGTTTTCGATTTTCCTCCAATCGCCAAAATGGCCAATCGAGTATAGGTGAAATGGCACATGTTGCGCACGCTAATTTTAAATATTGCTTATTTGAGTTGCTTAAAATGCTATAATATTATGACAAATTGCGTAAATAAATCAAATGCATCCAAACCGTAGTGTCATCCCTAAATTTTACAAACACTTTATTATAATACCCACTAACTAAATAACAAGCTTTTTACTTTCTTATACGAAATAATAAGTATTGTAATCATGAAAAAAAAAGGGTCCATGTGCGATTTATATATGCCAGACAAGAAAACCTGCTATTTTTGAAAAGAGTATTCAAACCGAAAGTGTATATTTACAGTTATTTTTTGCAGTTACTGCAATATCTCCGAAACGGCTGCACTTACAGTAAAAATAGTTACAATTAAAATGAAAGATATTAATATTTCGCACAACTTTTGTTTGAAAATTTTCTTCAAAAAGTGTACTAGTTACAAGAAAATTGCTATTGAAATTCTTACTTTTCTAATTTATATTGCCATAGTTACGCAGGTATGGGCAATTATATTTAATAAATCCTATCAACTATATCTGTCAACAAATAGATATAGTCAAAAAGCGTTTCAAAGGTTAGTAAAATATTATATATAAATAGTTTAAGTTTTAAGTACATTTGAAAACTAGAAAACGTCGGCCATAATAATTTCTAATATAGTGTAATAAATAATTATATTTTTTTGAATGTTTAAACTTTTGTATTTTAATTCTTTCCTATCTAAACAAAATATACCTACTACGTATAAGAAAGTCTACTGTAAGACACTGCAGATGTGTTATCTTTATTTTGATTATGGAAGAGAATTTGAATTATAACCAAAATACTGTTTGATAGATGTGTTAATATTTTCAAAATTACATAATTTATCATTTAAAAAAATACCCATTGTTCATAAATATAACTCCCAAATATCATTTTGATGGTTGATTTTAAACACTGTCATTGTTTCCTGCTACAGTAATATAATATTATATATATATATATATATATATATATATATATATATATATATATATATATATATATATATATGTATATATATGTATATATAACATATATATATATATATATATATATATATATATATATATATATATGTATATATATATAACATATATATATATATATATATATACACGGATGAATTTAATTCCTGTATTAAACAAGAAATGTCCGTATTAGTATGAGTAATTATAGCAATTAAGTAGAAAGGCAATAAATTAAAATGTGCGTGACGCAATCAATCCATCCATTTCAACCTGAACTCTTTAACTTACGCGAGATCTCGGTAAATCGAAAACGACTAAGGTAGCAGCATTGTTGTAGTAGAGTACTGTCCAATATTTATGCTACTTATTCGGAGGTTCAGAAACAAAAAAGAAACCAAAAGAAATATCGAAACCGAAAAATGTTCGTTTCATTAGCCTGGGCTCTCATACCGAGCGACAAACAAAAGATATAAAGTTGTCAGTGGTGTCAGTTGTTCGTAACGTATTTCTAACCTGTATCTCGCATCACTGGGCTGGTTAACGATGCCATCACTTCCAGATTGTCGCCGCAGACAGTTAGGCCAGCTTCGGCCGCGTTCATCATGACCGTGTATGTGTGCTCGGTGGAGACTTGTTTGAGGGCGATTGGTAATAATTCAACGACGCGTCGCAGAAGCGTTAGTGTTGGTTTGTCAGCGCACAGAACTACTAAATGTACTTTGGAGTCACCGCGTAATAGCAATCCTTTCGCTAAATGACCTACACGCATTACGCCCTTCAGAACGCGATTTGCATCGCGTTCTTCTTTCTGGAATGAAAACCTACAAGAACAAAAATACATTTAATTTTTCAAGATTTTAATCTCTATTGCTTGATCTTCAAGTAATAATTAGAGTATTGCTTGTCTACAGAACACTCCGAGCAATTCGGATATTCGATTGGCATTAAGAGCAACACTGTGCAACTTTGTGTGTGTTCGGCTGAGACTCTACAATTCTTTGTAGATAAATGTTGTTTAATCTCCTAAGGTTAAGCAAGAAAAGCGAACAATATGACTTAATAAGATTTGAAATCACATTTTTATACATAGATTTACTCGATTTTTAGTCGAGTAATGATTGATTAATTAAAATAATAACTTCCGGTTCTTTGTCGAACAATATTATTGGTGAGTTCTGACGTCAATGCTATGCGTATTTCTGTAATACGCATCTATTTTTGAAGCGCGTATTTACATTCCGAATCTAAAATATAAAATAAAAAGATTCTTTTAAAATAACTTACAACTGATTATCACGACCATCCTCCTTTTGTTCGGCTGGTGGTTGTGTTTTATCAGCATCTTTGGCAGCATCCTTGACAACTGGAGTTGTTGCAGCGGGAACAGCAGCTGGCGGAATACCTTCTTTAATACTGACTTTAGCAGTGGCGTCAGCTAGCTGATCAGATACTATCTTTAGCGCGCGTTCTGTGTGCGAGACGATGCGTTGGATTGCTTGTAGTTCATCCTCTTTTGGATAGATGTCAGCGTGACGAGCCAGCACGTGGCGGTCATCGTTAGATTCTGTGCGATGACCCATTGGTCCGCCACCCTGGAAGAACTGTGTACAAATAACACACACGTACGAGTTACCGAATGGGGTTTTTAATCGCTAATTTACAACACCAATTACTCTAGCTAAGTTATGAAATAAAAAACAAGTGAATTTAATTATTGTAAATATAAAATTATCAGATCTTGATTTTATATTTTACAATCCGTAAATGCTTGATTATTCAATATACCCAGAATTTTGTTATTTATTGATCAGAAAATAACATATAAGAAAAATTTATAAAATGTAGAGATCCGCAAAGCCTAGCAGTGTTAGATATAAAATCACTACAATCCAGGGTGAAGCAATCCTTTTCAATTAATCTGTGACAAATTGAAAATCTCGATAAACGTTAATATATCTAACGAGAGGAACAAACGTCACGCTGAGTATACTAAAAATTCGCACAAAAATTGTTACTGACCGGTGGTGGAGGTCCTCCAGCAGGGAACGGTGGTCGTCCACGTCCTGGTGGGAAAGGTCCCATAGCTCCACGGCGACACCATTCTAAGTAGTCTTCTTCGTAGCGTCTGCGCTCTTCCCAGTATAGGCGGTCTTCTTCTTCAGCTTCGGCAGCGGCCATGTGACGTCTCTGCCAATACTCCTCGGCCATCGCCTGCAAATGTCCAGCAATCAGTTCTTTTTTGTCTGATTTTTAATTCAATTTTAAAATTTTCAGAACATTAACTTAAAAGGTTCAAATGTGTATTTTGGATATAGTTGTTTAAATTGGGGCTCTATAAAATTTAATGATTGTCTGGACATTACTTATTATTTCTATGTTGATTAAATAATAAGCAGTTTTAACGTAATATTTGCTAAAAATCATCAAGGACACACTAATGATTAGAGACAAATGAACAAGCCTGCGATGAATACATTTGCTAAATATACCAAATTAAATCAAAATTAAATTCGAATAAACTCTATATTATGTTCATGTCTAAAAATGACCTAGTTATTCGCGTTATTCTAAGGGCCGAAATATCCACTTCCTAATAAACTTACCAATAACCATTAGGTGAATAGGTTATTTATTAGCTAAATAATTATTTTCTGTATATCAAACACAATTTATTCACCTAACAACTATTAGGTACCTAATAACGTCCCAGTAAACATTTAGTCATATGTAACGTCTTTATTACGTTGAAGAGACCTAACATGGTCTTGTTACGTCTCTGATAGGTTGCCTAGATGTTACATGTTATATTTTTCCTGAATACAACAGCATTATTCTATTTTGTCATTCATAAATGTTGGTTTGTCTATTACGCTTAACGTTTTTTTTTTAAATAAAGAAATAAAATTTAACAAAATGTTTGTGAAGTAGATGCTAAATACAGCTACAGTTACATTGAAATAAACTTTCAGTAAAATGATACTTTAAATACTTGGTTTGATATGAAAATTTCATAACAAACAATATTTTGATACTAATATTACAATATTAACATATTGGCTGCCCGCAACGCCTCTGAGGCGTTCAGGTTCACCTACATATACTATATTGGGCAGTGAATGTGTTAAAAACGTTAAAAATATTATCGTGTTCCACCATATGTAAACCAGAGTGGGGTAGATCATGCGCAGATCACAGGAAATATTTCTATCGTTCTCTACCTCTCTACTGTGGAACGTACCATAATGATATTCCTGACTCTATCAGTCTCGACTAAAGAATACGTCTTATATTCGCGATTTAAGCTAAAATGTAGCCATCTAGTTTACAGAAAATAGAACTGGTGCCTTTTATAGTATATTCCGCAATTGTACCAATGAACCCGGTTACAGATTAATTTCATTCCTCTTTATGGTTTAGCAATTCATTTGGAAAGTAACAGCAAATATAATCATCGTTATTATCAAATATACCTTAAAATTTAAGACTTTTAATACGTAACCGATTGTATTGGCTTTATTACGAAATATATCCTCAATTTTACGCTGATTTTGTTGTTTATAAATGTGAATAGTTTCATGTGTTAGAAATAGTTGGATAAAATATACAATTTAATTGTTCTGAGTAATAAGCTACTACTTGCGTTTGGTAAATGCAGAGCGAATTGTTTTGAGTGAAGAATAGATTACGTTAGCTACGTGATGTCACTCTAAAAGATGACGAGTGACGTTATATGTTATACTTCGTATGTTTATACACCGCTATTTTAAAATATTTTGGATGATCGCGAATTGCAAAAAAAAAGTTGTTAAATAATGCTAGTACTATATTTACGCTTCAGAAATATCAACAGCTGAATTTTAATATAATTTATTAAAATATAAATACTGTAACAATAAATACAATGAAATGAAACAGTCATTGAAAAATTACTAAGTTAAATATCAATATTTACAAAAAATTATAATCATGGTAACGAGAAGAACCAAAGTAGTATCGGTGCTATTTACTGGTACAGCTCAAATGAATATTGCATTATAAATAAAAATACTGTCAATGGTAGAACGCTGTGATCACATATATCTTGGCTTTTTGTGCGGTGTTTCTAAATTAGTATAAGCTACGAGGAAAACAATCGCATTAACAATACTATTTTGCTTCCTCGAAATCTCAATTATTATTATTAATGCATCTTAATTCCTGCTTTCACCAACATTAGAAGTTACAACTAATGCATCAGTTAAAATAAAATAACTAATCAAAATGGTATTTGTTACACCAAAACAAGATTACCGTCAAAATATTATTGGATCTATTTTTTTTTAATCGAAGGCACTCTTCAAATATATTCAAGATAAAATGGTTATTTTGCTCTCTAACGACTATTGTGTCACCCATAGTTTGATGATTACTAAACTAAGGAATTGCATCCGCCATTGGTGAAAGTGGATAAAAGAAATTTATTTTATATAAACTAATTAATATTTTTCAAATTTACAATACTATGGTCCGATTTCATAAATGCCAGTTAAATGTATCATATATTAACAAACAATTATAGCGATTTTCTAAACAAATCTAATTCTCTGAAATATTAAACAGCTTTGCTCGAAAGTGAATATTACTAAAGAATTATAATTCAAAAACAAAACGTCTATTTTTATCCGGAACTTTAATAAGAACGAGATACATCGGATTGATTGGATTTACAAATTTAACCAAATAGTACATTCGCATGCATACTAAAAGTGTTCAGATAACCTAGTATCTCTTTTCTATTGCATTAGAAAATCAACACCCAAATTGGTTTTATTTGATAAGAAACTAAAGCATAAGTTAGTTCTTTCTGCCAGAAACAAAACAGTTCAGTTGATGATGAAAATCCTTGGACAAGTCACATGATCACAGCAGTAATGGGTCTGTGATTGGCCATGCGAACTTAGAGTTCTTGCTTGCTGATTTAATGTAATGAAGCAATTTCTGTTGATAAAATTTTAAAATAAACAAAATAAAACTAAAATATTGAAACATTAATTATTTTCAAAATAAACCTTTCCTAAATGAGCAAAGCATTAAAAAACATAACAGATAAACTAAAATAAGGACTCCCCAATAACCAGTATATAAGCATTCAATTTTTATATTAGGATCAAGCGGTAATGGTACTTAGCAGTAAATACTTTTAAAATTAAAGCGGATGAGGCCGTTTTGTATTTTCCCCTAAAAGCGGCATATGACCTTGGCAATCAGTCCGCTAAATTATAAAAATAAATAAGCAGATTTAACTATTATGATAGCAGAATTGTATCCAACATCAGGCACGGAAGGCATAATTTATTAGATTGTGTAAAGATTTTCATTTCAATTCTGACTGTCTTCCAACGTTTACTAATTTAAGTTGTGTTACGAAATAACAAACTATTTCTTTTCAGTTTCCCTTTTACAAAACGAGTATAACGTATACTCGTTTTGTAAAAGGGAAACTAAAAGTATACTGTATACGTAATATATTGCTAGATACTCATAAAATATAAACAAAATAGGTCTATATCTCAATGCAAAATTACAGAAGCAAATACTTTTTGTGTCAGAATAACTGCAGAACAATTAAATTCTATAATTAATATTGTCAGAAAATTTTGTTCGAGGTAGCGTCGCTATATTAATGTTTCGTTCATTCTAATTGTTTAGAAAAGGTATTTTAATTCGTAAAAGTGTATTAACTATTGGCAAAATGAATTAACATCGAAGGTCCAGGGGCGCCACAGTCGTACCGATAACGAAATAATGGCAACGCCAGCAACCAACCGGCAACACTGTAGTTGAAACTATTTTTGTTTTGACTTTTATTTACGATCAGTTTTAGAGGTTATATTTAATTAAGACCAAATACTATTGTTCATCGCTAAAATATGGAGGTTTCTCCAAGAAAATCGACGCATTTAAACATTTACGTTTTCTTTAGGACAAACTGATTTAGTTTTAAAATTTATTTTACTAGTGAGGAAGCGGGGTGTTTATTCTCCCTTACACCCATTACGCTTGTTTGTATATCTTTCTAAAATGATTATTTTTTGTATATTGTTTAATTTTGATTTAGTCAATTCTATTAAATATTATTATAATTCTAAATCATACAATAGAAGAATCTTTAAAAATAGAATAAATCGATTAATTTCGAAACTAGTGGCATTGCATATGTTTCCTTGCAGTCTGATTGTCGAACAGAATTTAACAAACCACAAACTCATGTATTTAGGACTCACCTGGCGTCTCATTTTCTCTTCATGTATCTTCCGCGATCGCATTGATGGCTTGACATCGACAACTAGGTCCGGGTTGACTTTTTTCTTGTACTGCAATCGATGCCGACGACCCTTCATGTGCATTTCTTTTGCGTTGGGATCGTTGAATCGACACTCGCACAATTTGCAATTAAAACTAATCACTTTGCCTTCTTCGTTCTTTATTTCTTCAATATAGTCTTGTCCAACAGGTTGAATATCAGGCTCAGGAGTTTCTTCAACTGTAGTATCTTCTTCTTTAGTCTAATATCAGACAAAACGAAAAAAAACATCATTAGCGCATGTACTAAAATAACACGGCTCTATTAATAGTTATGCTGTAGTTGAATGTGACGTCATTATAATGTATATTACAAAGATGAACTTAGATTATTTAACTGCATGATTAAAATGTTATTTTATAACAAATAAATTATGGATAGATATAGCTAAACTCTGTTCAATAAATATACTTCATGGTGTAAGATGATACATTTATAAAAAAAAAAAATAGCTACATTCGCAATTACCTGTGCTCCATTGTTGGCGTTAACGCCAAGACCGCCCGATGCAACAAAGTTGATTTTTGGTGTGCTAGTCACTGATTTTTTGGCAGCTGCACCGCCAATTACTTCCGGTTCTGTTGGTGGAATCGGTTTCCCTAATTTCGTGTGCAGCATGACTACTTTTTGATGTTTTGAGCCGCGAATATGAGCAGCGTATGCATCATTACCTGTACATGTTACATCGCATAATTGACAACGTAAAGAATTTCCGGCCCGATTTTGACTTGTAACATTAACAGAAGCAGTTAGTTTTAAAGAAGCTTCACGTTTCTTGTGTTTCTGTCCTTCCAAATGTTCACGATACGTCTAGAACAAAAAAACATTTAAACTGCTGTAGTAGATTAATTTCACCATAATTTAACAGATAATAAATAACGTAAATAACTTTCTGAAGAATCAAATGTAGAGCTTCTAACTTTATTATAAGTAAATATTTCCTGTTAAAAGTAGCCCTAGGTGGGCGATTCGCTAACCTGTGGTCCAGCACAGCTGATTTTACAGACATCACAGTAGTGCAGCTGTTGAGGTTTTGGCGCAGGTTTCGGTCGCATATTCTTGCCGCCGGCACCTCCACCTTTCTTGTATCCTTGCCAATTATTTGTTTTGCCACCAGTTGCTTGTGTTGCCCCAGTAGATTGTTGTGCCACGTACATTGTAGCAGCGGAATATAGAGCGGCATCGTATCCAGAATAAGTAGTACTTGAGTTAGCTGCTTCTAACGAAAGAATAAATAGTCATAGTGTTTTTGTTTAGTTAACTAGTGGTTAAACATTTTAAATTATTTTTATATCAGCTTGGCAAATGTTAAGGATGTTCAGGAGGTACAATCGTAGAAAAAAGCAAAAAAAATTAAATTAACGAATATCTAAACTTTGAATAATGCCCAGTTGCAGAAAGGTTCGTCATGTGTCGAAGTCGAGATTTTAATAGAAATGCACCTTTCGACTATCTAATAAATAGCTACATATACTATTCCATCATTATGCATAAAACACAACTGATTTTTACTTTCTTTTACAAAATAATAAGTATTGTAATCACGAAAAAAAAAACATTCTCGAAATTTTAACGGAAATACACCTTATTCGAGTCTGACTATTTTTGGAATGACGTCTGTGTGTGTGTGTGTCTGTCTGTGAGTCTGTATGCGCTCTACAGCCTACACCGTTGAAGATCAAATTATGAAACTTTAAACTTGAGATTTGTATATGCCTGGGAGGAAACCCTCCTATTTTTGAAAAGCATATTCAAACCGGAAGTGCATGTTTACTTGAGTCACTTTTTGCATATCTCCGAAACGGCTGCACTTACAGTAAAAATAGTTAGAATAAAACTGAAAGATATTAATGATTTAAACAACTTTTGTTTGAAACATTTCTTCAAAAACTGTACCAGTTACGAGAAAACTGCTATTATCCTATTTATATTGCCATACTTACATAGGTATGGAAAGTTATATATAATAAATCGCATCTACTATGCATGTCAACTGTTTTAAATATTCAATTTTTTTGACATTTAACATTTATTGTCAGTGTCACAAATAAGTTTAGTGAAAAACCATTATAAAGGTTAGTAAATAATTTAAAATAGTATATATAAATATTTTCTCTGGTTTAAAGTTAATTTGAAAACTAAAAAATGCCCAGCCACAATAATTTTTAATAATATGTAATGAATAATTATATTTTCTTTATACTACTATAAAATCTAAAATACATGTTTTCTTTGGAAATCTGAAAATAAACTAACTTTGCACTTTTATTGGACAATGAATGAAAATATTTTCTTGAAATTTAAACATTTTATATTTTTATTTATATAGTATCAAATCTAAATATACCGACTACGTAAAAGAAAGTTTAGGGCCAACACATGGCCGATGTTTGTATTTAATATGTAGTTAATATCATAATTAAAACTACAAATATTGGTATTTTCATGTTTTTTGATTCCGTTTTCTAAACATGCCACTAATCCGACAATTCCAGTAAACCGATACCACCAACTTTTATATAGTGCCGGATTAGTGAGATTCTCATATAAATAGTGTTTAAGTTAAGTCGGTTAAGTTCTTGTTTGGTAGACGATATAGGAATATTGTTAAACAATAAATAATAATAAATATAAAAATGTAGAGATCCGCAAAGACTAGCAGTGTTAGATATAAAAATCAAGCACAATCCAGGGTGAAGCAATCTCCATTGAAATGATTAATCTGTGACAAATTGAAAATCTCGCTAAACGTTTATATATCTATCGAGAGGAACAAACGTCACCCTACAAGTTTTGCATAGACTAACGTAAATAGACTTACGTTTCGGTTGTGCAACAGGTTGGGCTGCTACTGTTGTTTGAGCAGCGGGCTGGGCGTATGTTGCAGCTTGGTATCCGGTTGGATTTGCTTGATAACCACTAGCATATTGACTAGCCTTTGTAGTAGCCTGGAACGTGTCGAACAAAAGTAATTTTTTAAAACTGTTTTTTGTGTCTAACAATGACACTACGAACCCAACTAACAAGCAATGAACGATGAGCGCATGATTAACATCACAATAAAATAAAAACACAATATTATTCTTATTTTCATAACGAAAATAAATTTAACGCCGGCAGACTTAATGTTATTCGATGAATTAAATATTTCGCTCCCAATTATGTATGCATTACTTCATCTATTCCAAAATTAAAAAATATGTATGTAATCATCTAATTTCTTCATAGTGTGAAACAAAAATTGCAGCAAGTTTTGTTATAATTTCTTGTGTAATCTAAGTATAAATACTTATGAGTAAATAAAAATACGTAGTATAACGAGTCAAATCCAATTGTTTTTAAAAATGAGACGCTACTAAATTAATGGCGAATTAAGTTGTTTGAAAAATTAATGAAATATTAATGTTTAGTGCAATGTAATATACATACATATATATATATATATATATATATATATATATATATATATATATATATATATATATATATATATATATATAAATATAAATATATATATATATATATATATATATATATATATATATATATATATATATATATATATATATATATATATATAATATATATATATATATATATATATATATATATATATATATATATATATATATATATATATAAATAGAAATAATCAGATATGGTAGATATCTTGTGTGTAGATTAGGATTTAAAATCAAGTTTTAACGTACCTGTGGTTGGGCTTGCGGCTGGGCTGCAGCCCTCTGCGCATACGCCGTGGTACTGTACGCAGTCTTCGGCGTAGCTGTCTCGTACCCAGTGGCTGCAGCATACCCCTGCGTTTGTCCTGCGGCCGCTTGCTGATAGTACGTTTTGTTGGCGTCGTAACCTGTTGCAGCAGCACGGCCGTAACCATACTCATAAGTAGGTGTTGTACCAGTTCCAACAGCTAAATGTTTTTACATGCATCATAGTGAATATATTCAATACCTGATCTCTACTATCTACCAGTCATCCAACCGAAATGAAATGTTAATGAAAACTAATACGATGCAATCTAGATTATTAGAATGATCCAAAATACCAACAAAAGGTGTTAGAAAGTTCTACGCTGTCTATAACATAATACAACAACAAATACGTTCGTTAACATCAAGGATGCTACTAGTAACTACTAAATATTTTCATTTGGTAAAATAAAGGTACTAACATACAAGAATCATTCGCAAGCAAATATAAAGCCTGATTTATAAGATGACTACACGTTGACTTACATCATGACGGGAGAGAATATTATGAAATAACTATTCAAAATATGTTTTGTTTTATAGTTTAGTTGTGTCAAAAATAAATTTAATAATGCACTAAGCGTCGATTTTCTCGCTAACTTCTAATAACAGCAAAACAATTGGCGGCAATTTAATCTTTTATAATGCTATTTAAGAATTATTATTGTTTCGAAATTCCTTGGTTACTAATACTAGGATATAATAGAAAATGGACAACAATAAACTTAAATTAAAACATCATGTTATTTCGAAAGTGTTTTTATGATTTATATAGGATTAATTAAAATTTGCGTCTTTTGCTAACCTCGGCAGTGCTATGCTGTTGTAAACAGTTTATTTCCACAAATAGCGATAAAAAACTACTGTGTATCTAATACATAATTGACTTAATTAGTTGTGGTCGACAGGATATGTTTTTATATATCAACATCACTCACAGAACGGAGTTCTATACAATAAGATGTATATCACTATTTCAATATTATTTTTAAAATAGGAAAAGGCACTACCTACAAATCTAGTCTAGATTAGGCGATAATAATACATAGATGTCAAACTATGATCAAATAAATAAATATACGTCGATTACAATATAACACTAAAGATGATATGTATAAATCCGCAAAGCCTAGCAGAGTTTGATATAAAATCAACCACAATCCAGGGTGAAGCAATTCACTTTTTGTTTATTACTCTGTGACAAATTGAAAATCTCGATAGACAATTTGTATCTATCGCGAGGAACAAACGTCACATAAATTAAAAATTTATATAATAAATTAATCGCTACTGTTGAGTAAAAGTTACTATTTTCAGCATTTGATGATTTTTACTTTCTTATACAAATGTATATAAGGAATCATGAACATTTTTGAACTCGAAAATACACCTTTTGACCTTCCCTGAGTCGAGTCTGACTATTTTCAGAAATCTGTGTATGTGTGTGAACGCTCTAGAGCCAAATGCTATAATCATGAAACTTAAAACTTGTATATAGCTCGCAACAAAACCTATTTTTGAAAAGAATATTTAAACCGGAAGTGCATGTTTACTCTATTATATATAAATATTTTGTTAGGATCTTAATTCATTTGAAAGCTAAAAAACGTCCGGCCGTTATGATTTCTAATATAACGAAATAAATAATTATATTTCTTGAATTTTTTAAATTTTATATTTGAATATCCTTCCTATCTAAACAAAATATACCTATGTCCAATGCAAGACACTGTAGATGTTTTCAATTAAAACATCATGCCATATATTTTCTCTAATATATATTAAATTATCTAGCAATAATTAAATATAATTGTTGCTATGCAAGTCATATTTACTAATAATTCTATTTATAATAACGTTGCATAAAAAAATAAACAATACTTTAAATAATCGCTCCTAATGAAAATTATGGTAGTTGTAAAAGTATTATCAAACACTACATACATAATTATTTTTCAAAACGATTCATACGATCCCTCAATTCGAATGACAAAATTAATGGAAAGTTTGATCTATTTTTAAACTTTTCAACTAACCAATTGCAATCACATCAAACAAATAATTTAAAGAACTAAAATGCAACCAAGACATACTCCATTAATCAATTATTATTATTACTTTCTCATATAACGTAATAAGTATTTTAATCTCAACATTTTAACGAAAACATCCATTTTGAGCGCCTCTTATAATCTATATTAAACATTTGACACAGATGTCTATTAGTAGGCAAGTAATTCAAAAACGGTTGAGTCTAAAATTATGAAACACGATCATAAGTTTTTTAAAAATTAAATTTATGCTTTTTATAATCGGTTTATAATTAACATATTCTTTCCGAAATTATCTTTTATTACAAACATATTTACACAATCAACTCTTTCGACCTTCCCGATAATAAATATAAGCAGATATTTCGATCAGATATAAATTTGCATGTAACTAATCTAGAATATATATTTTACACGAACCTCGTAATTAAAAATAATATTTACTGATATATAACAATGATTTAAATCAATAAAAAAATACAAAACGTTTCTTTTTTGTCTATTTAAAAATGTTTTTAATATTTCGATTTAGGTACTTATGAGTATTTCTTGTTAAAATAATTATTTTTATTAAATTTCGACTTGGACATTTTTCGTAAATAAAATATTTATTTATTACTCCGTATAAGACAGTAAAAAATTACTTACGTAATAGTAATTGTTTTTAGAAAATAGAATTTCCAAGAAACAATTGTAATTATTTGTTATAATTGCAAAAAAAATTATATAGTAATTAAATATAAACGAATAAATTTGGTTAGTTCGCATAAAAGTGTATGGATAAAATTTATCAAGATTGATCAATTGAAAGTGAATCAGATGGCAAACTCAATCATCCGTATTGTAATACAAATGTATTTTGAGAATGTGATCAAACCCATAAACAACTGATTATTCCGCTATATTAGTTCGTAGTGGAACAAACTGGAAAAACCCAAGTTCAACAAAGAACAAGTTATTTATATTAAAAAAAATTATTACATTATATTTGCTTCAATAGCTTTGTACGCTTTAAAATGGTAATAATTTAGAATTTCGCTTAAAATGTTGAGACATTCATAACTTTCAGATAAATTATAATATAGAACGCAGTTTGATTTAATTTATTTATATTATTTCGTTTATTAATCATTATAAAGTATCACGCTTTTCCTCAACTAGAACCTTGGTGAAAGCAGTATGATAATAATAATAAAACCAAAATAAATTTAATTATTCTGATATTATCGAATTTTAGCGTTATTAACTTGTTTTAATCATTCTTTTCTCTATTATGAATATTTTAGTTACAAATATTGGAAAAACTAAATAATATGGTGACTTTCTTACGCAACTAATAAAATAAGACACATTTGATAATAGAAAACAATGGCTCTTATAAAATAGGTAAAATAAAACCGCACGGCTTAAAAAAATAGTTGAGATCGAATAAATATCTATATTTTATTTACTACTGCAAAGTATTCAACTTGACACTAGCTTTAAGAAGTTTAATATTAATTTTAGGCTCGAATTACATTATTTGAAGTGAACCGCAGAAAACTGCATTATTAAAAATTAAAGCTAACCTTGGGACATCACAATTACACAATATTTGAGTTTTTGCATGAAAAAACATCGGCCATGTGTTGGCCCTAAACTTTCTTTTACGTAGTCAGTATATTTTGATTTAATAGTATATAAATTAAAATATAAAATGTTTAAATTTAAAAGAAAATCTTTTCATTCATTATGTCCAGTAAAATTGTAAAGTTAGATTATTGTCAGATTTCTAAAAAAAACATATGTATTTTAGATTAAAAATGTTCGATTCTATAGTAGTGTAAAGAAAATATAATTATTCAGTACACATTATTAAACATTTTTAAGGCCGGACATTTTTTAGTTTTCAAATTAACTTTAAACCTTACAAAATATTTTCAAATAATATTTTAAATTATTTACTAACCTATGTAACACTTTTTCATTAAACTTATTTGTGACAATAAATGTTAAATGTCAAAATATTTGAATATTTAAGATGCGATTTATTATATGTAATTTTCCATACCTATGTAACTATGGCAATATAAATAGGATAATAGCAATTTTCTCGTAACTGGTACACTTTTTGAAGAAATGTTTCAAACAAAACTTGTTCAAAATATTAGTATCTTTAACTTTAATTATAACTATTTTACTGTAAGTGCAGCCGTTTCGAAGATATGCAAAAAATGTCTCAAGTAAACATGCATTTCCGGTTTGGATATGCTTCTCAAAAATAGGAGGTTTTCTTCCCAGGCATATACAAATCTTAAGTTTAAAGTTTCATAATTTTATCTTCAACAGTGTAGGCTGTAGAGCGCATACATACACAGACACACACACACAAAGACGTCATTCCAAAAATAGTCAGACTCGATTCAGGGAAGGTCAAAAGGTGGATTTCCGTAAAAAATCTCGAGATTTTTTTTTTTCGTGATTATAATACTTACTTATTACTTCGTAAAAGAAAGTAAAAATAGATTTATAGTAAATAAAATTATTTTTGATACAAACTTTAAGCAATTATAAAATTATAATTCACGACAATCTCGAGATAGAAATTGCTATATATGTATATATTGTAATAATCTGTAGCTCAATTCATGTTTATAAATTGTTAAGAATGTTTCCAGAATTATAAACACCAATAATATAAAAAACGAAGAAAGCTTATATTTAACTACATATGCAATTAAATTTATAAAATTCAATTCTAAATATCAGTGGACCAAATAAACATTTCTGTTTGTAGTAAAGACAAATAAATCGTTATTCTATAGGTTATCTAAAACAGCATGCACAGCGAAAAAGCGGGATTCTATGTAATTCCAACCTAATAAATGTACTGACCTGCATATGTGCCCTGCGTTGCTGCAGCTTGATAAGTTGTGTCGTAACCAGTTGCAGCACGTTGGGTGCCGTAACCTGCGGCCGCTGGCGTTGGGGCTACAGCGTAGCCGGCCTGACCAGCCTGGTACGCCGCCCCAGTAGCTGCTGCTGCAGCAGCACTATAATCGTACACAAAGAACATTTTTAACACAATTTTTCGCAAAAAAAAAACAACCGTTCTCCACGATTATTCAATGCGTCTGACTACTCATAGCAATACGTTCCTAATATAACAATTCAATGTACAAAATAAATAAGTAACAAGCATTTTGTTTGTGATAAGCTCTGGAATAGTAAAGGTAAATTATAGATAAGCTTATGCTTTTAATGGGGTTAGTATTGATTGGCGACTAATTAAATTATGAAAATTTCTAGTTTGATAAATTCTATGCCTGTAGGAAGAGAAAAGTTATGTATTTATTGATCCATTTCAAAATTGCAGCAGCCATTAAAATTCACCAAGGACGCCGGTAGTGTGTAATGTGCCAAATAAATAACAATATTTGATTTAATACTTGCTAAATTGAGAGAATAACAACAAATAATTAAAGTACATACGTGTATTGAGTTCCTCCGTGAGTAAATCCAAAATAATTATTTGTAGCCATTCTATATATCGCACATAGAAAAACACAAATATCAACCACGCCGAACGAACAAACGCCGCTCAGACAGGAAGCGGATTAGAAATAAAATGGCGCCTGTAGTTCCTAAAATCGAGTAGAGGGGAAATGAATATATTTATTTTTAATTTAAACAGTTTCTAGAACTTAATTTATAGTACATAATTTATTAACTTTATTAATATATAGATTTATTGACATAAATATAAATAAATCGAACGACTTTAATATTTTATTAAATTTATTATTAGACACCTAGCGTACAATTAATTAACTAATCAGTGTTGCAAACTATATTAAAACTAATTTCGAATTAAAATTTATACACTTCCTCACTAAATAACGTTTAAAAACGTTTTCATACCTAGTTTTAAATTTTAATATCATTGAAAGTTTGGTAATAATATTTTGGAGTTGGAGATATTTAGATTGTTTTTATAATTTTACAACCATTCTTTATTAACAACACTGTCGAACTGACATATTGTATGGAATGACAGTTGTCATGCATATTTGATAAATACGCAAAATTATATTCATTTACTAATATTCACTGTTATAATTTGATGAAATGGTAAGCATTAATTTCGTAGAAATATATTTTTGTATAACTTATAAGTGTAATTAAAAATTATGATTAACCTTATTTTTATGATTTGTTCAGCATGTAATTTGTTAATTTGGTTTTCCAGTCGGCGATTTTCAATTTCCAAAGTCTACTTTCTGTAGTTTTACTTTTAATCTGCACATGTGCGTATTTGCGATCACTTTTTCCTAGTATTATGGATAGAAATAAAGTAGGGTTAGTATATAATCAAATGTAAAACTTGGCGCCGTATTCTATAGAATATTGTTTTCAGATTAATGGGTACGTTTTGGAAATGTGCAAGAATAGGAGAACGTAAATCACCTTATGTAGCTGTTGCATGTGTAATAATGGCTTTTTCATTATTGTTTATGACTTGACAATAATTTTATAATTGTTAATATTCTTATAAATAAATAAATAAAACATTCTTTTGTATTAAAATCATCATAATATTTATTATTAGACAAGTATACAAATACTTTTCAAAAAAGATCTTTATATCATTCATATATAACCTTAATAATTTGTAATTTTTTATAATCAAGTTGAAAAAAATTGTACAACTGCTTTTTATGTATAAAAAGAAGTCTTTATTCCGGGTAATCATAATTTTGTTCAACTATTTTTTAAAACCTATAATTTCGCTCATTTCACTTGTTTATCTGTTACAATCGACAATTTGTACACTTATTTTCTCATTATTAGTCAATAAATAAAATATTACTTGTTGATTTAGATCAACTGTTCTTAACTGCTATACCGTGAAATTTTGATCTTCCATGTTTACCTATTAACTATAAAATAAGAGCGGTAAAGCGTAGCTGTTTGGAAGTTTTAAATTTAAAGTGTAAAATGTTCTAGATTATATTAACTCTGTTATATTAAGTATTTGAATAAATAAATCTATTTTTAACGAATGTGTGATTTTTTATCCTACTATAGTCCGTTTTTCGTAAGAATTCTTCGTTTGTCTTATGATGTACTTTGTCGCACTCTCTTATGCTATGTTAGGGATACTTTCTGTAATCATAACCATGTAAGGGATTACTTAAAAAAAAATCTGCATTACGGAAAGTATTTGAGAGATAAATTAATAATTATTATTATTATTAATTTGATACTTCAGTTAACTGAAAATGTGATATATCTATAATGTGTTACGTGGTTACAATTACTTAACATGACGTAAGATTTCCCTAACTTACAAATAACTCGACATAATTCCGACAGATTGTTTTAAGTGTATGCATATTGTCTATTGTAACAAAATAACTAATAGGACATATGCAATATGAAGTAATTTTCATTGAACGAACAAAATTATGATTGCCCATTATTTCTATATATGTATTATATAAATAAATATATTCCAAGCACATTTATCTTTCCTATAAAAACGTATGCCTAATATATGGTTTAAAAAACTTTTTAGAATATATACGTAAAAATTTCGTAGCTAAATACATCCAAATGGTTTGTTAAATCTAAGTTTTTACCCCCGTTTAATTATTACAACTTACATTTAATTTTGTTCTCTTTTGAATTGACATACGCTTTCATTCATATTTTGAAAAATTCTAACGCATTGAAAATAGATTTATTGCTAATATTATTAGACTAGTTTCAATGGTTGGCTAAGGTTATTTTTTATCAATATATTTTTATTTAACAAAAAATGTATGTACAGTCGCGCAATATAGTTTTGAGTATTTTAATCGACATGTTTGGATTTAGATCACTCAATATTATTCATTAACCACGTTGCAAATGACAATAATATTTCAGAACATTTGGTGGTCGACAATTATGGTCAAGTAGATTTTTTCGCCTTTTCTAATATTTTTAACTACAATATTGTCAATTGAGTAAAGAGATGATTAAACTAAGAATATATTATGATAGCGTTTGCTTTCTAAAAATGCAGTTTTTCTTTATAATTGCATAGCGTAAAATAGTAATTCCAACAAAACTTTCTGTGTTACACTTTGTAATTTATGCTGCACTTGTAATAAATAAATAAATTGTCGAAAAAAATGGGAATAAAAGCTTATATGAAAATATTGACAAGCTGGAATGAAGCGCTTGAAGTTTAGAAAAATATTACTAGATTGGAATGAAAAAAGTTTCTAAGCAATCTTAGGCGAATTTTTACGCTTAACTAAAATGCTTTAGTGTGTATCTATAAAGTGCAGCATATGTCGACATTTAACATATCAAGTTATTGTATCAGTGACGTATGTTATAAGCATTTTATTTAATATAAGCATAAAGTGTATGTGTCCCAAAACTAATATAGGCCACTGTACAAAACTATTATAAAAGTAATGTGCTGAATAAACAAACAATTATTTTAGAATTATATTAAGAAGTGACGACTTTACAAACAAATGCAATGTTTTTGTTGTTCTAATTACACAAAAAGCCGATGTGATTTTTGCTAAAATCTAGACAATCGATTAACAGATGAATACCTATATGTACAGAAAACCTTTGTTTAAGTATCTGCAAATATCTAACAATTTTATAAATACGGGTTTATTGAAAACTTATATAAGTTATATAATGACAGAGACGCGACTGGACCATATAATTATTGTACGTAATTATTGTTGTCCTACAAAAATGTTTATTTTATACTCACTAAATAAACAAAGAAAAAACATTCAATGACTGAACGTATCTCCTCTACACATAAATATATTTATATTCGTAAAAAAGACAGTCTTCTAATAGGATATCAAAATGAATAATTTTGATACAATTAAAGCTAAGTATGAGGTGCCGTCTGGTAGGTATACATAATTTTTATTTCATTCTTTTATTCATTTTTCATTATTCAAAATTACTTAAGTGATGTGAGTTTTGTGATTTTTGTTATATTTTGTGTTGGTAACTAAATTAGTGATTTTATATGCGTGTGCTAATTTACTAAACGCTTAATTTTTTTAAATAAAATATTTGTAACCATAACAAATTTAATCCGACATCGGTAACACAGTCATTTTTTTAACCGAAGTTGTCTCAAACTACAGTTGATTTTCATGAGCTTGGTTAATAAATGCAAAAGGTTAGCAGGAAGCATTTGAACATACTGAGGTAAGGTATTATATTGTGAATGCTTGAGAAAGAGTTGTTTGCCACCCTATTTTTGGGAAAAAGCGATGTTTGTACGTATGTTAATTGTTTATACTATGAATTGTTTATAATTACTGTTTTGACTAACTAATAATTAGTATAAATATTAGCATAATTATGTATAAATAATGTAATGAGTTTGAATGGAGCAAAAGATGTTTGTAAGGATAAAGTTGTATGGTGAAAGATTGTCAAGATATGAATTGATGTAAAGGGTTTTCTGCTACCCCATTTGATGGGACTAGGCATGAAGTTATGTATGTATAATTATGTAAATCAATAAATGAGTATGGTTACATGTAAATGGAAGCATTTTCAATTTAATTAACGATAATTTAAATTAAACGTTGATGTAATTCTAATAGATAAGCAATACAATTAAATGAGCCAATCCTATATTTTAACAGGATTGGACTTATTAATCGGATATAAAAACACGACGTATCTCAAGTTTAAGTGATTAATCCGACTAAGTTATCATAAACAACTAGCGGAGATATATTAAACTTCAGTGTGTATTTTTGCGTAAAATATCAGAATATCTGTGCTAATGGAACGCTGCGTGATTGGAATGATAGTTAAAATTAAAATATGTACAATCTATTACATTTTGTGGATGCATGAAGAAATACAGATATATTTTAACAAATGCTAGATATATTAATATGGCTTAAGGCAGTTATTTGTAAAGCTTCTAATTTCACGTTCATATTGCAATACATTGCTAGAAATCTTATTTATAAAATGAGATGTAACTCATTCGGTTTATAACAAATTTTAATCGGTTATACGCAAATCAAATTAAAAATGCTTTGATGTAACTACACTCTATGTTTAGCGCGAGTTATGATCCACAAAATGCTGACCATTATATAAATATTATATTACCATATAATAAATTTATAAGTAGAAGGTAATTGTATGACTAAGTGTCTTTTGCTCTTAATCAGTGTACATGTAAGAGATAAACATTAAAGAAACCTGTGTAACAAAATTTGTAAGCAAACAAATTTTCCTTTATTGAATAAAAACCAAAATTCGCGTGTAAATAAGTTAGTTTGACGCGCCTTCTTTATTTATATATATATATATATATATATATATATATATATATATATATATATATATATATATATATATATATATATATATATTACATACCAATGCCTTCTGCTTCGTAAATTCGTGAAAAATAAAATCAAAACATGAGCAACATTCCTAACTACCAATTGCAATATGTCCTAAACTAAACCATAAGAGCGAAGTATCCTCTTTACTTGAGAAATAACTTTACCTGATATTAGTGAGAATGTGCTTAAGGGATTAATTTAAAAGTAGAAATGAATTAATTGAAATATTTACTTTTCGTAATTTAAATCATAAAACTCACATCATTAAAAATGGACATTTTTGTGGAAGGCATATTTTATAATCTCAATTATAATTCATTCATTAATGCATGACAATAAGTTACTAGCATCCAAACAACGCCTCATAGCTAAGGTAAACAATGTTTGTAAAATGAACAAGTTACCTTATTACATTCAAGATTTAGGTATAGAAATGGGAAAGTCACCGAATATCAAACAGTACCTTATAAAGAAAACTACACCTTTTTGCGGGAATTACGTTAAATAAATGCAAAATCTTTGAATTCAATATTTCATTTTAAGAAGAAGAATCATATTTACTTTCGTAAAAATAAAAATAGAAGTTTTAGGTAGACATATAGTATAAGTATAAATAGTTTAATATATTCAATTATATGTGAGAGCTGTATAAAATCAAATGCATACATATTTTAAAAAATCAATAGTTATAAATTATAACTATTTCATGTATTATGATTATAACTTATAAACATAATACATAAAATATTACTTACATACTTCATGGTGTTGACATTTTTAGATTCTGTTTCATGCACGAAACAGGATTTGTGATACCTGTAAATAAATTAGAATATTTTATTATTACTTTATATTTTACTGTTATGTTTAGCTATAATATTAAGCGATCAAACAACGTTAAAAGACACATACTCGTAGAATAACCAAAAACAGACTATTTATATAATAGACAAACTATTCTCAATTCTTTTACATTATAATTTGATAACGACGTTTATATTATATCACTAGGCCCTTAAAAAATATATGAAATAAATTTGTAACCTATTCTTCACTCAAATTCATTAAATTCTTTATACATACTCTTCTATTCTACTTGCTCATAACTTTTCTTTCGCGTAACTCATACTCAATCATATCACAAATTAATCAAATATATATCAAGTATATAAACATTTAATAATTGATCATGCTATCAACTGTCGCTCTTTTTAACTACTGCTAGTTGTGGCGGTTTAACACGATATATTAAAGTATTCCGATTAAAATTGTGAATGAATAAAATAATAAGTACCTGGATGTTTGGCCTGAGAAATGGCAGTGTTTACCCCGAGTCTTTACTATCTGGTCATTTCTAAATATTTATGTTTGTGCTTTGCTAGCATATCGGTAACAGTGACCAGTGTTTTGATAGCCGGATTCGATTTGGCGATGTTTTGAAGTTCGGCGAGATGAGCGACGCAAATGTGATGCATTGTTGCGAGTTCCCGGGCGGTGTCTGGCTTGCAGGTGACGCGCGGTTCGCCGGGGTCACCTATAGCCGACAACTGATCCAAGAACACGACCATACGTTCTTTGTTCTTTAAAATGAACGGATTCACCACTTCCATATATGGTTCCTTCAATAAACACAAATATTATAAAACAGTATACAAAAGTCTTAGTTGTAACCAGGTTAGTAAATAAAATACCCTGTAGTTAAATAGAATAGTTGCATAATATAGACTAGAGTTAATTATTATACAATAAAGAAGATCTAATTTTAATACTAGGGTCATTAGATCACTTGAACTATACTAAGCGTAAACTATAATATTTACGGAAAACTTATTTCGAAAAACATTCATTTACCATAAAAGGATTGTTTAGTAAATCTCTGTATGCAACTGCCCCATTTATACTCCAATTAATTTAAAATAAAATGTTGCTTACTCATTTGGTAAAGAAAATAAACTATATATTCAAAAACGTTTTACCTTTAAAAAGATTTGTTAGTTACATATTTTAAGAGTAATGCCCGATTGTACCAACTCAAATGAACTTTAATCAGAGATAATTTTTGTTTTATTTTGCTAATAAAGTCAATCTCAACGTACAAATTAATTACAATCAGTTTAAATTTACCAAATATTATTATTCATAGTAAATAAACTATATTTATGGATATATTCTACTAAGCAAATTCATTTTTGTTAATGCGATTGGCCATTTGAGGTAAAGAAAGTATTGTATTATGACTATACTATTTTTCAAACTTTTTGGCAGTGTGGAGTCTTATGGGAAACTGTAAAGCCAAGTTACCTCATAAGAAGCAATGCGAAAGACGAAGATTGAGATAATTTTTCTATCTTTGTTTAGCTTATAGTATGGTAATATATATTACGGAACTGACTTGAAGATTTACAACCTCAGATAAACACAAAGATAAAATTGTCAGCGTTACCAAAACAATTGAAATATTATTAACTCAGGCAATGACCAAGTCATTCAAATCATCTTCGTTAGAAGAGTCATGATAAGGAAATTTCCCAAATTATGATGACAATAACATACATGATCAATTATCAAATATTTCTACATTAAATGGTTGAGAACTAGTGATCAACATGGTATACCGACTCACGATATATACCTATACTGTCATATTTTTGTGGTGCAATACGTGCTATAATGTACGTATACCAACTTTAATTATAAGTGAGAATAGTGACAACGCTGTGCAGTTATCACGCATAAGAAAAGCACTGCCAAAAACTGTTAAAAATAGTATAGAAATCTATATCTTAACGTTTATTGTTTTAAAAATTCTATATCGTTTTCAAAATATTCCTGAAGAAGTGACTAATGTGTAAGCAAAAACCAATTTTTTAATTTATGTAATTGACGAAAGTTATTCTGTAAAAGCTATGAACGCAAATAGATTATTCGTAAAGACTCGGGAGTACATGTAGTGACTTTTGTAACCAGACGTGTATAGTCTGTTCACTTCCAAATAAATTCGGGATAGTCCGACTATTTTTTGGAAAACTAGAATCTATAGTAATGCACTAAATATTAGATTAATAACTTGATCAAACCTAACCAATAATAATTCACCAATACACAGTCTAAAACCCAAATGTTCTATTATTATATTTAAATAATGAATATAGTTAATTGTAATAAGATAATAATGAGTTGAAATAGGTTATTTATCTTCTCATGCCTCTTATTACTGTTGTTATTTCATTTGTCACTTAATCATGCAGTATTATTCAATTTAGACCTACTTTTCCACCGAACTCGACCAAATTCGCCAGATTCTGTAGACATTTGGCGACCATTACGAGTGAGCGAGTGGCGGCTGGACTAGGTGCTTCGCTGACCAAACCAAATTGTCGCGGATTGAGCAGGGCCGGACACAAAAGTCGCAGAAATATGAATCCGGATACAACACGTGTACGAACTAAACGCTCATTCGGCCATTTGGCGACAACGACTCGTTGCAAACAGCCACAAATGTATCGAACTGAGCGTGGACAAGCGTCCGGTGAAGTAAATATACTCAGTGTCACCTAATAAATAATTTAAAGAAATTATGATGTCACTCTTCAGCAACTGATATAATTTATAAATTACTTGGTCTAAAACTTGTAACAAAAACTCCGCATTACTACATGCATCATCGGGCGAGTCCATTTTCGCCGGATTCAATTCAGCACTTTGTTTGCTTTCCAATAATCGGAGAACAGTTTCAAGTACAGCCGCTTGAAGGAATCCACCGCATTCAGCGCGCATGTACAAGTCCATCAACGTGGTGGGTAGTGAGGCCGCGCGGAATAATGTCGACGTTTCTGTTTCTCGTGCAACTTCTGCCGCGTTCAGTTCTCTAAGAAGTTCAGTCTCACGGCCCTCCGCACGGAACACCCGCAATAAGGAAGTGGCTAGTGGAGCTCGATCGGCATGGCAGAGTTCGGCCAATGTTCGCACTGCTGCTAGGCCGGGTTCCAAGAGAAGTTGTTGCAAGGGACTGTACTCTTCTGCTGGCATTACCAAATCATGGAGGTATCTAGAAAACAATAGAAAATTTATTTAATTTGAAACTTATGGCTAGCTTAAATAATCAAAACCATAATATTCAAATAGCAATAGTTTCTTCGAAGAAGTAAACACTTCAATATGATTGATTAACAAATTAGATTATTACGTCATAACTATGCTATTTGTCACACTTTTTTTTCGCAATGTTTTTCTTATGGGCGAAAACTACACAGCGTTCACTATTCTCTTATAACTAAAGTTGGTATACAGGCACATTATAGCACGTATCGTACACACAAAAATATGACAGTATAGGTATATATCGTGAGTCGGTATACTATGTAGTGTTTTCAACAATGTATTGTAGAAATATTTGATTATTGAAAATGTATGTTATTGCCACCATAATTTGGGAAAATACCTTATCATGACTCTTCTAATGAAGATGATTTGAATGACTTGGTCATTGGCTGAGCATATAATAATAATATTCATATTAATAATAATATTTCATTTGTTATGGCAACGCTGATAATTTTAGTTGTGTATTTATCTGAGTTTGTAAATCCTCAGACATAGGCAGGTCAGTTCCTCAATATAGATACATCATCCTACCAGCTAAACGAAGATAGAAAAATTATCCCAGTCTTTTTCCTTTACATTACTCCTTACGGGGTTTTGGCATTTTATAACGCAATAGGCTATAGATGCATATAAAATAGTATATTCTTTTTAAGAATTTGAGATGAATGACATCTTAAATTATCAGTGATTATTTGTAAATTTCACAAATATTGAAATTATTTATAAGATACTAACATTTACATTATGTAAAATGAATAATAATTTCTTGTTTTTTTATATTTATTTTTTCGTATCTTTCCTAACTAAGCAGATTTACTGCGTATAAGAAAGTCGAGTGTAGGACACCCCAGATTCTTTTATTTCAAATTTATAAAATAATGATTTACTGTATATATTATAATTAAATGAAAGCATTTAAATGAAATTAGAACTATGATTTTTACTAATGGATGTAAAGGGTTTTCTGCCACTTCATTTGATAGGAACAGGCATGAAATTATGTATGTATGTATTTTTACTAATCTAAGAACAAACCTTGTTCGGAGTCTTAGTGATCCCCATTCACCCATCGGTGTAAGCCCAGACAACGGATACCATTCTTCTCGTTCCTCACCATTACCCAACGAAGATAAATCTAAAGTCAATTCAGCAACTTCCGAATCTTTTCCACGTTTACCTCGGTTATGTACAGTCAGTGTAAACGACACTATATCGCACGGAACATCGCTAACAAACAAAAAACAATGATAATTTATTGCTCCTTAATAATTATCCAGTCGTTAAATATCACATTTCAATGTTATATTATACTTTATTATGAATCAAAACAAATGATAGTAAATAGTTGTTAATTTAGTACTTAAATGGTTTTGTTATATCGGTTCGAGAATAGTAAAATTTAATAATATTTTTCATGACGATTTCGCAAATGTACATGTGTAGTTTCAAATATCTTGTAATTATTAAATAAATAATCAGAGGGAATTGCGAATGGCTACTTATAAACAGTATAAATACATACTCTATAACGAATTCTTCTTCCCAAACGGGATCAGGACCAGATTTGACACGAGTACGAGCGATTCGTACTTGATTGTTTAACTGTAACGTACAGTAAGGTTGTGGCACAAGTTTATATGGCAAACGATGAGCATCGAGAACGTGAAGACTGAGGCAACGTAGTTCACGCAAACGAGGAACCTAAACATAACCAACAACAAAAAATTAGCTATTTATAATAAATGTTAGGGTTTTTGATTTAAAGATATATAAAATAATAGTCTACTTACTTTGCAGGTAGCCCTGCTTAGTTGTGGCACACATAATGGTTTGAGCGCGTTCACCCATTCAGTACATTCTTCGCCCGATTGTGCTGCCAAATGGGTAACGGTGGCCAAGCATGGCAGTGCACGTTCTACGATTTGTAAACAATGTGGACGTTCCCACAAACTATCATGGACCTAAACATCGAATTATATCATAAAGGTAATATGAAAAATTGATTAAAAAAGAGTAGAAAACTCGATTTTAATTTCAAGTAATTACTCTAGTGTATGTTGTACATTATTATTAGTTTCTTGAATGTAAATATATATGTTTGTAATAAAAAAAAAATTAATATTAAATACAACTCATCTATACATTATTTTAAAGATTTTTGGTTAGGTAACATTGCTAGAATTGTTAATACAATAGACATAGTGCGAATTAAAAGATAAATGAAGCTGCGAAATTGTGGAAAATAAATATAAGTTCAACTTAAAAAATGGTTTATATCTTAGAAAAGAGATACTAATAAAAAAAGGTGTAATAGATTACCTGATAAAGATAGGCACAAGACAAATCAATCAACCCTTTCGGTTTGGTGCGTTTTGGATTTTCATATAGATACAAATGTGTATCAGTACCGTCTACTAGCAATACAAAGTACAGCAACTTCCATTTTTTGGTAACTTTATCCGATTTCCGATGTAGATATCCTTGATGTTTGATGCCACGCATTTTCTTTAAACCAGCTTGATCGCGACATTCGCGTAATGTAGCGTAAATCTTTTCGGCAACATCGAAATTCTGGTGTGGACTAGGTCCGGACTCATCTCCATGCGAACATCCATTAACAACCAACTGAAAAACATCAAAATTATTATTATTTTCAACAAATTAAACATAACGTGATTGGTTATTATTTTATCTTGCAAGATCATTCATTAATGCAAGGTATTACATGTAATACAGCAAAACAATCAATACATATTAAAGAAGAAGTCATGGATGTAAATATCAAAGCAAAACAGTAAAATATATTATTAAATTATTTATATTCACTGAATTTTCAAATAACAATAAATGTTCTTTATGATTGCAATTTTTTAAATGTTGATTCCATTTAGTCTTTGACGAGACTGACGCATTGATATGATTACAGTTTGTTTTACTGGCATTCGTAAGCGTTGTGAGTTGGGAATTTATACCAAAACATTGCCTTATAAAAAAAAGAACATTTGATGATACTTACAGGATGTTGAAGAGTATGCCCTTCGACAATTTGTTCTTTTCTATATCTATTTATAACGGCATCGAGACATTCGAATATACGACCACCCATCAAATATCGGACACCTTTTTTTTCAATTCGAAACCGTTGAATTTGATTATTAATATGGAAGAATAATGAATAATCGCCTGGTGAATTATCACTTGGTCGTACAAGAAAACTACCAGGACCAGCTAAAACATAGAATTAAAACATATTCGGCAACGCTGCATTTCTATATACAATTTTAGAAATTATAAATATTCTAAAAAAATGTTTACTAATAAATATTTGGTTCAACATCATTTATTTGGTCTTCACTATGTATTATTTAATTTTACAATGATCATAGCGTGCATATATGTATGTATATATGATTAGCGCATGTAAAATAGTATATATATATATATATATATATATATATATATATATATATATATATATATATATATATATATTATATATGTATATATATATATATATATATATATATATATTTATATATGTATATATATATATATATATATATATATATATATATATATATATATATACTATTTTATATGCGCTAATCATTGCTAAATTCACATAATCATACTAATAATTATCGTAATTATTACTTAGTCGTAATTAAACATCAGTAACCATATAGTATTTTACGAGAACATAGCATAAAAGATTTATCAGGAGTCAAACTGACTTGTCTAATTGAGTCGAGTCTAGTTATTATGATGACGTCACTTCTCATGAAAACTAGATTTGCTTAGATGCGTTTATATGTTACCGTTAAAGTTTATAATTCGTTATTACATAGAATAACTAGTTAATCTATGAAATAACGAAACACGTTCGATAAAGTATAAAACATAATCATATTATAATGGTGGATTTATACAGAAAATTCTAAATTTAATTTTAATTTAAGAAGATACAAAAAACTGACGCAGTAAGAAACTTTGAAACGCCGACGCCTTCGCGGGCTTTTTTTTAGCGCATTATTTTTCTGGCGCCTATACATTGCGCTCATCAAAACTAAATGTATAATCATTACTTCATCATCCGAACCCATTATTCGTATCACAATAGGCAACAAGAAAATAAATAAAAATAATTATAACCTGAAAATGTAAAAAGGCAAAACTGTCAGTGTTAAACTGAAGGCAAAAACAAAAACGAACACCATGCGCTTGCGCACATTCATTTTCTGCTGAACAAATATATGGAAGTGATCAAGAAGTTAAAAGTTGGCCAACTTCTTAAAATTAAAACTAAATTAAATTATATATATATATATATATATATATATATATATATATATATATATATATATTTTTAAATATATTTCGTTTGATTCGATTTCGATAACTTTGCATAAACACAAACTTACCTTTGACTAGCATATCGACAGCTTCACTTTTCGTGCAATTCGGATGGAACCAAGAGAAGACTGTGTTGGGATCGATTGCTGGATCCAGATCTTCAACCAGTTCACGAAAGATCATCCCTTGTTCACCGGTTCGATGAGCGGTCACCCACAACCAACCCTCACCCATATCATTGTGCACGAAGAAAATGTCGCCTTTCTTGAAACTAAGCTCATCGGTATCGGGCATTTTCGTATATGGTAGTATAGCAACCATCCTCTATTACAAAAAAAAAATACTCATTTATTATCAAATGCACAATCATATTATAAGTAGCCTTAAAGTTAATTGAGATGGTTTGGTCATACTTTCAAAGGAAACCTATTATATCTAAGATATTATGGTTTACTTTTTCTCGTTAAAAACTCAATTCGAGTGTATTTGTGTATTGTCGTTTTCATTTGTTTATGAAGATATCTTTGATATACTACTTGTGACGTCATGAGTATCGCGATAATAGGGAACCAATATGCTTTTGCTACGGAGAAAAGAGAAATGAACACGTACATTAATATTTTGTGGTATTATCAATAATATATAACGCATCAGTTCACTTAAAAAGATTCGAGTTTAACATTTATTCAGTTTAGACATTTGAAACTAAATTTTGAATATTTCTCATTCGAATTATAGTCCCCTCCACTATAATTGAGAATAATTTTATGCTGCGTTCGTTTATTCGCTACTAATAGTAATAAATACGGAGAAACACTACTAAAAGTATCTATCAGCTATCCAGTTGATAGAAACCTTGAGTAGATATCACGGATTATAATAATATACAATAAAATAGTATACAATAATAGTAAAACTATATTCTACCACCACTAGTAGCGAGTAAAAGAACGCAGCTAAAATCTAATTTCTATTTTCAATTCTTTCTAACGTTTTGGCCAGCATGTTGTTTAGAATAGAAGGTCTGTGATTGGTTGTGCACTATGTGCGCAAGCAAAGCCACTCACAAACGACCTTAAACAGTGTGTCAGAACTAGACTTATCAAAAGGATCTTGACGTCACAACTCCTAGAAGCGCGAAACTTACAAAAAACAAAGTTCTGGAATTAAATGTTACAAAAAGAGAGAGAAAAGTGGTAGAATATTGTTTACTAACAGAAAATAAAACATTTTTTTTGATAATGGTTTCCTATTACGAAATTTTAATTGCAAATAATTATTACAATACAATTTAAGAGAGAACAAATGCGATAAATAAGAATTAAATTAACAATCTAATAGTTGTGTGTATGTGTGTGTGTGTGAATGCAGTAGAGCCAAAACTGTTTAAGGTAAAATTAAAATAATTAAAACTTAAGACGGGTACCTCATATTTTTGAAAAGAATATTGAAATCGTAAGTGCATATTATATCTATTCGAAATAACTCATATTTCTATTCGAAAAGAGTTTACCAT
The DNA here is from genome assembly GCA_018344505.1 of Nebria ingens riversi. Classification (NCBI taxonomy): domain Eukaryota; kingdom Metazoa; phylum Arthropoda; class Insecta; order Coleoptera; family Carabidae; genus Nebria; species Nebria ingens. The sequence goes on along the minus strand of JADQWA010000014.1, from coordinate 99,218 downwards.
CTACTGATATTTATTTATATATATATATACATATATATATATATATATATATATATATATATATATATATATATATATATTTATATTATTAATAATTGAAGAATTTAATTATAGCCATAAATAAAAAAAAAATCTTTAAAATATATAAATATGAATATCCTGTTTATGCTTTTTCTATAAGCCACACCAATAAACAAACTGGACATATTTCCGACAGTAAGATTATACACAAAATGCCATGTAAGATTCCTAGACACGAAGTTCATAACTATTACAGTGAGTTTGACCACTGTGTCGTGACACACCGGTGTGTCGCGAACAGTTGCTAGATGATTGTATCAAATAAATATCAGATCAGCTGCTACATCGACTGTCCGAGTGATTTTTTATTGGTAATGACCATATTGAAATACCAAGTATAAAAACATTGAGTTCGATGAATACATTTTGTAATAAATGAAGAGAGCAGAGATAAAAAAAAAAACTAAGAGCATGAGTCAATAAATAGACATCCAAATTTGATATTTTTATGTCAATGTCATTATTTATATAGTATAGGAAATGCAGCAATATATTGTAACGTTCTATAATCCATATTTGTGAAACAATGGTAGTTATAGTTACATATATAAATAACATAACATGAAATATAATGAGTCATCACTTGTCATGTGTAATTCCAACTAAAATAGATGTTAATAGTTTTGAAAAAAACAAACAAACCAAAAAAGAAATCAAACATGAACTCATAAACGTGGTAGTAGGTATCTAATCTCAATCGGTAAATAGTTCACTACATGAATAAATTCATTCTTTGTCTTGTCTAAGAAAGATAACACAAGCCAACAATGCAAGCATTGTTAAATAACATTGATAAATTCTCAGTTTATTCTTTGCTAATTGTTTTTATTACGTAATTTATTTACATTCAACTAGCTACTGTTTACTTGTTGTAATGATGAAATATTAGAACGGTATATTTATCATTTATAGGCAAAAGATGATTTATATTCTACTTACTAGTGAGATAATTCTAAGTCAATTTATAACACATATAGTCGAATTCACATAAGAAGAACATTTTTGTGGCATGAATCATCACTACAATCCTTATGATTATATGTAAAAAGTGTATGATTCATGCCACAAAAATGTTCTTCTTATGTGAATTCGACTTATGTTATGTTTCACAATTGACTTGTATCCATCATAATTTTCTCAAAAATGGTTCAACTAAATGAGAAATGAATATAGCGCAATTTGTATTTTAAGACTGTCCTGATTTGTTTAAAAGAAACAATCATAGGGATTAGGAACATATGTGTTTTTGATAATAAATTATCAATTTTAATTTGTGGGCTTATAAAAGCGTTAATTCAAAGCTTGTAATTTTGTTATATTTATATCATTTTGTCGGGAATATGAATAATAATCGCTGTGTTTATCGGTATCCTTATAGAAGAATACAAAAACAGGAAATTGACATTTATGAATTTAAACATTTCTTTTTGTAGTCTGATTATAATTAACATACATTCTCCGAACTGAGGTACAAGGGATCCTTTCGAACATTTCGTAAATAGATACTTATTTCGATTAGATATAAATTTGTAAATGTTCGTAAAGTTAGGTTATATAGTGTCATAAGCTGGGAACCTTTATAAGTTTTATTACACTACAAACTTATAACGCCTGAGATTTTAGCAAAAGCAATAGGCTTGGGTATACTAGACCTAATAATCTAAATAGAATTTTCGAATCGTTATTTAAATGTAATAAAATTAATAAGTAAATAATTTTTATTTTATGTTCATATCGGGGAATCGACTTTTACTTTCTTTTACGATAGTAATAAGTAAGTAGTGTAATCACGAAAAAAAATCTCGAAATTTTAACGGAAACACACCTTTTGGCATTCCCTTAATCGAGTCTGACTATTTTTGGAATGACGTCTGTATGTTTGTGTGTGTGTGTGTGCATGTATATGTGTGTGTGTGTGTGTATGTCTGTATAAGCGCTCTACAGCCTACTGTTGAAGGTAAAATTATGAAACTTTAAACTTAAGATTTGTATAGGCCTGGGAAGAAAACCTCTATTTTGAAAAGCAAATTCAAACCGGAAGTGCATGTTTACTTGAGTCACTTTTTGCATATCTTCGAAACGGCTGCACTTACAGTAAAATAGTTAGAATTAAAGTTAAAGATATTGATATTTTGAACAACTTTTGTTTGAAACATTTCTTCAAAAAGTGTACCAGTTACGAGAAAATTGCTATTATCCTATTTATATTGCCATAGTTACATAGGTATGGAAAATTATATATAATAAATCGTATCTACTAAGCATGCCAACTGTTTTAAATATTCAAATATTTTGACATTTAACATTTATGTCAGTGTCACAAATAAGTTTAGTGAAAAGGCGTTACCAAGGTTAGTAAATAATTTAAAATATTATATATAAATATTTTCTCTGGTTTAAAGTTAATTTGAAAACTAAAAAATGTCCGGCCATAATAATTTTTAATAATGTGTAATGATGAATAATTATATTTTCTTTATACTACAATAGAATCGAACATTTTAAATCTAAAATACATATGTTTTTTTTAGAAATCTGTCAATAAACTAACTTTACGATTTTATTGGACAATGAATAAAAATATTTCTTGAAATTTAAACATTTTATATTTTAATTTATATACTATCAAATCAAAATATACTGACTACGTAAAAGAAAGTTTAGGGCCAACACATGGCCGATGTTTTGTTTATATTATTAATAAATGATTTGCCCAAACAGTGTTATTAGTAAAATAAAAATAATTTAAAATTAGTGAGATCTTCCTTTACGCATGCGATTGTATGTGGTGCGGTAAAATGCTTTAAGAATTCCAGAACTGGTATATAGAGACCGTAAATTGTAACAAAGGAATTTGTCGGTTGCATACAAACTTATTTGAATTCTTTTCTATTTAAATATAGAGTTATTTTCTTATCAAACACAATAATGTACAGTATATTTTATATAGCACCTTATCTTGCTTCCTAACTGAAGTTAAAATATACTTGGCTCGTTTAAATTTCTATAAATTTATCAACCATAATGGCGTGTAGCACGAACAAATGACTACCCAGGTGCACAAAAAAATGCTAATCGTAGATTAAATTAAATATTTCCACTAATAGACAAGATTTCGCTTTTCTATAAAAAATACCACATTTTCCATTTATTTTATAACCGTGTAGAACTTTTAAAAGTTTTACATTCTGGGGTTTTTCATTTCAAGATTAGGAACACTGCTGATACAAAATAGGATTGATACTTCTAAATTTTTCATTTTTTTAATGAATGTTTCTTACAATAATCAACTATTCAACTACATTTTATTGTTGAAAATCGCATATATTTAAAGATACAACATTTTAAAATTGCGCGTTGACGTCATAAAGAGAGCGAATCTAGTGTTTTTTACAACATACGGTTAAGGACACTTTGTTACTAAATGTTGGTAACATTTTGACCAATACTTCCGCTAACTGTTACTTTATTGATGATTGTACTTAGCATTGAATTTTCGCACGAAATTTGGCACAAATAGTTTTAAACAAAATGTATATTCGTTTATTATATTCGTTGTAATCAAATTTTAAAAGTGCTTTTAAATCAAAGCACTTTTAATTTGAATAGAAATAACTAACGATTTTAGTTTATCTGATGTTAAATGACAAATCATGAGAGTTCATCTTTGTCATTGTTATTATAAACTTAACTAAAAACACCTTTATTTTTTTCTATGAATATAACTGTTAAGTCTTTTTTCCATGTTACGGGCCAATGGAAAAGTTTAGGTTGTTTATGAAATTATTAATTAATTATTAGATTTCTCAAATTAATTAATTTAATTGTGTTCTAAAGAAAAATATATTTTGTAACAGGAAATATATTATTAATGTAATTAAGCAATGAATTTATATACGATTCAACAATCATAAAGCTATGTGCATTACTCCAATAAAATATTACATACAATTGCTTTGTCAAATCAATTCGGCCGTGTTGAATTTTTTTGCTCGGTCACTCGTAAGACCAAATTTGTCACTCCTTCTCCTCTGAAAATACTGAATGGATTGTTACTAAATTTAATATACATAATCTATGAGTAAACAATTCACACCTTTCGCATTTTAAATCCACTAGGACTTTCATATCCAGAACCCAAAAAAGGCACCGACCGAAAATATAGACTTGTTTTTTTTTTGAAAATACCAAAATAAAATCTCCATAAAATTCCAATATATTTTGATCTCAACATTTTTTTTTCAATAATGAAAACCTAACACCGTTAAGAGGGAACATCAAGCAAGTCAAAAAAGGGTTTCGTAAAAATCATTTCCTGATAATACTATTTGTCATATCAAATTTAAATTTTCCGTAATTTGAAGAACAAGAGTTGGAGAATGGATGACAGTCTTTTTTATTGTAGAAAAAAATGTCTAATTTTTGATTTACTTACCGGAATATCGCTAATTTTCAATTGTAATTTGCCATGAAGTCAAACTATTTTAGACATTATTTTTGAAACCCATCCATAGAACCATGCTTTAAGTAAAATTTTCTATTTATTTTTTTAAATTGATTTAGTCGTTAGTTAGTAATTTGAAATTTAAGAACCGTAGCTTAATGTGAAATTCCGTAGGTAAAGCTTAAACCAAGACAAACGTACCCCGAAATATTGCGAATCATGACTTATATGCGCTCTCTTCATCTAACACGTTAATTTAGGCTTGCAGCGCAGTCTTCTGCGTCTTAAAGTGGACCAGGCATGTTTTGGTATTCAGGTCTAGACTATGATACGTCGGTATATAGAACATTTTATTTGTATGCATGTAATGACGTTTCCTTACGTTTGGTTATTATACTGTTTGTTACAATACAAGAGCATATCAGAACTTTGCAACAATGAATAATTGTTTTTTGTAATATTGGTTATTTTTTGTGTATAAATTAATTAACAATACATTCTACAAAAATCCAACACAATAATGGGCCGTGCAAATAATAAGACTCATTATAATTTATCTAAAAAAAAGATTAAATAAAAGTCTATTAATGCGACGTAAATTTAAAAATAAAAACATTTTAAAAGAAAATATAAATTTATCAAATAAACCCTCTAATGAGACATTAACAGTCCATAATAACGACGACTCACACTCTAGTGACTTAGCAGACTATGTTATAGTTACAGAGTAAGTACATACAATCAATATTTATTGGTATTATAGGCCAATTTGAGTTTACAATTATTCCTAACAGGTTGCTCAATTTCTCGATTAAAATATACTTTATCAATTTACAAGTATGTGTTATATTTTTATATTTAAATAGTATCAATCAACACGATTAAACATTCAAACAGTTCCTCGTATTTTTTTAAACTTATAAATTATAAATATTCTCTTGAGAAAACAGATTATTTTTATAGTGTAATTCAAACTAATTTTTTATTATAAATATTTACGTCTATTTTATAAAATTCCAACAAATATTTACAAAATTAATATAGGTATATACATCTACTAAAATTATTTGAAATTCATATTGTCGCTAGAGGATGTAAACAATATTTATGATAGTTATGTACAATAAGATAAAAAGTGATGGGAGATATATTTCAGTTCAGTACGCATGCCTTGATCCCACTCTAGCAATTTGTCGCACAAGTTCCACCCAAAACACAGTAGATATATATATATTTGCATTAGGTAGAAAGAGAGAAATATATTTTATCAAGTGTTTCTTACACACTAGAATTTTAGTGCAAGAACGTAAGTCCTGATTATCCCATGAAACTATAAAAGCAATTGCCTTCCTGCGTGATGTTCCCTCTTAAAACATCTTAGATTGTGTCAAATCAGCTCGCTGTAGGCGAGCTCTGAGCATTGGCTTTGCCAATGCTTGTTCATATCAAATTTCAGTATCGGTGTAAAACGATTAAGTTTATTAGTATCCAGTTGGACAATGGTGCGGTAACAATTAAACCCACCATAAATACACTACGAGTACTAGTCATTAAATGGAATATAAACCCATGCACAATTGTAATTTAATTTGAATTTATCGCATTTATTCCCTTTTAAATTGGATTACTGCTAAATTATTTACAATTAAACTAGCTCGTGACGACACAAGTATAATATATCAAATATATTCCCAACAAACAAATGATAACGCTTTGCTATGACTGATTTGATAGAGCCCAGTTTCTGGTTAATCTGAGCAATGAGCGTGTTGTAAAATTGAACTAATCACTTACAGTACAATGAAGAAAACACTGGATGTAAACATACTATTGTAGAAAACACTAGATATTATATCTTTGTTTCGTCATCAGAATGATTCAACGCGCAATTTTTAAAACACATACCTTTCAATGTTTCGATAAATGTATAACATTTTAAACTATGGAATTAAGGATAATATTACAAAAATATACAAAGCTTAAAATTAAGAGAAGTTTTACTATTGTAAAATAAATTCATTTAATTCGCACATTCAAAATGTTATAAATAATTTTAATCCATCCATAAATGTGTTCAAATATTTAGATAAGAATAGTTCTAGCGGAAGGATATGAAATGACTTATATAGACAAAAGTAGTTTTATGCTATTTTATACTCAAACGAATCATTTATTATATAATTCCATTTGACCAACTAAACAAGGTGAAGCATACATTAAGAAGAGCCTTTGTATTTCTGGAAACAATTTTTTTCTAACTAAATAATAATAATTCTAGTTATTTTTAAACTGCAAGGATTGATTGGTATATTTTTACTTTCTTTTACGAAGTAATAAGTAAGTATTGCAACCACGAAAAAAAATTCTCGAAATTTTAACGAAAATACACCTTTTGACCTTCCCTGAATCGAGCCTGACTATTTTTGGAATGACGTCTGTGTGTGTATGCGCTCTACAGCCTACACTGTTGGAGATAAAATTATGAAACTTTAAACTGAAGATTTGTATATGCCTGGTAGGAAAACCTCCTATTTTTGAAAAGCATATTCAAACCGGAAGTGCATGTTTATTTGAGACACTTTTTGCATATCACAAATAAGTTTAGTGAAAACCCGTTACAAAGGTTAGTAAATAATTTAAAATATTATATTTAACTATTTTCTCTGGTTTAAAGTTAATTTGAAAACTAAAACATCGGCCATGTATTGGCCCTAAACTTTCTTTTACGTAGTCAGTATATTTTGATTTGATAGTATATAAATTAAAATATAAAATGTTTAAATTTAAAAGAAAATAAATTCATTCATTATGTCCAGTAAAATTGTGGTAAAGTTAGATTATTGTCAGATTTCTAAAAAAACATATGTATTTTAGATTTAAAATGTTCGATTCTATAGTAATATACAGAAAATATAATTATTCATTACACATTATTAAAAATTATTATGGCCGGACATTTATATTTATATACGTATAATTTTTTAAATTATTTACTAACCTTTGTAACGTTTGCTCACTAAACTAATTTGTAACACTAACAATAAATGTTAAATGTCAAAATATTTGAATATTTAAAACAATTGACATGCATAGTAGATGCGATTTATTATATATAATTTCCCATACCTACGTAACTATGGCAATATCAATAAGATAAGATCTTGTAACTGGTACTTTTTGAAGAAATGTTTCAAACGAAAGTTGTGCAGAATACTAATATCTTTCAATGTTATTCTAACTATTTTTACTGCAAGTATAGCCGTTTCAGAGATATTGCAGAAATTGCAAAAAAAGTCTTAAGTAAACATGCACTTCCGGTTTGAATATGCTTTTCAAAAATAGGAGGTTTTCCTCCCAGGCATATACAAATCTTAAGTTTAAAGTTTCATAATTTTATCTTCAACAGTGTAGCCTGTAGAGCGCACACAACCACACACACACACACACACAGAGACGTCATTCCAAAAATAGTCAGACTCGATTCAGGGAAGGTCAAAAGATGTATTTCCGTTAAAATTTCGAGAAATTTTTTTTCGTGATAACAATACTTACTTATACTTCGTAAAAGAAAGTAAAAATGCCCGGTTATAATAATTTTTAATAATATGTAATGAATAATGATATTTTCTTTATACTACTATAAAATCCAACATTTAAAATCTAAAATACATATGTTTTCTTTGGAAATCTGACAATAAATTAACTTTACAATTTTATTGGACAATGAATGAAAATATTTTCTTGAAATTTAAACATTTTATTTTTACTTTCTTTTACGAAGTAATAAGTAAGTATTGTAATCACGAAAAAAAAAAATTCTCGAAATTTTTACGTAAATACACCTTTTGACCTTCCCTGAATCGAGTCTGACTATTTTTGGAATGACGTCTGTGTGTGTGTGTGTGTGGCTGTGTGCGCTCTACAGCCTACAACGTTAAAGATAAAATTATGAAACTTTAAACTTAAGATTTGTATATGCCTGGGAAGAAAACCTCCTATTTTTAAAAAGCATATTCAAACCGAAAGTGCATGATTACTTGAGTCATTTTTTGTAATTTCTGCAATATCTCCGAAACGGCTGTACTTACAATAAATATAGTGACATTAACATTCAAAGATATTAGTATTCTGCACAACTTTTGTTTGAAACATTTCTTCAAAAAGTACCAGTTACAAGATCTTATCTTATTGATATTGCCATAGTTACGTAGGTATGGGAAATTATATATAATAAATCGCATCTACTATGCATGTCAATTGTTTTAAATATTCAAATATTTTGACATTTAACATTTATTGTTAGTGTTACAAATAAGTTTAGTGAAAAAGCGTTACAAAGGTTAGTAAATAATTTAAAAAATTATACGTATATAAATATAAATGTCCGGCCATAATAATTTTTAATAATGTGTAATGAATAATTATATTTTCTGTATATTACTATAGAATCGAACATTTTAAATCTAAAATACATACGTTTTATTAGAAATCTGACAATAATCTAACTTTACAGTTTTAATGGACATAATGAATGAAAATATTTTCTTTTAAATTTTAACATTTTATATTTTTATTTATATACTATCAAATCAAAATATACTGACTACGTAAAAGAAAGTTTAGGGCCAACCCATGGCCAATGTTATTATTTGGGAAATAAAATGGCTTTCTTGCAAGTTCTAGCTTAGGGCAGAGTTAAGCATATATGCTTATCTCTGTTTAGGGTTAAAAATAATTTAAATCCATAGGCAATTATTGGCGAGTTTCGGTGCATCATCAGTTGAGGCATTTTATAAAAAATATCTACATATGTAAATGTAAGTCTGACTTTTGGCCTCCGAATTGGAATCTCTGAGTGGGTATAGTTTGTAGTGTGTGTACTACAGGCAATTTGCGACTAAACCTAATCACATCCGCTATTGTTAACCCCTATCTCACATAGAATATGTACATTCTTTCAATATGACTTCAAGTATGACTAAACCATCTCAACGAACTGATAAACAAATAAAAAATATTACCTTCTTATCATTGACTGGTTCTGGCGGTGCAACAGGTAAAACAAGCCGTTCCCTCTTCAACAAATCACTGCAGTGCGTATAATACCCCACAAGATCGGACAAAGAATCAAACTGCCTGCCTCCGATATAAAAATCCCCGCATACAGCCGTGATACGGAAATGATTGATACCAGTTCGCCCCAAGTACGATAAAACATACGATCCCGGTTTTCGATCACTTTCCCTCACGAGATAACTTCCCAAACGTGCAGCACCCCATAATCTCTCCTCCGCAGTGTATCTATCCAATCGACCATGATACCATTCGGTCTCTGGTGGTGCCAAAGCAGCCCTATCCCCATTACTACTACCATCAACTTCGTCGGGCTCCGGGTCTGGGGCCCCTTCAACACCTGGTTCACCACCGTCGTCGCTGCCCGTGCTCGGAGAACCAAGCTTATCTTTCATAATTGCTGCCCCAGAGCTACCCGTACGTATTAAATCCGCCATTCTAATGCCCTTTTCGTGAGCAAACACTTCACATAACTTATTAACGACGTCTATCTCAAACGCCTACACTCGTTTTATTTAATATCGCTATGCCAAACACCGAATAGACAACAACTAACCTAGTCCATTGTTCGAATCTGTTATCAGCCGACTTCTACAAATAAACTTGACATCAAAATTGATTATTGACGTCTGGTACACTAGTGCACTCTACACACAAATAACGATTACTTGTTGATCATTGTTGCTCAATCGGTAACACAGAATTAGTTCAGTTGGTAAAACAGGAATGATTCAATCGGTAACTTTACGAGATATGCGCGCGAGTTTGAATACTGCTATTAAATAGCGAATTTTAAACGGACTATAACATTGCAATTAAAATAATAGATATAAAAAAGGTAAAACTGAGTCTTTAGGGGCCTCCCTGACATTTAGCAAAAAAACACATAACCGCTGAAGGATAATTCCAGATAATTCATCGAAAGTGTTTTCTTGATCCCCCCCCCCCCCCCCCCTCTCCCCAACAACAGTGAGGCCCCTAAAGACTCAGTTTACCCAAAAAATAAAATTTAAAAAAAATTGCGTAAAATTAATTTGGGTACAATTTTATAATCAATAATTATAGACAGTTTTCATAATAATATTGCTACATAAAAAATTTCTTTAAATTGACTATATACTTTTTAATAAAAAAATAAAATCGTATTCAAAGAAAATATAAAGGTGCTTTTCATTACTGATATTTTCCCGCTTTAATTTAACTATAAGATTCATCAGTTATGTTGTTCAGCCGGTACGAGAAATGGATCGTGCCGGTAAGAATGAGCTCAGCAGTCGGTCGGCAATTTGACATTTCAATATAGTTTTAGGTTATAAACTCGTGATGCACCTAATAAAAATTCAACGAGTATTACCATCTTTCTCATTAAAATGTAGACCATTAGCAACAGCTGCAAGCGCAGAATATGCAGCTACACCTGAATATCCAGAGATACTAGATTTAAGTTACGAATCAAAGAAAAAACGTAAATCGCTAAAATGGTGCCAACAGATACAAGAACTAAACACGGTAGAAGAGAAGCAAATGAAGCTAAATATGCCGAAATATTATGGGTGGAAGACAGTTATGTTAAATGACACACTTATACCGTATAATTCGATGAATTTTGTACAACATTGTACCAAAAGTCATTTTAAAGAAGTTTCACAATTACCTAATTTTTATGATGATATTAATGTTGATGCCGATGCAGTTGAATTAAAATCAGCAATAGAAGACGCATTAGCATTCGAATTTGAAGGATATAGGTATGTCATAGATGTTTACTACATAACTAATCTTAATTTGGTGGAAGTCGAAACCATTATTAACTTAGGTTAAAGCCTCCTTACTTTTTTATCTATTTGATAGTTTAAGATTGCATTACAAGTCACCATTTTGTTTTGTCTTTTTCTATAATTGTATTAACTTTGATTTAAAACAATATTACAGGCGCGATAATAACATAACCAACCAAAATTTAAACAAATCAGTCGAAGAAGATATAGTCAGTGATGCAGTTATTCAACACATAAACAGAATAGTTTTAAATCAATTATCTTCCACAAAATCGTACCTTCAAACCCCACAGGTAAGAAATTCATACCAAAGTTAATCGATTTTAGTCGAATATGATTGCTAAACATTTGTCAAATATCCTCTTTTCTTTCTTTTTTTTAAATATAAGATTGATTTTGATCCTCGTCATGAAGCATTTTGGTTTGTTGGTGGTATTTATCCGCCAGATTCATGTCGAAAATCACGTGAAAAAGTTTCGTGGTTAAAAGATCTGGCTGAAGCCCCGATTAACAGAGGAATGCAATATTTGGGCCGTCCTAGTGTCGCTATTCGAACAGAACAACCTCTAGAACCATTAATTCCGTATAGTGATGCTGACAATTCCGATTTAGATGTGCCATTCTTTGATTTTGATCCTAGAGTGCTTGGATTTCAGGCTACCAACCGGCATGGTACAAATATTCCAGGTTAGTCTACTTCTGTATCGAAGGATACCAAACTTTCATGAATTAAGACCTACTAATTATTTTTATTGTGCTATTCTATATAACTATAAGTTCTATAACCTTGAAAATCATATAGAATTTTGTATGCGTCTATAGCCTATTATAGTAATTCTATAGCACTATAATAGTGCTATTGAATTTCTATATAAGATACTTAACTTGCATTCATATTTTACAAAGTTATCTAATATCAAATTAAAAATTATTACCGCGTATACTTTTATATTTGCCAGATCAATATTTTCTAGAAAAATAAATATAAAACAGTAGTATGTTTTTTTATAAGAGTACAGCGTTAGTTTTATGGTGCATCATGTCGCTCTCATTAACATAGCGTAAGTGCAATCCATTGTTTGAGGAATATTGTGCAATACTTCAATAAGTGAGAGCGATAAGTTACATCATAAGGCTAACGCTGTATTCTTATGAAAAACACTATAGTTACTAAATTTTTATACAATATGCAAGAATCAAATTATTGCTATGAGTAAACGACAATATATACACCATTTCGAGCTATTAATATTAGAATATAACGTATGAATGCACCTAATACAAATTTAAAACATATGTTTAATATTTATTCACTTTAATAATTTATAACTAGAATTATAAATTCTATTTCGATACCTCTTCCAATTATCATTTTTTCCAATTGAGCTAAAGTTTTTAAAATGCAATAATTCATTATCACGTGCTACTAGTCGTATTATGTTTCGGTTTTTAATTGCTTTTGTTCAGATTTCCTTATAAATAAAAGTAGAATAATGATACTAAATAAACATGTACAGCGATTTACAACGAGGACCGCAACTTTTCAGTTACCGCGAAACATAACCGTTATAATAGGGAAGATGCACGTGTTGGTTTTTAATTTTTTTAATGCAAGTTTTTAAAATTCTAGAATCACCGTATTTTTAATTTTTTTTACAGCGTTAGTTTCGGAGATATGAAATTTTAAAAGTTTTTGCGCCCAGGGAGAATGACGTCATTCTCTTTTGGTCTTTTTTTGTTGTCAAGATTAGGGCATTGCAAGTAGATAATGGGGTTATTTTATTACTAGATGTTGGCGCATATTGCTGTATTGTGTTTTTTTAGTTTTCTTTACACTTTATTTTTTCAAATCAGTCCTTTTCAAGACTACTATGTATCAGTTTTGTTTATGAACAAGATCAAACTTATTAACCACACTAACAAAATTATTTCTTCATTTTTACTTGATTGGCAACATTGTTAAATCGAAAGGGGCGCGAAAAATTCAAAAATCTAGTGTTAAATTTCAAATGTGAATAAATATTTAACGTAAACGTTTTAAAGTAATTTTATGTATTATATACTAAAAATAATAGTAGAAAATAATGATGTATATGTTCTTTTCGCCATAGCAAAAGTATGCATCTTCCCTATTGAATTAATTATATATAATGATTGGCAACTTGAATAGGATTGATACTTATAAATTTTAACGATTATAATCCTGCTAATATTTCATTATATTAAACAAATCCAGTCTAAAACGTATAAACAACAAAATATATAACATTTAACAGGATTCTGGCCTGGGGACTCATGCGAATTCGGTCTAATTTCGTACCAAAAACGTGGTCACATTTGGAACCGATCTCCAGCGTTCGGTGAACAAGATAACCAAGAAGCCCTTCACTCCCACGGTATACTATCATCATTCGCGTGGCTGTTATCACAAGCAAGCTATCAAGGTTTCACTACTTGGAACGACCTAACTTATCCACTAGTCGCTCAAACAGTCATAACAAACGGCAAAGAATGGTCATTTTACTCATACCAACTTAACACAATCCTAATGCACTCTGAATTCATAACAAACAATCGTAAACGCAACATTTGCTGGGGAACGCCTACTCAAAAGTTATTTGAAGAAATTGACGAAAACGGTAAAATAATCGGGTTTAACGATGATATCTTAAAAAACATCTTGAAGTTTTATTGTAACACTCCGAAAGTGAGAGATGGCGTTGATATGAAACCGTATTTAGATAAAAAAGAGACAATTATAGCGGATATTGTGGATAATGACAAAAGGGAATGGTTGGAGAAACAGTATAAGCATATGATGGCGAATCGTCCTAGACATAAACAATTGTATGAAATTTATCATTGGGAAAAGATTTATAAGATTGACAACGCAACGAGAGTTCTTGAACCGAAGCGTAGGCCGTTTGAGTTAGGTATCAATCCTTGGTCTAGAACATATGATCAAAGGTCGCCATCTTATATACCGAAAGTGCTGAGGCCTGGTGGACCGAAGAGTAAACCAAAGTTCTATAAATCTTATTATCCTTAAATGTGCTATTATTTAGTATTGTTCATTAAATTTATTTAAATAAAACATTTTTATTAATTTTATTTTTTGATAATTTCTAAATAATTCAACTGGCTTTTTTTTGGGATGCATGAAACAGGAAAGTGTTGTGGGCCATTTTGTCTTGAAACGCGGGTCAAACTTAAAAAGCATACACAATCCAACGACAAATTAAATAACTTTTAACAATGACAAATTAACATTGTTACGCGATTTGATTTGAGATAAATACAGATCGCAAGTTGTAATCTATAGAAATTAAACATTAATTATCTAAAAGTAGGTATCTATTTCTATGAATTCTACGTTAAACATTATGTAAATCATTTTAAATAATTTCACTTCACCATTATTTTAAATGTAAAATAGTGCATATATTATTTATTTATACAGAAATAAGACATGGCAAAGTTTAGGCAACAGCTCTCCGAATATAGTTTTTATAATAACCAAGGTATGAATAAAGATATCTTAGATAAAAAAGATATCTTACTATACCATTGTTGGTTTGATTGTTGCTTTGATCATTATAATTATAGTACATATATTGTATATTTATTCAGAAATTCGCCATGCCAACGTTTAGACATTCGCACAGCCAATACTAAAAATTGTTGATTTGATTGTTACTTTGGTAATTTTAATTATAGTACAAATATAGTTTATACAGATATTTGCTATGTCAAAGTTTAGGCATTGGCACAGCCAATGCTTGTTTTAATTATTGACTATAAGTAAAATTATAAATACAATTACAGTAGAATATTTGGACATATAATACTGCTTCGTTGTATTTGAAAAACTAGTAGTTATTTTTCAGATTTCATTTGGTTAACAGTGTTTGATATTATGTAATAAAAACTTCGATTAAACTTGTATACGATATCAACGAGTTATTGAGTGTAAGAAATCGGTGGTTTCTAGCTGTTTTCTGGTCAAATACTTTTAAATAGTGCAATATACAAATAAATAAATAATTATGTTTTATCAATTGTGTTAAATTAAAGTGTATGGTGTTATTTTTTTTTGTATTGTTAAAAATCAGCCACATAAATCATAATAACTTAAATTCCTTTTAAATCAACGTGAAGTGTATACTCCACGTTTTATTCAAAAAGAATTTGAACAAGCATTCGTTTTGCCGGACTGTTTAGCATTGGCTAAATGAATTTATAATAGACGTACCAGATGTTCGAGCAAACAAATCTCCTTACAGATCTTCGGAATAAAGGTAAGGCAAATTTTGTCTAAATTGAATTGTTTAATACGGTAGTTACTCCAAATGTATCAAAATTATAAATGTGTACTTGCTTTACCTTGTTAATATCCATAAAAAACAAAATTAAAGTTTGAAACTTCCTGGATCGTTTTATAGATTTTATAGGTTTGGGCAGATTTAATATGATTTAGATTTTAGGTCTAGACTTAGGTTTAAAGATGGTTAAAGCGCGGGCTTAGGTTTAATGGAAAGAATGACGCTTTAGCGCTTAAAGTTTGTGTTTTATTAAGATATTGAAGATAAATTATAGTTTTAGAGGCTTTTTATTTTTATTTATGAATTAATATGTATTTGAATCACGATCATTTTAAAAATTGATAAATAAACAGAAATGTCCGTTTTAAGCGCCCCTAACTCTGATCATTTTTACAAAAAACATCTGTCTGTGTGTGTGTGTGTGTGTGTGTGTGTGTGTATCACTGTGTGCTTTAGCACCAAAATCACTGAACATACAAATACAGAGTTTCAAATTTAAGATATGGGTATATCCCGCGCCAGAAAACATGTTTTTGAAAAGGAAGTGCATATTTAGTTTTGTTGTTTTTTTAGTATTTCTAAAACGTCATTTATCGCCCTGATTCCGAAAATGTAAATATGTCATATATTGTTGATCGCTCGCTAGTCGTAAGACCAAATTTTTGTCACCTCTACTCCTCTGAAGGTACCAATCCGATTTCAACCAAATTGGGCACACATATTGTGTAGCTGCCCGATTATTTCCGATCACATTTTATATTCAATCAAAGCCGTACTTCAGAAGGCATTGGGCCCGCAATAAAGGGCAAGCCTTAAAAAACACTTATCATTTTTTTAATTATACCAAAAAAGTCTACGTAAAATTATAATTTTTTGATTGATTACTATACCATTGTTGGTTTAATTGTTACTTTGATTATTATAATTATAGTACATATATTGTTTATTTATTCAGAAATTTGCTAAACTTTAGGCATTGGCGAAGCCAATACTTGTTTTTTATTTTAACGGAATGTGAGGTGGGTATGTAGTACACAATTCTTGAAATTTGAAATAAATAGATATATTTGGTTGACCAACTTCTTTGTATTTTTTAATCTACTAGATATGTATCTACTGTGGCTATCGGTTAGGCTAGGACCCTAAAATTTTTTCTAACTTAACTGTATTAATTTAAATGACGTTAAATAACGTATATTTAAATTTGTAGACTTGAAATCTAATTTATTTTGAACCAAAACCGATAAGATTCGTATTGATTTTTTTCCCACCAATTTCTTTTACGCATTTACATCCTAGCAGAAATGGCAGTGATTTAAAATTAATTCTAGAGTACATGAACCAAGACTTTTTCATAAATAAAATTGAATTAGAGCTATAAAAATGTGATTAAGCAAATAAATGAGAATAAATTCGCAAGTTTTTCTTAATTTATTTTCTACTTGTTTACTCATTCTTTTTCATTTTGATTTTATTAACAATATTTTTCTTCGTTAAGTTGAAGCTGTAATAAATATAATATAAAATAGCGAATCGTTCGTTGATTATGTTAGGTTGCGTTATAAAAATGCTGGAAAATAATCGTTATAAATTATTTTGTTGATTATTGTTGTTGCGCGAAATTTTTTATTTACACTCTACGTTTTTGATATTGACAGTGCATTCAAGTTGGTGTACTGGTTTTCCAGCATGCTCATTGGTCATGTTAATCGGAAAATGACCGCGTTAACATTGGTTTGGTGGGGGGACGTCACGAGTTTCGTGAGAATAACGAAATAAAAATTGCAAATAATAAACGATATGGTCTAAATAAAAACAAATGCGATAAATACGAATTAAATTACAATCGAATTGTAATGTTTTGGTTTATATAACAGTTATTGACTGTAGATTACAATCCTATTATTATAACTTTGTTAAATAGTTAACTGATGTATTTAAAATATTTCTGCAAAACGATTCAAATGGTGTAACACCAGCGCACAACTTAAGTAAATCAGTATATAAGAACGTCATGTGTCTAATTCTGTAAGATAATCTGTAAATATTTTAAAGACTAATATAGTTTTTCAGTATAATAACATCGCATAAACTAAGTTCGATATAATTCGTAAAAACAATCCATATTTTTGAAATTCCATTTAAGTACTTGACACCTTATAGAATTACAAACTTTTTTAGAACCGCACTATTAGATTAGAAAATAAAAAAATCCGTTAGGTTTGAATCAATATTATAGAAAAAATATTCTGACAGCGACTTCATATATTTTTTTGGAATATTACATGTTGTATTGTGTTTCAAAGGTTTTACAAAATGTGTTTGCTATAACAAGGAATAAGAATAACATGCAAAATCAGGCCAATTTTAAAAGTTCTCCCCTGACTTCCCACCATTAGATATCAAATTACTGTTTCATTTTTCGGGGTGTAAAGTTTTGACTTTCATTCGTTGCGAATAACAGTTTTAACGTAGTTATTTTTTATAGCGTTTTATGATAGAATACTTAGAAACTATATTGTGTGTGATTGCATTGATTGTATTTTTAATTATATAAATTGGTATTGGAACAAGTATTGACTGCGCCAACATTTGCAGCTCGCTGTTATTTAAAGACGCAACATTTAACTATTTTGATATGCCATATTATTATATAATTTTTATAAAATAATAAATCTGCTTGTGCAAAATAAAGATTTTAGTTTAATAAATGCAACATTGTTTTATTCTATTAGAAATTATATTGGTACTTGAAAAAATAATAGAATGTTCTGTTTACCATAATACTGATTACACTGTAAAAATGTCAATTAAATAATTTATGTAAAATTCTACTAAAATCCCGAAATTATTATATACACTTATAGATGTTATCAATTGTAAATTTTAACAAGCATATGCTCGATTTATTTCATTAGAATACCAGACCACATTTCCTAAAATCCTCAAATTCGATATTTCCGGATCAATACCACAAATTGATATCCGAGCGATTAGGCATACAAGGGTTCGCATACCAACGATTCTATTATATTTAAAAATCTTCAAATTCTCATTATACTTGCCAAATCGACAGTTGACATGCTCGTATTGTGACATTTTGGTCAAAATACGCAAAAATCATAGCATTTTTTTTCTCTCGAAATGTCAATTGTGAATATAACTAGAATTGTAACGGTTTTGGGTACCCAATAATCAACATATAGAATAGAATTTATGCATATGATTTTAAATGTGTTTCCGGTATAGAAAATCGATTGAATAGTTTTTTTTTATCGTTATTTGATTGCTATGACTGACATGTACCTCATTATATATATTTTTTTGGTTTGGAAATATGGAAATTTAGGCACTTATTGACAGGAGTGATTTACTAAAGATATACTTGTACATTTCTTTATATTATATAAAAAAAAATTTAGTTGTACGTTAGACATTTACTATAGTGAATTTGATGTAAAATATCTATTTTTTTTGTTACCTATTGAATTTTAGCGAATTTCGTTAAAAGAGAATGGTGTCTTTGTTTGCAATAAAAATATTTTTTTCTCCAATATTACTTGATAAGATGTAGTATATAATTTAATTTATGGGAACTGTATTGAATATAGAAAAGATCAGTTTTAAAAAATATATTAAAATGCATAAGGAATATCAATGATAATTTTTTCTTCTTGAGAATATATTATAAATTTTGATAAAAATCTAAACCAAAGAGCGGTTATTTAAAAATACATAATCGCTAATTATTTCTATAAAGATACACACATACATAACTTCATGCCTATTCCTATCAAATGGGGTGGCAGAAATCCCTTTACATCCATTCGCATTTTAACAATCTTTCGCCATTCAACGCTATCCATAAAGTCTTCTTTTGCTTCATTCAAATTCATTAAAATTTTCATACACGCTCTTCTATTTCGCTTGCTTTCAACTTATCTTTCATGCAACTCTTTCTCAACCATATTTATCCACTAATTCCGAGGACCACCATTCATCTCGCCTATACATAAATCTTCTTCGTCAATCTTTCATACGACATTCTTTCAACATGACCATACCACTTCATTTGACTCACCTATTCTGCGTACGACATTTTGGACAATATCGCACTGCGCATACACCCACGTATTTCTCTTTCTGTCTCTCTTGGATACATCACAAATCACCTCTTAAAAATTTCATTTCCACTGCAGTCTCTTGCTTTTTATGCTTAGTTTGCCAACGCCAACATTCACTTCCATACCTGATCAACAATGGCACAAGTATTAACGAGGCTTTAGAGGACTAATTTGATTGTTTAAAATGTTTATATATGTAAAGATAATGAATTTTTAACACAAATATATATTTTGTGTTTTACGAATTTTTAATTATAAATAATCATTAATTCAACGATACAAATGCGATAATTACGAATTAAATTTCAATTTAAGATATTGACATATTACTTGTGTAAATACGAATTAAATTACGATCTAATTGTAACGTAAAGGTTTATTATTACATTTAATGACAGTAAGTTTGATTTATTCCAAATTATATATATATATATATATATATATATATATATATATATATATATATATATATACTCGTATATATATATATATATATATATATATATATATATATATATATATATATATATATACTCGTATATATATATATATATATATATATATATATATATATATATATATATATATATATATATAAATATAACACAGCACAAATCAAATATTTTATTGTAATAAATTCAATAAATATACGATTCGCAATTCCATTGAATTAATTTAAACCCTTACATATATTTACAGATTGCCCTTACAGAATTACAAACTAACTCAGAATTTCACAAGTAGATAATGTCATGTAAATAGGTATAGGTCTCAAACAGACTTTCTAAAAATCGGTCACTTTATTATTGCATCGTATTTGAGCAAATATATAACTACCTATATATATTTGCTTGGATTCGATGCGTTAGTATATCGTATACTAACGCATCTAATCTGAGCAAAAACATCTGAATTGCATTCTATATTTGTACAAACGTAGAAGGAAATATACCATTAATATAAAATCAACCTGTGTGTATAACCACAGTAAAAAATGACCTAGTACAGGTAGCATTCATTCACGGTATAAGGCAAATATATAATATCGTTTTAATTTGTTTTTAATGCCGTGAACACATGACAGGAACTAGACTATTTGGAAAGGTATCTATGGACAGGTAGTCACATTGCGGCTATGCCACAATATACTCGCGCACAGCCTCCCATGTGTACCCTTTTATCTTGTATCCGTTCACAGGTAGAAACACCTTATATTGTGATAGTCACACGTGTGCACACGTGTTTTCTGCGTAATCATAACATCGTACCGCGCCTCGCGCTCTGCTCTGATCTGACACATTAGAACGATCATTTATTACCTGATGGCCGTATAGCGGTAGTCCATTATACAAACAAGAAATGATCTTGTGTTTTTATGCTTTTTTTTAGGTAGCAATCAATTTGTGTTATTTTTAATAGATTAGCTTGTAATTTTGTTTGATTAATATTAAGTTTTATTTATTATCTATACATGTTTGGGTTAGTGAGATTAGCATATTTAAATTCTATTTTCAAAATCTTTTACGTAATAAATGCAATATTTAGATTTGAAAATCACAATTAAATATAATTGTAATAAATTATTTACAATGCAATTTTGATAAATTCAAAATAGATTATCATTTGCTTCGATATATATATATATATATAGTATATATATATATATATATATATATATATATATATATATATATATATATATATATATATATATATATATATATATATATATATATATATATATATATATATATATATATATATATATATATATATATATATATATATATATATATATATATATATATATATATATATATATATTATATATATATATATATATATATATATATATATATATATATATATATATATATATATATATATATATATATATATATATATATATATATTATATATATATATATATATATATATATATATATATATATATATATATATATATATATATATATAATATATATATATATAATATATATATATATATATATTATATATATATATATATATATATATATATATATATATATATATATATATATATATATATATATATATATGTGTCATATACTTGGTAACATTTTGATTGCTCACTAGTCGTAAGACCAAATATTGTCGCTTCTTCTTCTGTGAAGGTATCAAACCGATTTTAACCAAATTTGGCACATACGTTGTGTAACTACCCGATTGATTCCGTTCGTGTTTTTAATCCAATCAGAATCAGTTTGGAAAAAACCCCATAAATATAACGTATTTTTAATTCAGTTCTCAACAAATTCATAAATACTTATTCGTCAATATAACAATCAAATTTGATCATTTCATCAAATGAACATATTGTTAACAAAATCAGACAACTAAAAAGTTATAACAAACAAAAAATGAAACTAAATATCTATACGATTTGTGACACTCGACTTGTTATTCTCGACATTTAACTAACAACGTGATGTGTGATGTTAACGATATCGTTATTCAACGCAAAATTCCAACAAATACTTATTTTTTATATTTCGAGTATACGATTACATCGTGTTAACTTTATTGTTAACGTTTTATAAATTTTCAAGGATTTTTTTTGCACATTTCGTAAATCAAGCTTAGTTGAACTTGTCAATCATATTTTGACGAATAAAAAAAATCTTTTTAGTGTTCTTGAATATATTTGGGGGAATACAAATTATTATTATGCCCTTCTGAGTTCATCATAGTGTATTTAACTTTTGACACTTCAATAGAGATTTTTTCTGCATATTTTTGGTGAATCAGAAAAAAAGTTAACGTACTTTGCATCAATGTTGCAAATAAATAAGGAATAATGTTTTTAATTCGTTTGAATTTATAAGGTGTTTAAAATATGTTTATAATTAAACAACACATTTTTGTTACATGGTATTTTAGTAAAGTGTTTAATTTGAATAAATTTGCATAATTTGCTCTATAGATGGTGCTACTGGTCGCACTATTGTTAAAGAATATTATTTTGTATTTTAAATAACTTAACATAATTATGTATATGTGGAATCCGGTTAAAGTTCTTTGAATATTGATGTTAGAAACAAATGTGGTACGCAAACCAACATCTTCAAAGATAAAAAGGATTTTATATTTTGTTAATCTTTAAGATGAAACTTGTTATATTGATGAAGCAAAACATTTCTTGTTTATATGTGGATAATCAAATTAACAAATAAATAACTTTTAATAATCTTAGACTTAGACTAATGATTAAATTAATGGGGAAAATGTATTTCGTTATTTTATTGCAGAATTAGATAATTATACTTTTTTTTTATATAGGGTAGGCCATCTGTTGGTTTCTTCTTTAAGTGCGTGTTATTTCGACAGTTTGCATTACTGACGCGCTTGACATTGATAGATATGTAGTATCAAACCTAACAGCGGAGGTTTGACACTACATATTTATCAATATCAAGTGCATCAGTATTGCAAACTGTCGAAATAACACGCAGTTCAAAAGGAAACTAACAGATGGCCCATCTATATTATACTGAAATCATATATTTTTAACATATATCATAATTTATTATACTTATCATGTGATATTGATAATTTTAAAATTATATTTTTTATAACAAAACCATTTCAAAAATCGGCAGCATGTAAACTGGAAGTTATATCAAAAAACACACAACAAAATAAATTGTAATGCATTGTTTTTTCTTTCATTTAATAAATGAGTACATTTTCCAATTAAAAATAAAATAAAAACTGAAAAGGACATTAAGTAAAGAACGACTTTCAGTTGGTCAATTGTTACAAAAAACTAATCATATATACATAACTTCATGCATATTTCAATCAAATGGGGTGGCAGAAAATCTTTTTCATCCGTTCACAATTCACATCTTGATAAGCTTTCGCCATTTAACTCTATTCTTACAAACTTGTTTTGCTTCATACAAACATATATACATACATACATACATACATACAAACATACATACATACATACAGATAAATCGGAATATGCACAGACGACCAAATGAGTGGCACTGTGATAGGAAAAGACAAAAGTATATAAATATTATATATATATATATATATATATATATATATATATATATATATATATATATATATATATATATATTGTACAGTCGTGCAGTACATTCATCAAGGCCGTGGTCCAAGCTATTCCGAGTAGCCTGTATCTACAAACATACAAACAAACATCATGATGAGAATCATTTGAATTCAGAGACTCTCAAAAAATATGTTTTCGTTAATAATAAATAATCTAGTCAGTCATTTTTATAAATATTTAATCACAAACATATATTTCTTTAAATGTAATATTGTTCAATTAATTAAAATCATCATTCATCCTATAAAGTACGTTTAAATTAACCCTCTGCTTAACTCTTGAATTAGCCATTCATGTAAATCCGTATTTAAATACATTGAATTTTATTACCTATTAAAAACAACCAACATAATAAAAAATAAAACAAAACAATACAGTAAAGACACGTGCTTCTTCATAAGAGAAAAAAATCAAACATATACATGCGTTTATATCAAAACCAGGGGTACCGCAGGGGGGTAAGACCCACCCCAATACTCGAAAACAACAACACTACCCCAACACACACTTCACGCAGGTGACACAAAACACAAAGGGACCCATTTGGCACATGCTATTTTTTACCATATTTCAAAAAAAATTATCAGGGGGCTAGACCAATTTTTTACCACATACCACATTATAAAAACAGTACACTCACATACAACACCAAATAGCTTTTTAAGTATTAAAATACTGATATGTAATTGTGGTATATGTTTTTTAGATGAACCAACATTTGTTTACAGTTTATATGAGGTTTGAAAGGATAGGCGATTGAAAAGAAAGTACGGAAATTTCATTGTGTTTTTTTAATGTATACTGGGTGTTGAAAGACAGAATAGTTTTTTGAGAGCACGCAGTAAGAACACGCGCCCGGTATAGCAGGGATGATCAGTATCGGTATTCATTGGAAAAGCGCTTGTCGGTCGTGATGTTACATATTTGGTGATAATTTTCAACTAATCCTGTGGATAAATTTTATACCTGGATTTCGATTTATCAATTAGAGCCATTTTGTTATTGTACTTTGGGATAGATTAAGTTGTTTTGGGAGAGATATGATGACATATTACTTGGGTTTTATATTGTATAGTTTGATTCATTTTAGTATCAATAGTTAAATCTTATTAATTATAATCTAGATTATTTATAGAAATTATTAAATTAGTTCCGTTTACCACTTACCATTATATTAGTATAATTTTTATGCAACTTATTTTTATTGCAATTATCGAAAATTTAATCTTTTTAAAATTTATTAGTTGCCGCAACCAAATTCACATACGCGTTAATAATTACAGCATGATGTAAAAAACTCAGAGAGATTTTTACAAACTATAAATTTTGTATTAAAATGGCCGCTGATCATTTGAAACGATAAACAGAGCGAAAAAAGTAAAAACCGTATATTGTTGAATTAGATTCGGTTTTACACGTGGCTTACATCAGCCCCAGCTATTTTCATGTAAAATCGTAATTTTTTGTCATCATTTGTAACTCCCCTCAAAATCCAAGTTGGCCTCGATATAGCACGCGCTGTTTCCTAAAAACCGTTTATTTCCTACTGTGCCTGCGTTGTTTTTTTTTATGATCTGCAACTGTTTACAGTTATAATTGTAACAGCTTCCATTTCCAAAAAGAAAAAAAATGGTTCTGTGCAAATTTAAATAAGTTAACGGTAATGCTAAAATGAGTACCGACGTTGTAAATTATCTTTAGTTCATTGTAAAATATGGGTTAGCTACCTACGGTATCTCTGGTTTAAAAAAGTTAGTACTGGACCAGTAAATACGCTACTGTCTATACGTGGGAGCAGATGAGTGATTGTCAAAAGTTTAAAATATTGGCATGCGGGGCAAATTTGGCTTATGAAACACGTTTGTTTCTTATTTTTTTGGTAAAACACTAATCAGCTCTTTTAAATTTAATAGAAAAACATAACTATAATGTTTGATAATCTTAATTTCATCCGTTTTTGAGTTACAATGCATATAGACACATATACAAACAGACATATGTATTTAAATGTATAATTTGGATTAAGAGACTCTAAAACCGGATATTTGGGTTAAAATTTCGACTTTAAAAATGATTGTGATATGTATGCACTTATTAGTTCGTATAAGAAAGTAAAAATGTAATAAAAAATTTGAAAATGTCAATTATCTGGTTTTAATAGTATGTACTTTTTCGAACATTAATTAGCGTTATGCTTAACATTTGAAAATGATTTAAGTCTTGTTTTAAATTAGCACTTGTTTGGTATCACTGGATGAACGATAAAGTCAATACGGACGTTTTAGGTTGAATGCTTTACGACGTAGTAAAAACACCCTGAGTACCGTTAAATATTGAGAAAGGTGTCTTATATTTCGACGTGGCACTCTATACTTATGTTAAAAATTATTATTTAATTGTAAATTAATTTTTTAATTCCTAATAAAAACCATACATAAAGTATTAAGTTACCTAAACGACAAGGAATGTGTTATTTAAACTGAGCACTCTCTATGTCCAGAGCAGAACGAATTTTAAAAAGAAATTTACAGAAATGAAATAATATAACAATATTAGCTATTTTTTACTTTCTTATACGAAAGAATAAATAAGAAAACATATTTACGTCGTTAACGGAAATACACCTTTTGACCTTCCCTGAATCAAGTCTGACTATTTTTGGAATGACGTTTGTGTGTGTGTGTGTGTGTGTGTGTGTGTGAACTCTCTACAGCCAAAACTATTGAAGGTAAAATGATAAAACTTAAATTTCAAGATTTGAATATAGCTGGCAAGAAATACTTTCTATTTTTGAAAAGAATATTCAAACCGGAAGTGCATGTTTACTCTAGTCATTCTTTGTGGCGTTTTGTGATATATTTAAAATGGCTGCACTTAAAGTTACAATTAAAATGAAAGATATTGATATTTAGCAGAACTTTTGTCTGTGTGTGCGCGTTTTATAGCCAAAACTGTGTAAAGTTGTGACGTTAAACTGTAGATTTGCTCTAGTAATATCTCCAGAACGGCTACACTAATAAAAATAGTTGTAATTAAATATTAATATTTCGCACAATTTTTATTTGAAAATTTTCTACAAAAAGTGTACCAGTTACAAGAAAATAACTAATGAAATACTTAAATTACTTATTAATAGTGTCAAATAATTTGACATTTAACATCTATTGTCACAAATAGATTTAGTGAAAACGCGTTTCAAAAATTAGTTTGAAAATATTATACATTAATAGATTGTTAAGGTTTAAAGTTTATTTGAATACTAAAAAACGTCCGGCCATAATAATGTCTAATACAGCATAAGGAATAATTCTATATTCTTGAATGTTTAAAAATTTGTATTTTAATATCGTTTCTATCTAAACAAAATATACCAACTACGTATAAGAAAGTCCAGTGCATGACACTGCAGATGTTTATTATTACAATAAAATATATAAGTTACATGATCGCTAAGGAATGCGTTATTGAAAATGAACACACTATAGGAACATTTTGTTTTGTTCATTTGCCAAATTTGGAATAAAAAGACATCTGGAAAGAAATGTACAAGTATGCGGAGCTCTCATTAAATTATATAAATAAACTTCTTTGGTTGGAAAATTTAAAATTAATTACGAATAATTTAGTACTTAATAATACTGTTATCTTCCAAAAATAAGAATACAGAAAAATAAATATTTTTATACTAGTCTCAGGCGGCGGTGCTACTGGGGTGCGGGAAGGAGGTGTTTTCATTACTAATTAAAAATGGTAAATTGCCTGGAAGTGGAGTGAGTAGGCTACTACCATCTTTCCCGATATATTTTCAAATTACATATTTATAATCCGAAGAAAGTTTTCTTGTTTCTCTTCTATCTCTTTTACCCGGGCTTCTTTTTCTCCTCCCCTTTTTTGATGCCATTATGAACAGAGTGCCTAACGTACTAAATGTAGCTCGCTACATTACCATGGTAGGTTAGTGAGTTTACGCAAAAGTGTGCCCGGCGTCCGCGTATCGCTGTAGGATAAGTAATTTCGGCTAAGAACCCTAACGTAATTAGTTCGGGGGGTAGAAAAAAATAAGGGTTGAATATTACATTCGTGGTGTCTTTACACCGGCTTCATATCCGTGTCATGCTAAGCATCTACTCAGTTTTTAAATTTTACATTTTTCCTTTCTTATAAATACGTAGTCAGAAAATGAACTGCTTTGATTTGATTTACAAAATGATGCGTATATTTAAATTTATATACGCTCTTTATGAACGGACGTTTATGAATGTGCTATTGTTCGAGTAGTTTTTTATGCTGTCTTAGTTTTGATTTGTGGGAATCAGAATTTCATTTCATCTCAATTTTCAAATAAATTCCTTAATGCACATGAGCCACGAAAAATTATATAAACAAATCAATTTGAAGACAATTGACCTATATAACCAACCAATATAATTTGTTTTGGATAATAGTTTCCATCCTCAACAAAAACATCGACCATGTGATGGCCCTAAACTTTCTTTGACCTAATCAGTATATTTTGATTTGATAGTATATAAATTAAAATATAAAATGTTTAAATTTAAAAGAAAATATTATCATTCATTATGTCCAGTAAAATTGTAAAGTTAGATTATTGTCAGATTTCTAAAAAAACATACATATGTATTTTAATATAAAGAAAATATAATTATTCATTACACATTATTACCAAAAATTATTATGGCTGGACATTTTTTAGTTTTCAAATGAACTTTAAACTTTACAAAATATTTTCATATAATATTTTAAATTATTTACTAACCTTTGTAACGTTTTTTCACTAAACTTATTTGTGACACTGACAATAAATGTTAAATGTCAAAATATTTGAATAATTAAAACAATTGACATGCATAGTAGATGCGATTTATTATATATAATTTCCCATACCTACGTAACTATGGCAATATCAATAAGATAAGATCTTGTAACTGGTACACTTTTTGAAGAAATGTTTCAAACAAAAGTTATGCAGAATATTAATATCTTTCAATGTTATTCTAACTATTTTTACTGCAAGTATAGGTCAAAAGTTATATTTCCGTTAAAATTTCGAGTTTTTTTTTTATTATTACAATACTTACTTATTACTTCATAAAAGAAAGTAACTAGGATAATTGAATTTTGTTTTGAACATATTATTATAGCTAAATCACTTTTATTTCTTATTTTAATCTCTTTTTACTTTCTTTTACGAAGTAATAAGTAAGTATTGTAATCACGAAAAAAAAATTTCTCGAAATTTTTACGGAAATACACCTTTTGACCTTCCCTGAATCGAGTCTGACTATTTTTGGAATGACGTCTGTGTGTGTGTGTGGCTGTGTGCGCTCTACAGCCTACACCGTTAAAGATAAAATTATGAAAC
Organism: Nebria ingens riversi; assembly: GCA_018344505.1. Lineage (NCBI taxonomy): Eukaryota > Metazoa > Arthropoda > Insecta > Coleoptera > Carabidae > Nebria > Nebria ingens. The sequence continues at coordinate 69,884 of JADQWA010000014.1, read as the reverse complement.
TTTAAACTTAAGATTTGTATATGTCTGGGAGGAAAACCTCCTATTTTTGAAAAGCATATTCAAACCGGAAGTGTATATTTACTTGAGTCATTTTTTGTAATTTATGCAATATCTCCGAAACGGCTATACTTGCAGTAAAAATAGTAACATTAACATTCAAAGATATTAGTATTCTGCACAACTTTTGTTTGAAACATTTCTTCAAAAAGTACCAGTTACAAGATCTTTTCTTATTGATATTGCCATAGTTACGTAGGTATGGGAAATTATATATAATAAATCGCAACTACTATGCATGTCAATTGTTTTAAATATTCAAATATTTTGACATTTAACATTTATTGTCAGTGTTACAAATAAGTTTAGTGAAAAAGCGTTACAAAGGTTAGTAAATAATTTAAAATATTATACGTATATAAATATAAATGTCCGGCCATAATAATTTTTAATAATGTGTAATGCATAATTATATTTTCTGTATATTACTATAGAATCGAACATTTTAAATCTAAAATACATATGTTTTTTAGAAATCTGACAATAATCTAACTTTACAGTTTTACTGGACATAATGAATGAAAATATTTTCTGTTAAATTTTAACAGTTTATATTTTAATTTATATACTATCAAATCAAAATATACTGACTACGTAAAAGAAAGTTTAGGGCCAATACATGGCCGATGTTATATATTGTAAAACAAATTATGTTAATAGACATGAATCTAAAATACAATAAAAAGTGATACATTTTTACCTAAACACTAAAATTACATTGAAAATCAATATTCTTATATTTTGTAAAATGTCATGGCTCTAAAAGTAAATTTATATTAAAATAAATTAATAAATAAATTTTGCACCTGTTTTCACAGTGTAGCATATAAATTAATTTAAAAAATCCAATTTTCCTTTTATTAAACTGAGTCATAATTTCGGTAATTTGAATTTTTGACTCAATAAACTGCATTACTTGCAGCTTAAGATGTATGTACATATACGAGAAAATCAGTAATACCCGTAACTCGAAAATGCATACGTACATACATACATAACGTCTTGCCTATTTCCAGCATATGGGGCGAAAGAAACCCCTTCACATTCAATCACATCTTGACATATACGAGAAAATCAGTAATACTCGTAGCTCGGAAATGCGAATGGTTTAAATTTACCATAAGGTATAATAGAGTTGATACCTTTCTTATTTTTATATTAGATTATTGATTTAAATTTTATTGTTAAAAATCATATATATTTAAAGCTGCACGTAAGCAGCTCTACGAATGACGTTAGAAATATCAGTCAAAAAAACAAAATCACTGCAGCGGTTACAATCGTTGACAAAAGTAGTTAAGATTCAAAATTGACTAATACCTGTACTTTGCATGTAACAAAAAGTAACATTAAATGATAGTGGGATCTGTAAACTCTAATTAAGAAATATATATATATATATATATATATATATATATATATATATATATATATATATATTTGTTAACGATTTGTATTAATAAAATTTTCTAATTTATAATTTATGACACTTATAGATTTGAAAGTGAATATAATTGTATGTATTCAACTTGACGAATAAATTTTAACAAATGTAGTAAAGATAGTTAAATGTAAATTAAATTACGTATGCAAACATCAACTTCAACAATTATACGTATTTTATTTTGTTAATTTTTATTCTAAGATCTCTCTAAAAAGTGTTAAGCATTGTAGTCCAAAATTTGAAATTTGTTTTAGTCGATATGTCGATACGATTTATTTTATTTTCCAATAATAGTAATAATTGAATGTGAAATTTAAAAAGAGTAAAGCACACTTGTCGCGCGCGCAGACCTTTTTCACTAAACTAATCTAAAGAAGACATTAGTTTTTATATTTGAACTAATCAAGTAATACATGAAAAAAGTTCTATACGGTTGAATAAGATATTAAAAAATACCAATATTCAAATTAATCTAAAACGCTTCAGTTGAAAAAAAAAACCTTTTAGTGGAAATTAAAAATAAATCCAATAGAAAAAACGCATTGCTCAAATTAACTAAATATATATTCATGTTCGTAAGACGCTTCAAGTAATGTAGAATGTGATACGTGGGGTTAAAAACCTGAGGGTACGATTTTTTTGTCCGTGTGGGTAACACAATAGCAGCGACACCCTTAATCACAAGTGACATAAGATCCACAATCGACCAGCATGCACAGAGAAAAAAATGTGCACCCTAAACTAGTAATATCACGTTTAAATGACAGTGCTGCCACCATTAAGCTTATAAAACATTCTGATCAGTAGAATTGCTGAAAAGATATAATGGTATACGTGGAAATGCATGAAAGGTTTACTTAAGAACATTAAATTATCAGTGACTCATTCTTTTAGTTCGATTTAATATTTTTTATTGAGTCGATAGAGATTTTTAAAGTTTCTATTATCTTTATGTACCATTATACTTTAAATTTTGAATTAATGTTAATTCTTTTATCATTTTAAATCAATTACGTATCGCGGTATTGGAATAAAATTTTAGTAAATAGTTCTTTTTCGTTATTATTTTCTCAAGTTAGCTCTAAATATCTTATAAACAAATACGTGTTACAATAATTTTTTTAACTTTAAATTCTGAACTTAGAATGCATTAATCAAAACTGAAATGATTTCATGACTGTCAGATCAGTTTAGATATTTAATTATGGCAGGAACATTTCGAAAATATCATTTGAGTTTTCCGGAAATTATATCGAAAATTTATACTAATTCATACCAATTTTTTTTAATCATTCCTTTATTCTATTCCTAAGTATTTAAAAATTTAAACAAAACATAACCTTAACGGTTTAAAAGCTGTGAGTGACGGAAAATATAAAAATCCCTCTACACTATTGTCGTGGAATTTTCAGCGGAGAGATGGCTACGTTACCTACCTCTTCACTGAGGCGCCATGTGTAATTGGGTTTCTTTTATTCTTTTATAATCAAATGAACACCTTACTATATAATTTTAAAGTAAATCCTATTATGGTCTGCTCTCACTTATGTATGTAGTACATTGTAAATGTATTAAATTTAGTTAAAACATTTTCTAAATTAAATAGATGTGGAACGAATATCTTTAAAAATGTTCGCATCAAAGAATGTTACAGATTCACGAAATATATTTTTTGACAATTAAATGACAGAATCAATAAATAATAATTACAAATATCTATAATATCCAAACTGTCAATAGAATATTTTCGTTTAACTTATCTTTACACTACAAAGCACTTTTAAAAATGTAAATGCCATTACTGTGAACATTCAACATGATGCAGAACTATAGTACCACCAAGCTGAAAACGCGAGCGCGCAAAAAAAGGAATCAGAACATGTGTAAATTTAGTCTGACTAATGAAAATCGCTTATTTGGCAACGATAATTGTGATTTTTTAAATACTTATTAATATTCTCACCCACACACACACACACCCGCACACACCCACCCACACCCACTCACACACACCCACACACACACACACACAAACACACACACCCACACACACCCACACACCACACACACACACACACACCCACACACCCACACACCCACACACACCCACACACCTACACACCCACACACCCACACACCCATACACCCACACACCCACAAAATCTCTCTCTCTTTTCCGTTCTTTCTCTAAGATAGACAAGCAGATCAACAGACCGATAGATTCAGGATCAAAAGTTCTGTGAAATTTTTGAGATTCATGATTCATTACTTTGTATAAGACAGTAATGAAAACATTTTTACAATTTCTATAATAAAAATAATATACGCGTTAATTTTGTGAAGGATATTGACGTAGAATGAACATTTAAGGTCGTTATACAATAGGTCCGATGAGTTAAGTAGGTATAACATCTTAGTACACTGTATGATACGTCTGGTAACGGCATAGAGCATCATTTGATTATTTATTTACCGAAGTTAAAATGAATTTTGAGTTTGCCCTTAGCTTGGGCGTTAAATGTTAAATATTCATCGTTTGTTCGTTTTTAAGACGCCGCCGCCGAAAGTTTGATACTGCAATATTTAAGATGGCCGACAGTTACGTCGCATCGCATCGCATCGCGTACTGGCTGAGAGTAGCGTTGGGGAGCGAGTTGAAATTACATCTAGTTAGCGGAGCAATCTACCTCATTTGGCGGCCGTTCTGAAAATGTTAATTTTTTGTGTATAATTTCCCTGGGGCTGTGTTCTATCCACTCAACCAGGGGTGTCATCTTGCCGAACCTTAAATTCTACGTTCAGCGTCGGAGTCAACCATTTCACTCACCCTCTTCCTCCAGCACCTTCCTCCCTTCGACCCTCTTATCACCTTAAACAAATTAAAAAATTCGCCCTTTTACTGGGACATGATAAGAAAGATTGACTGTAACCAGTAAAATAAATTTCAAACTGTCCCTATGATTAATGTTAGTAGCTCTATTCGTTGTCTGAATTTTGATTCAGAGCTGTCAAAAACTTTCTACTAGGTATATCAGAAAAGAAATATATTTTTTATAAATGTTGTATAAATTAAATACAAAATGTATACAACTTGGTTGTATACAAAAAGCCGCCATTTAGCTTTGTTTTTTTTAAATATTTATATATTTGATTACCACATGCATCGTTATTGCATCTGTTAATTTCTTCTTCTCAATTTCGGAGAAAATCGTATAATAATTAAAAAAAAAAACAATTTAATTTCCGTTGTAATTTTCGATTACAAATAGATTAAATGACTGCCTGAATGCGTTACATAAACTGTAAAAATAACATACATTAAGCAATTTAGTGGAATATCATTTTAAACAGTTTAATACAGTTGTATATATTTTTGTTAGTTAGACTGTTTCTACTTGTAAATTTATGTTATATACTTCTTATTTTCTAAAGGAGTATAAAGCAGTCATGAACGTAAATCTAAACATTTCATAGCCAAGTTTGTTTTGATGTGAATCTTATTTCGTCAACATTTTCTCGAAAATGGCCCAAGTAAATAAATAGCGCAATTTGTATTTTTATATTATCATGAATACAAAATCGTAAAGCAAATGTAATTTGTGTAAAAGATCTTATAAACAAAAATGCATGTTTTGAGGTTTTACCAATAAATGTTGATCATAAATTTCCAAACTAATAAATACGCAAACTAAAATGATTTCTATATCTGAAAAGCGTATTTTTTTGTTGATCTTAATTAAAAAACAATAATTCATGTAGCAATCTTATTTTAATAATTTCTTTACACTATGGTGAAAATTATAATTTAAAATATTGAAAGAGACAAAACAAAATGGCTGCTTATTATCGCAATCTTAAATAATTGGGATTAATGTTTATAAAAAGTATTTAGCGTTGTAATGTTGAAGTTAAGGTTTCAAAATGTTTAAAAACCTTTATTAGAAGATATTTTATAAATAACATCCAATCAAATGCAAGTAATACCAACAAAAGAAGAGAGAGAGAAAAAAGATGAATTTATAAACCTGTGGGAACTGTTAAATGAAAGAAAGTAAAAAAAAAACCTAAAAGAACGCGAATTGAAATCAAAAAAACGCTCTAAAGAATCCATATATAAACAGTCATTTGTGAAAAACGGGCGCTAAGTTAACATTTTGCTTTTTTACTGTGTCTGTGTGTGTGTGTGTGTGCCTTGGCAAGTCTCAATTTTAATTAAAACACCGCACAGAACAACCAAATTACGTCAAAAACACAAGAAAATAACCGACGCGTAAAGAGAAACGTCCACCGAGTAAAAGAATAAAGGAAATAACTCCTCTCACAGAGGAAACGTAAAGTACAGAAAAAAAAACAACAGTTTTCGTTTAATTTCATCAAACGTCTTCTTTTCATATCATACAACGACCTACATAAGAATTCTTTAGCTCGCAGAACAAAAACATTAATTATTTGTGCACAAAGAGCCACGCTACCCGTGTCCCCGCGCGTCAGGTGCTACCTTAAGTACTTCTTTTTTGCTTCTTCATTCGAATTCGGCGTCTTCTTCGCCGGATACTGCCAGGACGTGGTGGAAAGATTACCGCACTGCTTCCGTCGACTGGTTAATTGCTAAGTTGCTTCCTTTAGACGTGCTGGGGGCCACGATACCCGCCTTCATTTTGTGCCGTTGCCAATTGTTTTAAAACTGGTTTTGCCTAAAAATGAACTTGAATAATTACGGTTTTTTTGTTTGTTTCTTTTTCTATTGTCTTTTGAAATATGAACTTTTGAAAAATGTAACGAATCTTTTTACAAAACTTCACTTGCAGATTAAAAATTACTGCTAGTATTTCCTTTTAAAATAACAAAAGGAATCAAATACAATGCATGTTTTTTCTGTGCACTAAGCAGGACGCTGCAGAATTATGTGTAGAATTTATGAGTTAAATTTAAATATTGTTAGTATTCGGTGGTATGAACATTTTACAAGGAAAATAAAAAAACTTAATTATTAAATGTTTTTCCATTGATATGGATTTGTGCATGAAGAGTAAAGTTGAATCGCAAAGATATGTTTAAATGAGCAATTTTGAATAAACTGAATTGAATAAATGTATTCGCTACCGTGTTCTTTGAAGCAAGGTTTATAACTGATGAAATAGATGTCAATTCCGTAAGAATGCAAATCAGTTTCTTCTAAAAGTTAGTTTTTTTTAGTAGGCACATAATGTTCTTGAGAAATGCGCTATAATGTCAGCAGCGATGCGAGTTTAGGAGCAAGTGGTAGCTAGTCATGCATAAAAATTTGAAAATAATTTATCATGGCTTGGACCATTGATCCCCTCATTACGTTTAATCCACGTTTAGAGTCGCGAATCTCAATTCGCTAATGGTCCGGGAAATGCACCACGCACCGACCGACACTCATCATTTATCTATATAGTAAATGCGTTGCAGAGCAGACAAAACCAAAGCAGAGCAACTGTCTTTGTCTATTATGCGTCCGCGACCGAGGACAGTTTTTATCAAAACGGTTGTACACACACATTTACTTTATTCATTGAATAATAAAAGTGGTTTTACACCAAATTCCTGTAATTTCCACGTAAAAACAATAGAGTTGACGGTATCTATAGTCATCAGGGTCAGAATTTCCAACACCAAATCAAGTTCTGAATAAGCTATCTGGTACATAGTTTTATTATTTACATGTAAATTTCCTATGCTAATTTATCAGATAAATATCTGGAGCTTATCTAAAGGTAAAAATAACAGGCTTTTAAATGTAATATAAACCCATACATAACAATACAATTGTAAAATAATACGTATTTATTGCATTGGTGCACTTTTAAACCGTATCGTTTATTAATTATTAACAATTAAAAAAACCATAATATAAACTCATACGTAACAATGAAATTGTAATATAAAACGTATTTACTGCATTGGTGCACTTTTAAACCGTATCGTTTATTAATTATTAACAATTAAAAAAACCATAATATAAACTCATACGTAACAATGAAATTGTAATAAAATACGTATTTATTGCATTGGTGCAATTTTAAACCGTATCGTTTATTAATTATTAACAATTAAAAAACCATAATATAAACTCATACGTAACATTGAAATTTTATAATACGTATTTATTGCATTGGTGCACTTTTAAACCGTATCGTTTATTAATTATTAACAATTAAAAAAACCATAATATAAACTCATACGTAACAATGAAATTGTAATATAAAACGTATTTACTGCATTGGTGCACTTTTAAACCGTATCGTTTATTAATTATTAACAATTAAAAAAACCATAATATAAACTCATACGTAACAATGAAATTGTAATAAAATACGTATTTATTGCATTGGTGCAATTTTAAACCGTATCGTTTATTAATTATTAACAATTAAAAAAACCATAATATAAACTTTTTCTTTTTCTTTTACGTAGTCGGTATATTTTGATTTGATAGTATATAAATTAAAATATAAAATGTTTAAATTTAAAAGAAAATATTTTCATTCATTATGTCCAGTAAAACTGTAAAGTTAGATTATTGTCAGATTTCTAATAAAACGTATGTATTTTAGATTTAAAATGTTCGATTCTATAGTAATATACAGAAAATATAATTATTCATTACACATTATTAAAAATTATTATGGCCGGACATTTATATTTATATATAATATTTTAAATTATTTACTAACCTTTGTAACGTTTTCTCACTAAACTAACAATAAATGTTAAATGTCAAAAATATTTGAATATTTAAAACAATTGACATGCATAGTAGATGCAATTTATTATATATAATTTCCCATACCTACGTAACTATGGCAATATCAATAAGATAAGATCTTGTAACTGGTACTTTTTGAAGAAATGTTTCAAACAAAAGTTGTGCAGAATACTAATATCTTTCAATGTTAATGTAACTATATTTATTGTAAGTACAGCCGTTTCGGAGATATTGCAGAAATTACAAAAAATGACTCAAGTAAACATGCATTTCCGGTTTGAATATGCTTTTCAAAAATAGGAGGTTTTTCTCCCAGGCATATACAAATCTTAAGTTTAAAGTTTCATAATTTTATCTTTAACGGTGTAGGCTGTAGAGCGCACACAGCCACACACACACACACACACACACACACACACACACACACACACACACACACACACACACACACACACACACACACACACACACACACACACACACACACACACACACACACACACACACACACACACACACACACACACACGCACACACACACACACACACACAGACGTCATTCCAAAAATAGTCAGACTCGATTCAGGGAAGGTCAAAAGGTGTATTTCCGTAAAAATTTCGAGAAATTTTTTTTTCGTGATTACAATACTTACTTATACTTCGTAAAAGAAAGTAAAAACCATAATATAAACTCATACGTAACAATGAAATTGTAATATAATACGTATTTATTCCATTGGTGCACTTTTAAACCGTATCGTTTATTAATTATTATTATTATATATTCTAAAATACACGTGACGTCAGAAAGAGAATGACTGATCTTTCCCTACCGAACCAATAGAACCACAGCCACATTCTGGCTAATGAGCGTGCTAGAAAGTCAACTTACATTGGTACCACTAATAGAAAACAAATTATGTTTCTGGCTAATTCCTCGCATTTGGCCAATCTTTAAATATTATCGAAGGTGAAAAGGGTCCGTTTCAAATAAGCAAAATAAACAACGAAAGCACAATTACGACGGTACAAATGGTCGCTTGTGAAACTGTTACTAAAGCATAGTAAGAAAGTGTTACCAACCATATGTTGTAAATAATAAATAAGCTCTCTTTTTGACGTCATCCGTAAAACTTACAACGTCCAACTTTAAAAATAACCTTGTATAATAAAAAATATCTTAAATAAATTAATTAAACTCTATCAGTGCTTTTATTTATCAAATAATATAAGTACTTTCCTATTTAAAAAAAAAAAACCTTCTCAGCATAGATTTTTAACGGAATTCGTTTCACAACTCTCTTATAACGATAATGTATGTACCTATTTCATATAGTATTAAGAGGTTCTCTTATGCCCAGTTGCACCAGTGTAGCCTATAATTAAATGTCGTATAAAGTTAAATAAAATTGAATCGATATTTTGTGTTTTTGATCATTTTACGTTGCTTTCAAATAAGCTATTTGATATTATTGAAAGTTATGCGAAGTGGTGCAACTAGACATTAGTAAATTACAATTTATTCTTATATACACACCCAAAATGTCCTGAAATATCAGATTTAAAATGTGATCAAATCTAATTGAGTACTTATAAAATATGTGTAACAAATTTTGTTACGTACAACGAACATATGTATGTAAATATGAGTCAAACGAACTTCTGTGAAAAAGTTCAACGGTTTTGATATATACTTAAACTCTTCCGCACTAGTGTACGGCAAATAAAAATATAGAAATTAATTCAACCCATGCCGTCGGCGACTTCACCAAAATGTCGAGAACATATTTTAATTTCGATTGATTCTAAGTACGTTTTCAACTGTTAAGTTAAGAGTTATTGTTGTAGCTTCGAGTTAAAATCTAGTGTCGTAGTGTCCATAACGACATAAACTATATTTAAATACATCATATATGACACATAAGTAACGACACCACTGGGATCAAAGTTGCGTGTTGGGTATATCATTTATATACACAATTACTCATAACCCACACACACACACTTGCACCTGTTTGTATATGCATATAGTAAAGTGAACAAGGACCCCTACTAATGCATCAGACAAAGATAACCAGCGCACTCGTGCGATAAATGATAATGTGTCAGAATGAGATGCGACGACTAAGTTTTGATACTCTCCCTATATATATATATATGCATGTATATACCTTTAGTGTTGTAGACAACCCTCTAGCGACAAGATAAGAAAACGGCAATGCCACTGTTAGTAGGGTCGGAGAGGATGGGGGTGTGGAGAGGGTAAATTAATTTGCAGCCCCCAAACAATGGCCGCTGTTGCTAATGGAGGCCGTTTGCAGAAATTGCCTCCGTTTCTTTACTCGGTTATTTTTTATGTAGATTTTTTCTTCTCATCTCTACGTCTTACCCCCACAAACCCTCACCCGCCCGTACTGTCGGTTTGCAAGGGGTTGTGTTTCATTCGCTTGTACTTTTTCGCTTGTACAGCGTTGGTTCCCTTATATACCCTTTACTTTTCCTGGACTCATGCATTTTTATAGCGTTCTTTATACGAATATACCTTCAGATCACTGTGACCACAAAACTGTTTTATTATTATTTTTATGGCGGTACACGCCGAGTTCTGCTGTACGTATAGCGTATAGTAGCAATTTTGTGGGTTACGATTATTTAATATCACGTTTTAATACATAATTATACATACATTTTCAATCTTGGATGAGCTCGGTTCGCGCGACCGAAAGGTGTAAAGATATAATCGAATAGAGATAGATTTAAAAATGAAATTACTTGTAATGTTATTATCCTATTTTATAACATAATGGTATGCAATCATATTACTATGCTTTTTCCAAATGTTTCTTTTATAAGATGATATCTATTAACTCTACACACAGATTTTTATGTAAAATGTGTGTTAGTTAATTTAAGCCCACTGACATAGATTAACGAAACTAATAAATAAATTTTACACTAATATATACATATCAAACCCGTTTGTATTTTAATTACGATAGACTCTCTACTTCGAGACTTCCAAAAAGGACTAACTCAAATAATTGAATAATTGAAGGGTAAAAGCATGTCTTTATGAGTCTATTTAACCTTGAAAAATGTGACTACGCTATCGCTAGATTATGGGTTGTTCACTAAAAGTGTTTGTTATACTTCGTGTGTGATAGGTAAGCATTAGGTGTGACCAGTAAGTCTTGTGAGATGCACTGGCCACTCTTGAGACTTGAAAAAAAGCTTCGTTGTTTTTGTGCATTGTGCGCTAAATAACCTACTGCCATTGAAGTATTTTCCGTAGTATGATTTTGGTATTATTGTTTTAACATTATATATATTTTGAACTATAAAGGGCTATTATTCCATTATTCGGCTTGTGATATCATTTATTTTTTAAATCAGTAAATATCATCACTTTATGTATTTATGGTTTTTACTGTTCGTTACTTTTGTTACTGTGACGTTCAATGTCAAATAGACTCCTAAAGATTTATTTTAACCGAATTTTAGAAAATATTTGACTATACCAAAATCATTTATATATATACTATATACCTATAGTAATTGATTTTTGACTTAGAAGAGTTTTCTTCAAGTGTTTTGCCATCTTAGGATTGATTGTGTAACACATACGTTACTTCTCCATTGTATTTCATATAACATACAACAACTGAAGAAGGTCAAACATTGACCCGAAATATATGATACAACATTAAAGAAACTTCATTTTCTTAAGATCACAAAAAACTTTATTATTTAATATTTATAAATATTACAAGTTATTTTCGAATAGACACAAAGTTGTTTAAAAATAATTTAGAATATTTTTAAAATTGAAAAATTCTATATAAAATTCAAATAATAATAAATAAATCGAAATCACCTTATGGACTCAACTCTCTAATGATGAATTTGAACAATTAAATGCATACAGCTTAATTTCAGATATGGATTTAAAATACCTATATATTTAATCGATAAATTTGAAACAAATGATTATAATTAGGATACTTTTTGAGTGGCACTGGTTGGACGTGGGTCGGTGGGAGTAAGTTGTTGGGGTGGTGTATTTTTTTAGGGTGCGTTCGCGTAATTATATTTTTTAATTTATCTTCCTTACGATTCTCCGTCTACAGCACCAGCACCGGAGACCGAGCCAAAAGCACAAGGACACATTGTAATAGATAGATAACGTTTTGCCACCCCCACCCTACTTCCACTCTTCCACTTGGTATCATTCACCCCAATAGCGCTGGCACCGTAGACAATGCGAGCGACGGTGATATAAAAATAGGCAAATTCTGCAGCACTATCTCATTTCTGTTAAGAGCATAACTGCAGGCATTTCTAAGGGTGATGGAACGAATTGTGTAGCTATGCGCTATCTTGACAATAACTATTTTTTAGTGTTTGTCTTTTAGCTAATTTATATATAGAATGTGAATTGTTGGGGTTTTAACAGTAACTTGTCTTTAATTTACCTTTACCAATAAACGCGCGTATATTTTCATCCATGTTTATTTATTGTATTTGTACTTACTTATTATGAATTAAATCGGGGGTAATTTTTCAAGTGTTTTTTTTTTAATGGTTAAATCGATAAATTAAGTCACTTAACTTTTATACCAAAATTATAAAAATATATGGTTTAGCAAAAATACATTCGTGTTTATCTGAATATACTTTATTTGCATTGCCTTTTTTAAAACTCAAACATTCTTATATTCCAAGGAACTAATCTTTAAATATTTAAATTTTTCTTAAAAACAAATAAATAATTGATTTTAAAATTTAAAAAAAATAGCAACAGCAATACGGTAATTCGTAAGCTTTTAATTGGCGTAATTTTCATAAAACGTTACCTAATGTTTCATAGTTTTGAGAAATTATTTGAATTCTAATTGAAAAAGTATTTTTTGTATCCTTTTTACGACTTTATCATGAAAACATATATATATATTTTATAACATTCGTACAACTTCTGGTAGTGAATTACTTATGTAAAAAGTTTCAAAGTGGTATCTGTTCAGGAATCGCACCTATGCATTGGTAAAGTTCATCAATTTTAACTAGAATCAGCGATCACGTAGTCTTACAAATATACTTTCACCGAAAGTTATTGGTAAATGTATAGAAGCCAAACACAATCGGAAATCGTAGATTTGTATATTATAAAGCACCTAAGCAGAGAAAGGGTTGGACAGAAATTGATTCTATCAATATCTTCGGCCTAATTATCTCTAGATAAAAATATTTGACCAAATAAAAATCCGATTTGTTGTCATTTGTGCATAATTGAACTGATTAAATAGTAGATGAAACAAAGAATGCGACCTATGACCTATGAGTAAATATGAGAGTGAGACAACTAATAAAAATGTATGGCTGATATTTGTTATTATTGATTTATGAATAAAACGTTAAGATTTAACCAATTCACGTGTTTTATGTACTGTGGTTTATAGTTTTCCTAACTTAATATCTGGATATACCAAACAGTTGCATACATACATTGACAGAAATCTATGATACGCGAAGGTCGGATTTGTCAGTCCTTCTCTTTGTAGTACCACATTAAACATGATTCTTAGCTTGAGTTGCGAATATCTACGAGACATATTTTACTGCTTTTTAACCAATCATAAAACTTTAAATTTAAAACTTGTATATAGCTCAGAAGAAAACCTATTTTTGAAACATGTTTACTCTAGTCATTTCTTGGAAATTCTGTAATATCTCCAAAACGGCTGCACTGACATAAAAAATACTAGTATGCAAAATGAAATCTATTTATATTATGCACAACTTTTGTTGAAAAACTTATTCAAAAAGTTTACCGATTAAAAGAAAATTACTATTCAAATTTTTAAATGTCTTATTTATGTTGCCATGGTTACGTAGGTATGGGACGTGATGCTTATGGTTAGTAAAATATTTAAAATATTATATATACTTATTTTGCTAGGTTTTTAATTCCCTTAAAGATTAAAGTATCTGTAGTGTAAGCACTGGACTTTCTTATACGTATTAGGCATATACTAATTACCCATATATCTAAACAATATATAACTAATACGTAGAAGAAAGTCCGGTGCAATACATTGTAGATGTTTTTTTATAGTTTTTGATGGAACGCTATTTCAATATAAGTATTGGTTCGTTTGAAAATCTAAATCAAACATATACTACTATAAATGACAGGCCATATATTTAAGCAAGCAAATGATGGGTTCGTTTACAGCAAGTTATAGAGCTGTATATCAGCATATAGTATATGATAGGGCGCCTGATATCCGCGGTGGACATTACGTTATTTCCACCCTTGTTTAGCTGTTTTTACCCGTGCCGGCCCAAATAATAAATATATATCCCGCGCGCCGTGCCGTTGCCCGGTGCTGTAATCAAATGAATATAAACTGACCATGATAAAATGGAACACATTGAAATACATAAAAATATGGTCGGTTGTGTTGTGTTGCGCCTGACTTCTCACCCCTGACCAGATTTTTATTACGTCATAATGGTGACGTATGGTTTTTGATGTTTTCTCGGTTTACCGACCAAATTTATTGAGATATATCTATGCACTTTTCGCCTTGTATATTTCATAATGGCTTCGATTTTTTTAAATTTGTTTTTTTCTGTTTGTTTCTTTGGCAATGGACGATGGTCTCGATAAAACTGATAAATAGAATTTCAATACAACATTACGGTTGATTGCACAACTGTTTTTGTTTGCAGAAACACAATTTGAATTATATATTCTATGTAAGAAAAGTTTAATGTAAATATAATTAAACTATTAGGTATAGCAACATTTTATATTCCAGTAGCAATACTTGCTTACATCGAAGTTTAACTTAAAGCTTAAGTATACAATCCCTATATATATACAGGTAAAACGCATGGCATTGTGAGTTAGAATTTAGTGACCTTGAATATGCTAACCTAAATATATTTCCATAATAGCGTTTGCTTAACCTAATTAAATTAAAATTAATAACACCTATCCTGTCATTACGCTAAAGAAATATTGACATTTTTACTAATTGAATTTGTTTCATATTTCTGTCTAATTTATCTACGCTATTCAGATTCACTTTGCATATGCAGTGACTGTAGTTTTTGGGGAACGTAGTACTATAATTATACACACACACACACACACACACAGACACAGACATATTTTGATTGGGAAAAGCACATCTTTGGCAAATCAAAACATATGTAAACATATATGAGTCCCTAATCTCTATAAAAAAGTATTTTAAAATAGATCTAGTTATAAACTCGACATTAATTATAACATATTAAGAAATAGATAATTTGAAGTTCAAATTATCTATTTTTTTCAAATTTTCAACCATAATTACCACAGGTTCATTCTCTACACCATCTTAAGATGGCCATAAGCTTTTTATTTATATATATATATATATATATATATATATATTATATATATATATATAAATATATATATATATATATATGACATTATCAAATTTAATAAGCTTCAACATGGAATTAAATCAATATAAACGAAGATCGGATTTGCAGTCCTTCTCTTTGTAGTAGGTACCACATGAATCATGGTCCTTGAATCGCGTATATCTACGAGATATTTTTTGCTTTTTAGCCGTTATACACGTCATAGACTACTTATAAAGTAAGTAAAACCTTTAATTGGTAGGTACGCCACTGGATACATATAGGTACATTATATATTTAAAAATTTCGCACTAATATGATATTTTCTTTATTTATAAATTTGACTAACCCTACAGTTTGAAATTTGAAGGAATTAACATGTTTCGTAATTAAGTTTTGTTCGGTCAGTGAAATCGATTAGAATTCATTGTATATGCCTGAATATAATATTGATATTTCATAGGGAATCGTGATATGCAGTTTTGTGGTACGTTTTCATAGCCTTAACATTTCATGTCTACAGAATTTGATACCGCTTTGTAATTTACATTTTCCGGCATAAATGTAACATAAAGATGAAGGAGAGACAAAAAATGTATGTGTAACAAAATCGGTAATAAAAGATGGTGATATATGCGAATTGCAAATTATCTTAAATTTTAGTTATAGCTGTAGATAGTATGCTGAATTGAGGCTTATTATTATTATCATCATATGGTCCAATAATATCAGATAACCGCGTGAATATTGTGCTCCTAAATAATCTTAAAACAGCATTGCTTAGTGATGACGTTATTGACTTCGTATACCTATATAGGAAGAACATCAAAAGTAATACTAAATTAACATTTATTTCAAATAAGAAAAACAAATAAAATTACTTATTTTTTACAGTATTAAGTATATTAAAATAAATATTAATTTTAAACTCATGAATAATTTGTCAAATATACCCAAGGTTTTCATATTTTATGAGCAAATCTTTTCATATACAACAAAATAATCTCAACAGCATCTAAAAGGAATTCGCTCTAGCAAATCCTGCGAGTAACATAATGGACTGGGTCATTTATATCTTTTTGCCCATGTGCTGGTATTTAGACTATGTTGATACTTTTTTGCCACTCATTACTAATATCATTCCGTAAAAAGATGTTATCATAATATAGAAAAACATGCATAGCATTTTACATTGAAACCTACAAGTTTTATAAGAATCTATAAATACATATGGCGTCTTTTTATAATTCTTTAAAATATTACAAACCCTGCAGTTCTCTCATGAACGCCTTTTAGCCAGCTTTATATACGAGATAATATAAAATAATATAATATAAAAGAGCTTAAGTATTCGTTCGAGTGTTAGTAACATTCTTAGATTTAAAAAAAATCTTTAATAGAAATTAATTTCATGCCTTAGATACTAATTAAGAAAAAAAAAACGCATATAACCAAAGAGATCTATTTAAGTGTACCCTACAACTAAAATTTTTCACTTCAGAATATACTCAATCGATTTTAACCTAATTTGGTACACGTATTGTGGGGATATTCAATTAGATTCGTTTAATATAGTTTATTGCATAATTCATTACTAAATATTTACTAAAGCGTGATTTGCAATTCTATTACAGTAGTTTACAAATGTTACAGGTTCTCCTCAGAATCTGTAAGTTCGGCGATATGTCTAACATTTCTCTCTAAAAGTACAGAGCTACTCAGAATATATTATTAGAACGATATATTTACAAATATCGCATCATATAAGTATCTCATCTCTTTTAAAAACGCGAAAGGATAACTCAATTTAAGTGGTGAACAATAAAACTTAACTTGCACCCTGTAACATATGTTTAAATACTTAAAACCTACCCTAAAGTGACCCCTATTGAAGTGATACTAGTGCGGTCTGTGCAGATTCCGCGCCGTTTCCTTTGTAGCAAAAGTTGCACTTGGTGGAGATCATCTTCGTCGGCAGCTTCGTACTCTGTACGTGAACAATGCTCGATTGTCCAAGCGACACCCGTGTTGCGTGTTCACTGGCACCTGCTGTACAGTTGCTATAGAAACACTCATCCGGGGATGAAAAAAAAAGCGAGGGTGAAAAAAACGTGGGGGTGACTCAAATAAAAAAAAACGGATCAATATTAACTCTTTTGCTACCCCACGCGGTGTGATGGTTCGTATACAATTTTTTTCTCTCGGTATAATTCTTTTCTCTGGCGTGCTCGACAACGGAAAACAGCCTGGCAATGGAAATATTTTCCAAGATTCGTTTGATACACAGATTCTGATTTCTTAGAGGACTATGTTTCTGACTTTTGCATTATTCTCTAGTGATATAGTTACAAGCGCTCATACTCTATATTACGTTCTATTACCTGTAAATGGGGTGGTAGATAACCTTTTTCTAACGCAGTCACATGCTAACAATCATTAATTAATTATAAATACTGAAAGTCATCCACGAGTCACCAATTCACATACAATAATTTGTCAACTTAACAAATTATTAATAGTCTACTACTGTCATTACGCTTCAATGCTGGTTACTGCAAATTCTCATGGCAAAGACTGTAACATATATAAATTATCTAAAAAAAAATGTTGAAGAGGATATTTGCAGTGTATCTATTTTGTAAAAAAAAGTCGTACGTAGAATAGGTGTGAAGCCAAATGAGGTGGAATGGTCGTGTTGAAAGAGTGTGGAATGAAAGGTTGACAAAGAAGATTTACGTGGGCAAGTTTAATGGTGTGCGAATGCGAGGTTGTCCTCGGAATAAGTGGATAAAATATGATTGAGAATAACTTGCGCGAAAGAAAAACTGTGAGCAAGCGGAATAGAAGAGTGTGTATGAAGAATTTACTGAATTTGAATGAAGCAAAAGAAGTTTGTACGAAAGATTGCCAAGATGTGAATGGGTGTAAAGAGTTTTCTGCCACCCATTTGATAGGAACAAACATGACGTTATGTATGTATGTATGTGTGTATGTGTGTATGTGTGTATGTGTGTATGTGTGTATGTGTGTATGTGTGTATGTGTGTATGTGTGTATGTGTGTATGTGTGTATGTGTGTATGTGTGTATGTGTGTATGTGTGTATGTGTGTATGTGTGTATGTGTGTATGTGTGTATGTGTGTATGTGTGTATGTGTGTATGTGTGTATGTGTGTATGTGTGTATGTGTGTATGTGTGTATGTGTGTATGTGTGTATGTGTGTATGTGTGTATGTGTGTATGTGTGTATGTGTGTATGTGTGTATGTGTGTATGTGTGTATGTGTGTATGTGTGTATGTGTGTATGTGTGTATGTGTGTATGTGTGTATGTGTGTATGTGTGTATGTGTGTATGTGTGTATGTGTGTATGTGTGTATGTGTGTATGTGTGTATGTGTGTATGTGTGTATGTGTGTATGTGTGTATGTGTGTATGTGTGTATGTGTGTATGTGTGTATGTGTGTATGTGTGTATGTGTGTATGTGTGTATGTGTGTGTATGTGTGTATGTATGTATGTATTTATCTACAAGAAATAGCGTAGGAAAGAAAGTTGGATGTGTGATATGGAAATAGAAAGAAACTAACTATTAAAATAATTATTCAAACTCGTGGGAATTAAAAATTTAAATTTGTTTTAATAAATTATAACTCTCCTAATATAATTATGCTTAAGTAGATAAGCAGTAGCAAACAGTCAAAAATAATGTTTTTTGTTAATCTTTTGATAATGGAGAGTAATAATAATAGCCAAATTTCCTTTCGAGCAAAACATAAAACCAGAAGTGCCAAGCATGAAACTAGAAGTGCAATCTATATTCTTGTCCTTCAGGACACTATTTTTTATAACAGTCATTCTCTTTTTCATTGATGATACTAATTTAAGATCACTTGTAACATCGAATACCACGCCGCCGTCGGAAATGTCACCTATACAAGATTTCTGTATTAATATTGTTTCACGCTATTTCTAAGCATGCACGAATTCTTCTTTTCACTTCTTTGTATGTGTTGATGTGATCAATAATGCATCTGTGCTTAAGTTTTGGTAGACATTCGTTCTCTATTTGATCGGTATATAACTCAATAAGTAAGAGGTTAATACATTTACTAAATTTTTATTATAAAACATATATTATACATTGTACAATTGTAGATATTAGGCTTAAGGTGAACTGGTAGCATTGATGCTTACACCTTAGTTTATTTGTATGAATATTAGTAGCAGAAGAATTAAATATTTCTTCTTTAAATATGTGTTCCTAAGCATGTATTCTATTTAAAATTAATTACCATTAGGCATCAAATTTATTTTGCGGTTGGGTTTGTTCATCTATCATTGAGCTGGAAGTATTGTTGCTTGCACCAATGTTGATACCTATACGGTTATCCTTTATTTTATATAAATAGTTTCTGCTACCATAATCATCTATAGACAATCTTCTATATACATATCAAATCAGCCGTATAACCAAAATACTGAATTTCTACTGAACAATAAAAAACATATTTCGTTTTTCGGTCAATGTAAGCCTAAAATCGTCTCGATATTTATTCGAGGAATAACCAAAAGAAACGGAAACAGATACAGTATCACCCCCACCCCTTTCGTCTTTTCTGATAAACCGTAGGGGGCTCAATTCTCTCAAGTAATTTATATATACGAACACATTCTTCTATAGACATACCAAGGATAAGATATGTGATCATATGATGTAATCGACTCAAACACACACTATCAATTTGTATCACATGATGCGCTGCTTGACTATTCAGATCAGATAAAATCAAATGGTCGTCGATTTAAGGGTGGGTTTATGGAGCAGTGTTCCTTGTAAAACTAATTCTGAATTTAACCTTAAGAAAAAGAAGCATGTTTGGCAGGCGTAATGAATAACAATAAAGCGCGTGAGATGTGTAAATAAATAGTTAAATAGTGAAAGATTGTAAAAAGATGTCTGCTACCTCATTTACTGGAAAAATTCGCTACGAAATGTTTGTTTGTTTGTTACAATACACAAATAATTCAGTTATAAAAAACATTTTTTATGCTGAATTAGATTTAAGATGCACCAAATAAAATATTTTTTGTTGTAATTGCATGATAGAATTTTTAACGGCGTTAGTTTTTCATATTTGAAAATATGTTAAGCCAAAGGAAATATTGGAACTATTTGTAGATTTATTTGGTATTTTCATATTTGTCTATTGTAAGCTAGCGAAATAAAAGAGCATGTACGAAGAATCTAATGATTCTGAATGAAGCGAAAGAAGTTTGTAAGGAGTAGAGTTGATGGCGAAAGATTGCCAAGATGCGAATGGATGTAAAGGGTTTTCTGCCACACCGTATGATGGGATAGGCCTGAGGTTATGTATGTATGTCAATAATTATATTCGTTGCTTTTTTGGGACTCAATAACTTCGAAAATAAAGAGCCTAGTGGATTTAAAATACGAAGGATATGAATTAGATATTCATAGATTAGGAATATATAATTCGGTACCAATCCGTTCAGTATCTTCAGAGAAGAACGAGCGACAAATTTTGATCTTACGAGCGACCGACGACTAACATCCAAGTATATGAGTTATGTATATTTTTGGATGCAAGGCGATGAAAGACGAACTGTTTCTTAAAGAAGTATTTTAATCCGAGACCGACTGCTTTAGCTTCTCGTAATTTACTAATAAATTAACATTCGCGCAAATCTTCTCAAATATTTGTAAAGAATATCAATCTTTATCGATGTAATGAGTCGAAATTACTCTTAACATTATTTAGCTGATATTACCATCTGAAATTTTATTTGGATCATCCTGAGAGAATATTTGATAATGCCTATTATTATTACGTTTATATAAAAAAAAAAAACAAGCATATTATAGCTATTTAGATTTTATTTCTGTTGAAAATATTTTTATTTCGAATTGTAATCGTGACATTTCTTACCTAGTTTTGATAGTATACAGGAAATTTTGCGCGTTAATATAAGCACTTCATATAAAAACATAAATTTCAATAAGATAACATTGTATATTAAGTAGTCGATTACTTGAAAAATCCATCTATATCAACAGAGAAACTGTTTATCGGCCTAAGAACATCGTGGCCAATGCCCCAGCTGAAATATTCACAACATCGCGCACGTCGAGTGTGTTTAGAACTAAAGCGAGCGATTGGTCTACCCTAACGGCATAAGGTATATGTTTAAAATATAGGGCAAGCTTGCAGTTTCCTGGAAACACCCGACATATGCACATCATTACGAAGTGAAGTGAATCCTTTTTGAGGGTGGTAGAAAAAGAGAAAAAATCTCTCAAAAAAGAGTGCTATATAACGGGTGCCTGTTTGCAATTTTTATTTAAAGATTCCTTGTGTTCCATTCCGTTTTTTTTTTCTATACATTTTTTGGTGAAAAAGATCGGTGTTGAATTCCCTTTTTTTCCAGTAAAAGCGTGTGCCAAAGTATACTATGCCGTATGGTGTGCAGGCCTTTTAATATGAAAGGGTCTAAAAATTATTTTGACGTGCACTCTTTGATTATTGTCGATAGTCAACAACGTAACACCCCCATCTATTGAAAAAGGGTTTTAGGGTGAAAATAGGTCATTTTTTTCTTATAAAAGTTTTGAATTGGTTGTCGAAATAACTGTTAAAATTCACACTCATTCCAAATTGCATACAAAAAAAAATAATTAGTGAATCCACCAATAATTCCAGCTTCGCCGTAGGTGGTTTAGTTAAATATAAACAAGCAAAACGTTAAAATAATACTACAAAAATGCAAAATTAAAATATTCGATAATTCTGTCATATATTATATTTAAGAAATATACACATATACATAGCTCTAGATTAGGTAAAAGTGATATATATATATAATATATATATATATATATATATATATATATATATATATAATTAAAATAATTACAAATCGTAAATTTACATATTTATGTATGCACTTTCAATAATGGGTCTTGGTAAATGTTGAAATAAGACATGGAATGTATCACATACTAAATTGACTTTAAAATCAATTACAGTCGCTTATTTCTCTATTAATTCATTATATATATATATCAATAATTGTTTAACTATTAATATCGAGCTGGAAGCGTTGGTGCTTGCAAGTAATTCTTAATCGTATTTATCTATGTCTTTATTTCTGGGAAGAACTCGTAATCTTATTTGTTTGTGTGTTTCGCGAAATATAACAAAATCTAAAATATTTTATTGAAAATAAAATACCTTGAACGACATTTTTAATATGACATTCTGTGTGTGATGTAAAAATTTTAAAGAAAAAGGAAAAAAATTCAATGCGCAGGTGTATTCTTTAATCAATAACTTATTAAAAAGCAACAAAAATGCTCCGGATAGAAACGGAAAATATTTGCGTCAAGTCAATTTTGTGTTCAAGACTAATTTTGATGGATGTAATCTTAATATTGCAAAAGTTTTTCTGTCTCTCTTTGGAAATAAGTTTGTTGAACATTCGCAATGATGTTGGGAGCCAGTCACTGGGATTGATGAAAGAGATTTTAACAGGAAGGGTATATATATCGTAGATGGCCATCGTCTCGCAATTTAATATTACCAGCAATATACAAACAAAGAATGTGGATATTGTGTTAAATTTAATATATTTTCCAAATATCTTTATTATTTCTTTAGAGTATTATGTGAATATATTAATAACTTGCAATATGAAGCCACTGTTATGGTATGATTCTGAGCAAGTTTATCGATCTGTAACGAGCATTTGTAAAGCTCTGAAATAGTTTAATACATTTTAATTGGATAGAAAATCAAACCTCTTTATAGCGGAGACTTGACACTACATATATATCAATGTCAAGTGCGTCAGTGTTGCAAACTGTCGAAATGGCACGTATATATATACATATATATATATATATATATATATATATATATATATATATATATATATAAATATATATATATATATATATATATATATACATATATATATATATATATATATATATATATATATATATATATATATATATATATATATATATATATATATATTTATATATACGAGGGTGGTCTGAAAAGTGTCCGACCTCAACATGAAGATAGCAGCACTCGTAAATAAAAGCTAGGGAATTTCGTTGTTCATCTGTTGACAGTTACTCACCAAAGTTTCAGCCATTTTGGACGTGCAGTTGTTATGTAACAGTCGTTTGAGTGAGTTGATGTGAGTGATTTTATGAAAATGGACAAAATCGAGTATCGAGCTGTCATCAAATATTTGTTTTTGAAAGGCAATACGCCTACGCAAATCAAAGATGAGTTGGATTCTGTGTATGGGGACTCTGCACCATCATTTATCACAGTGAAATTTTGGGCAGCTGAATTTAAACGTGGCCGTAAGAGCTTGGGCGACGATGAACGTTCGGGACGTCCAAAAACTGCAACTACCGACGAAAACATCGCCAAAGTTCACGAAATGGTGCTAGCCGACCGCCGAATTAATGTGAGAGAGATAGCAGAGGTTATGAACATGTCAAAAGAACGTGTTTGTCACATATTAAATTAACATTTAGACATGAGAAAGCTGTCCGCGCGTTGGGTGCCGCGTTTGCTCACATTAGACCAAAAACGTGTCTCACACCTCAGCGGTTGCCATGGCGAAAATCCACGAATTACGGTTTGAACTGCTTGACCATCCGCCTTCTTACTCACCAGATCTAGCCCCCCTAAGCGACTTCTTTTTGTTCCCTCATCTAAAAATTGCACTCGGAGGACAGAGATTTTCGTCAAATGAAGAGGCAATCACCTTCGTGAACAATTATTTTGCAGAGAAAAACGCCGAGTACTATTTGGACGGGTTACAGATATGGGAGCATCGCTGGGAGAAGTGTGTAGAGTTACAAGGAGACTATGTTGAAAAATAAAAAAAAAATTCTGAAAAAATGTCTTGTATCTGTGTTAGGTCGGAAACTTTTCAGACCACCCTCGTATATATGTGTGTATATATATATATATATATATATATATATATATATATATATATATATATATATATATATATATATATATATATATATTCGTGTAATTACGCTTGTAATTGTCATTGTTGTTATTATTGATTTAATAATCACAAGATGAGAAAATAGAGCGTTACAGCTTCCGTTAGTAAAACTAATAAATAATTCGTATTGTTCAATTTGACGGCGTTAGAGTATTTGAAAATACATTTAAGAACGGTAAGAGATGGTATGAGGGTCTGTTAACATCCCTTGAGTCCGGTAGCCACATCGTGACCGAATACCGGAAATGTCTATGACGTAACGAACATCCCGTCACGACTTATTGCCCAATCCATTATCTACATCTTCTTCCGCCTCATCCGATATGACTGTCAATATACTTAACTCTCAATCTCTGCACTTTTTACGCTTTTCTATCTTCGTCATGTCTTTTTTGCTAGATGATAAATCATCGTATATAATTACTTAAATTATCATATGAATTCATATTCGTATAGGTTAAAGCATATTTGAATTTTGCGAATGATGGTTGCGTCACAATGTCCATACTGTGGTTAATAGACATTTGTCGGATAAATATGTATAATTATGTGTAAATGGAGTGCATTTATACTCTTAATATATGCCCTAGCAAGCAATGTGAATTGAACCATACATTATTTAATTTAATTTGATTAGTCTTTTGTTATTAAACATGTTGTGGCCAGCTGCACCAATATATATTAATATTAGTCGTAGTTTAAATAAAATTAAAATTTGTTTATTATTTTATAGTGAAATTAAACAATTAATAGTACTATAGTCCGGGTACGCAAGCAACAACCTTACGTGACAGTCAAAAGTTACTAGATTAAAATTGTACGTTTACACTACTATAGAATTGAATATTTTAAATCAAAAAAATATTTTTTTGATACTTGACAGTAAACTAAGTTTACAATTCGTTTGTAGGTTTATTTTTGAATATCCGAATAATAACAAAATAACAAACGTCATATGAAATAAACAACAGTACAAAACTATACGTAGCAAATGTGTCAAAATTACCAACTTATAAGTTTAAAAAAATGTTAATCTTCTATATTAGGTCGTGAAACTGGATAAAGTAATAAGTTTTGTATTGAAAGTGATATTCTACGACAGTTTATTTTATTTTAAAGAATTTTTGATAAGTACTTTTCATTTTATTTTCAATAGTTTTTTAAGTCAGCAGGAAATTTCATGTTGATAAGTTTTTAGCAGGTTTTAGTTACAAAATGACGTAAGGTTGTTACCTGTGTATCTGGACTATACATATAATATAAAGAAGCATATTTAGTAAATATCTTAACCGTTTATACTTTTAATGTCCCTTTATTAGCGAAATAAAATCTCCAATTAAAGTTAATTCGTATTGATGAAATCCTGCATTACGTAATATCATAAATGTAAGCATATTTATCTAATCTTATGGTATATAAACACAAGTACCTATAAATCTATATCTATATCCCAATCTACTTACCTTATAACTGCAGCCTAATATAGTTATGTATTATGCAAATAAAAATTGTTAAATAAATACTTAAATATATAACGATACACCTTTTCCCATGAAATAGGGTGGCAGACGACCGTTTCTCATGCTTGTACACGTTTTCTAAACATAAATAAATAGCTTTCAAACCAACGCATAAAAATTTGCATACTTAATATTATAAACAGAGCTTATAATAAACCTAATCCCCAAATGACAAAAACAAAACTCTATTGTCTAGAAACCTTCGCATATATGCATTCTAGAAATTAATCGTATGCACAAAAAATAGAATGGATTTTTTTTGGTGCAGCACGCGTCACGGACACAGTGCTAGCGACAGCACCCCTCACGATTTTTTTTGTGTCCCACTGACAAAAAGGGTTGTGGGGTAGTACAACTACGACGACTGGAATAATTAGAATGAGTTATGGCAACATATTGCCATTTAAAATAGGTCTCTTCATATGCAAAACTGTGTAGATGCTGTGTGTTCCATTATATTTTTACATCATTTGTAAACGGAGAATATATTCGTATTTTTATTCAAGTTATAATATGTTTTATTTAATTGTATCATTTTGCGTTATATTATTTTAATATTTAGAGTTTCGTGAATGTGAAACCAAATCATGTAATGGGTCGATAGTTATATGCAAACATTTAAGTTAAAGGATAGGTTATTTAAGGATGCTGAAGAGACTTATCGAAAAACTAATGAATTATTGAATTTTCTTATTCAATAGTTTAAAGATGCATCTACAAATGCTTTTGCAATGTTTAATAATGTCTTACTAAATGGTTTAAAAGACACATGGACTTTTATTGGGAAATGATACAATGGTGAAAAAATAAAATTAGACAAATTTAAAATTTGTGTAATGCATGAAAGGCATATATGTAACAATAATATCTAAAAGTTTCATCAACATTAATTTGTTTTCAAGAAATTACATCAAATTCGTTGGAAAAGAACCAATTCTATAGAATAGCTATTTTGACGTGACACCAGCGCGTAGCTGTTCACATAATAAATTGTATTATCTCAAATATTAAATAGGTACAATTAAACTAAACTTGTTTTGTTTTTCTCTACAACACTAAGTTATTGTTTATAAAGTAAATCCCATAGCAAATCGGAGATAAACAATTAAAAACTAACCCGAAACCAAGATGGACAGTTTATGACAGTGTTGCCACGTTTAACACTTTTTTAAGAGACACTTAAACTCCACGTTAATAAAATTAAGTAGGTATTTATAATTGATGTAATAAAGTACAAACTAACATTTTATTCATATTCACTCATCATTTATTTATACTAATAAATAATTTCAGTTAATACCTAACAAAAATGTATTCCATCAAATTGAGATCATATATTAGCACTCACAAAAGTTTAATATTGATAAACAATGAATTAGCAAGCAGGCAATAACCTTACGTCATTTCGTAACTAAAAACTGCTAAAAACTTATCAACATGAAATTTTCTGTTGACTTAAATAACTATTGAAAATAAAATGAAAAGTACTCATAAGAAATTATTTAAAATAAAATAAACAGTCATAGAATATCAATTTCATTTCAAAAATTATTATTTTGTCTAGTTTCACGACCTAATATAGAAGATTAAAAAATGTTTAAACATATATGTTGGTAATTTGTATACATTTGCTACGTTATATATACTTTTGTACCGATATTTATTTCGTTTGATCTTTGTTATTTTGTTGTGGTTAACTTATTTGGTTATTCAAAAACAAACCTACAAATGAATTGTAAACTTAGTTTATTGTCAAGTTTCTAAAAAGTGTATTTTAGATTTAAAATGTTCGATTCTATAGTAGTGTAAACGTACAATTTCGATCTAGTAACTTTTGCTGTGACGTAAGGTTGTTGCATGTGCGCCCGGACTATATATCTAATCCAAATCATGAGGAATGCTAAAATAAATTTCTATACTCAAACTCCGACTATGATTTTGACGGAAATGTTTAATAATGTAAGGGCTAATCACGTCAAAAACATATACATATTTAGAATATATGAAATACATATAAATATATTAAAAATGTTATTATCAAGCTTTGCGTAGGAAAGTTCTTCTCTTAATTACGGCGAATTATAATATTAGCTTTCGCTTTTAAAAATGCTGTTTTCCGTTATAATTTCCGGAAGAATTTTCTAAATTAAATATTTAAACTGTTCTTTTGACCATGAAATGGGAAGAATTTTTATTAACTTAGACATTTAATATTCAAAAATTACAATTGATTGTTTAAACATATCTAAAAACACGCATTTGCTTATAAATTTGTAATCATGACAATCTAGATTCACAAATTGTGATATGTGTTAAATCAATTTTCATTTAAGCCGTTTTTTAGAAAATTAAGACGAATGAGGTAAAATTTGTAACCTTTTTGTTAGCGCAATAATTAATTTTTAGGGGAACTTAAGAAATTGTTGCAATGATTTTCACGTTTTTTAAAGTGTATTTCCTAAGATTTATATAATTTCGTAAAATTGTAATATTTTTAAATGGATTTTGTGGCCATACGGAAAATGTATATCCTAGAACTGTACGTGGGTTTATTACGCTGTTGTTGCAAAAATATTGATGAATAAGCTATAGATTTCCAATAATTTTAATACTGTTCTGATGGCAGTGAGAGAGAATGGAAAAGAAATGTGGATGGAAGTACGAGGGGGGTAGTTTGATTAAAATTCCGCACAGAGTGCTGTGCTCCGGCTAAACCCCTTGGGCAGGAAGAGTTATATCGATCTTGTGTCTTACCCACACTTTTGACCCCACACACACCGTCAGTACGATAGGGTTACCCCAGCGCATTTTTTTTCCACCCTCGCTGCTTTTTTCTTTTCTCTGTATAGTTGTAAATGTACTATGCTTCTATCTGTGTATGGGTGTGTGTGTGTTTTATAAAGAGATCTCATTCTGAATATCTTTGCATTGGATATGCGACGTGAACAAAAGAATCGCTCAGTGCAAACTTGACGCATTTTAAAATTTATATTTATAGAATTATGAACTTTGTATGTTTAAAAGTTATCCCTTATAGTAGCAATTATTTTATAAAGTTATACGCAATTGATTGTTATTAGATATATTTATGAACACTTACCTTCTAAGAAAAAATGACTAAAAAAAATTGGGAACATGATTAGAGCTAAATTATTGCGACAATTGATATTTTTCTAATAACTTACTCACGAAGCCGTATCAAAATGAAAAGCGCAACTTTAAAAATGCATATCTTTAAATATATTATTTTTTAAACAATACAATTAAGAAAAATAGTCCAATATTACAAGAAGAATTCATAAAAAAATAAATTATGAGAGATATTAGCCATATTCAAGCGACAGCTGCCATTTTTAAACGGTTACAATTAATATTCTTACGATTAAAATATGTAATAGTCACAAAATATAAGATAGGCCATCTGTTGGCTTCTTTTTGAAGTGCGTATTATTTCAACAGTTTGCAACACTGACGCGCTTGACATTGATATATATGTAGTGTCAAACCAGTGTACTTTTTTCAATAAAGCAACAATCATTGAAAAATATTGAACGGTAGTAGTTTTAATAACAATTTAAAAAGAAACTAACAAATGGTCCATCCTATAGTTCAAAATAAGTTTTTTAAATAATTGTAAATACAATAAAATATATGTTGAAAATTGTTAACTCTGTTAATAGATAACTTCATTCCATAACGTCCTGAATTTTTTATTTAGAAATAGTGAGGGTTTCGACCATTAAATTGGAACGTTGTAGAATTAGAGGTATTTCTACCAACTTTTAACAAATAAAATATGTAATAACAAAGAGTAACCAGGGAAATAAAACCAGATGAAAATGTTTAAAAATGAACATTTTTAATAATAAAATAGTTATTGACATGGATATCGTACATCAATTTTACAAAATCCGGCCCAGCAATACATTGAGTGCATTGGATTAGGAGATATTTTCTTGTGTGGTAACATTCGTTTGCTTTTTTTTAATTAATATTTCTTTGACAAGAATCAGTGCACAATGAGAAGTTATTATAATGAATAATTAATAAAATTGCACTCTTATAAGGTAACATCACAAAAAAACCTAATTTGACTTTTAATCTTGAGGGATGATTTTTAATTGTTTTATAATTGTTAACTAAGCATGGCAACATTAGCAAATTACAAAAATAATAATGCATTTAAAAAATACATAAATTTTAAAACCGCAGAAATAAAGTCATAATTAAAAATAAACTAATTTTAAATTTGCTAAACGTTTATCCACATAACGAAATTACACTTAAAAATTAAGTATCGAATTACGAATTATAATTATTACAAGCTACTTATAATTAGAATAAGTTACAGAAAATTTGTTAAATTATTAGAATAAATGTATAACGAAAGAAAAAAACATTCTTCAATACTTTTTGTGGAATTAAGCAATCATAACCACATAATTTACTTTGTAATCTGATATTTATTAAAAAAAGACACATAAGTTTACTTTAATTATAATTGAAAATGCTTTAATATAAGTTAACTAAATTATAATTGGGTAGTTTTGAAAGCTTAAGTAGTCTAATTAGTAATTATAATTTCGATTTGTGGTTATACTTTTTGGTGATAACGCTGCAATAAAAAAATATATATTTAAAGCCATGCTTAGTACAATTTTTAAAAACTAAAAATATACCTGCTATTAAAATGTTTACCCATCATTTGCAATTTGCAGTCAAACAATTCGCTTCCAATCTATATACATAAATATAATTTTAACATTGATTGCAAATTGAAAATGATCGGTAAAGAGACACAAATAATTATAAGTATTCTATTTTTAAATATAATAACAATATTTATATTTCGAATTATAGTTTTTCTCTACGTATTTAGGAATCTATTTAAAATCAGTCTTGTGAATTGCGTAAATATGGATTATCTCGTATATAATATTTATATTTTAATAATCTTTCGTACTATGATTTTATGAGAGGTAGATATTCATTTGTACCTTGCTTAATCGGGTTGGAGGGGAAAGACAATTATTACTGGTATTTTCCTCTAGTAATATTACATTTATAGGTATTTTCGAATTATTTTATTTTGCACTGCTTTCAATCACATACGTCATTTGATTTTTACTTTGATGTCACCAATCCCAAATCAAGCACACGACTTGTGACGTCACTATGCTAATTTGCTTAGTTATTAATTTGATTTACCAATCTAGCATTATAATTTAATTTATTTTTGTTTGTAACGCTATTGGAGAAAAAACACAAATTTATCGACACGTAAATTATTTAGTTACAAGTAGATTGGTGATAAACACACTAAATAGTGTTAAATTATTCATTTATATGTAATTTAACACTATTATGTACAGTGCTTATATAGAATTTGTACAATAATAAATATTTGATATTTGTGAAAATTGTTAAATTAATTTATGGGAATATGAATTTTTATTAATAAGTATTTGGATTGAAATTGAAGTTAATTTAATAAATTAAAGTATTTTGAAAGCAAATAATTAATTTTAATAATCAATAACTAATTATATTTGTGCTATAAATATTTTTAGAGGATTTTAAATAAATCTGTGAGCGTATATGTCACCACTAAGGGGTTAAGAAGAAGCATTGATACAATGCATGTATTGCGATTGACTTTTTTAAATTTTAAATGTGTATAAATGTAATATTGCTAGAAGTTATACAAACTAAATACATTTCGGAAATTTCGTTGTAAATTTGGTTAAATTTCGTATGATTTCTTTTGAATAATTTAATTCTAAATGGCCGAATATTAATTTTATAATCTTTTTAAACACCAATGATTCAAAAATTGTTTCCCATTAACACCATGAAATTTACATATATAATACAATAACAATAATTTTTATTTTTCGAGGAAAATTTACAATTATAATTACAGTGAATTAGTAAAAATTAAACTAGTGGTAAATGTCATGGAAATAATTAGTAAATAATAAAAACTCTTTAACCCTGTACTTGATCAAATAAAAATCTATCTAATTAATCTATTATAAATTAATTTAAAATAATTACCCGTATGAAATGTTATACCTACACTATTGACATTCGATATATTTTATTCTAAGTGGCTCTATTCAACTTTCATATCTTTGCTTTCTTCTACGCAGTAAAAAATAATTCATTAATTAAAAATGGTTTTTATAACGTCTCATACAATTCTAAAATTAATAAAAATACGTTTACGTAGATATTGGGATACACTGTAAAAAATGTTGTAAATTTACATAAAATGCAAAAGTGCAATTTAAGTTTAGTAAAAAGCACTAAAAATTAAACAATTATCTTAAATTTAGTAAAATTACATGAGTAATTTTGTAATTAAACAATCTTTTGTCAG
Source organism: Nebria ingens riversi (assembly GCA_018344505.1). Lineage (NCBI taxonomy): Eukaryota > Metazoa > Arthropoda > Insecta > Coleoptera > Carabidae > Nebria > Nebria ingens. The sequence continues at coordinate 37,269 of JADQWA010000014.1, read as the reverse complement.
TGTAATTACGTTTAAATATAATACGCAACAAAATAACTTGTTATTATTTAATACTGAAAATTACATATTTTATTCAAAAATCACGAAATACTGATCAGTTAAAAATACAAACCAAAAAATACTAGGTATACAATAAATAGTTTTATACTTTTAATTGAAGACTACATACGGAAAATTTACTATTTATAAATAACTTTATTCAAACTACTACGTATAAGAACGTTGAGTGTATGCCACTTTAGATTATTTGATATATATCGTAATGCAATAATGTAACAACCAAAAACTAATAAATAAAATTGTAAAGATGGCACATTGATTTTTAATTCTATAGAAAAAATACTCCACCTAATATATTTGTGTTTTTTTTTGTCTGATTTTTTTCTACAATTTTCATTTAAAATATATTTTTGAAAGAGAGCCTACTTAATATGAGACTTTATTACAAATATTAACAATGTTTGAAAAATTCTACACATCACACATTCACACACACACACATTTACAACAGAATTTTTCTTCGTTAATAACTTTTTAATATGTACACATTTGATTTATAAAGTAACATGTATTCCAAATATTTGTAATGAAAAAGCGTCTTTTAAATTATATTTCAACTTTTAGTAGATTTTTAATAAACCTTAACTTTCCAACGAAATAAAATTATTAGATTATTATTTACATTTACTTATTATTAAATTTCCTACACATAACGCAAATACAGGACAGTCAAACTCGTAAAGAGACACGTAAAATATACGAACTATAACTCAAAAATGTCACCTTGAAGGCAATCGACCAATCACACATTGCTATTTGTTCTAGATACAATCCGCAACAAAAGCGACGAATAGTACTAAGCTGAGCGTGTCTGTAATTCTATAAATTTTTAAGAGATCTATTATAATTTAATACAAACATTTTTTTAGTATAGTTCATTGCAGTACTAAGAATTATGTCCATACATTTATTTAGAAGCTACACAAATATAAGAGACACCTACAAATATTTACAGATTTTCCTTATAGATTCATTAGTCTACTACAGATTTAAAAATTTTAATATATAAATAAGAACTTGATATTATTTAAATCTAATATTTGTGATGCAATTAAATAATTTTATTATAGGTAAATTTAAATTCGAATATTAATTTTGCTGTACAAATGTACATCTAAACACTGTATACGTATTTTACAGCGCCATTTTGAGTAAATGAATTTCTCTCAATTGTCAAATGTTTAATAAATCTGTAATGTTTGAAGGAAAATATATAAAAATTTAAAACGTTTCAAATATTGACATTCAAATCAAGCATTTGCTTTTTTTTTCGGATATAATTTTTGACGTATACAATGAACTATAAATATAATTAAATATTATAGACTTTATTAAAAATTTATAAATATATCTTTCAGGTTTACAGCCGCGCTTAGAAATTTTAAAAGAAAAATACAATTTTAATCAAATAATCAGACTTTTCAATAATTTAAACCTATGGGGTTCGATTAAATAATACATTATATATATAATAGCAAAATTAGTAATAATTGCTAATTAATATTAAAAATAATTATAAAATTTAAAAAGACACTATTTCATATACAATATTCGAAAAAGGGGTAACATAAAAAATAAAACTTGATACCCTGCGGGTTCAGTTTTAAATTGACAGGGTAACTTTCGGAAACATCTAAAATTACATCATATTGTATTTAAGGGCAATGTGTCGCTGACATCTGGATTCACACAATGGCACTACATATACAAACACTCAATCGTGCGTCGATTATTCACGAAAACACCCGAGCCCAGTCGAATGACAAGTTTTTTATTTGCCCGTTCTAACGTAAAACGATTCTGTGATTGACCGATTTATAAATGATGAATATTGTTAATCCGATGGTATTCTATTGTGTTTCAATATTACATGAGCGTTTTTCCGAAAACCAGTTAACCCTTTGCGTAATGCTATTCACAATATCCGTTTTTGATGTTTCGATGCGAAAGAATAGCTTTGATTACTTTGATTTCGGATCGAAAGACTAGTTTTTGGTTTATTACAATAACGCTAAAACTAGTTTTTAATAGCCGTTATGGACTTTTGTTGATTGATAGGGGATATTGTGAATATTTAACGGTTATTTTCTTTTCTCAAATAAATATAAAACTTTCTATGTATTATAGTATATGTTAAGAAGAGCTTTTTTAAAAAAAGTTTGATTTAAAATCGGTAATTTTGGGAATGACTCAACTGGAATTGTGTTGATAAATTGCCAAAAAAAAGGTTAAAATAACATCTGTAGTGTTCTAAGAAACCTGTATCTTAAATTTCGCAATTTTACCCTGTTCTTAGGGCGCTATTATATATAAGAGCAAAAAAAGAACGAAATTTCTAAGAAACGAACTTAAAAATTAGGTATCTATGAAAAATGTTTTAGAAGAAAGAGAAACAACCAACATAAGCGGTGTGGGATGGGTGCACCAGTTCAGTTCAGTGACCGACTGAATTCAAGGGATGTTTCGCTACCCTATGTAACCAAAAAACGACTCTATCATAAGTTTATTTAAGGGATGAAAGTTGTGGTCAACTTTGAAGGGCATCGACCCAATGTAGTCCACAACAATCCTATCAAATTACAAAAAATAGTTCTACTTCGACGTTAACGAATGTTTTTTTTTGTGTTTATACTTTTAGTTTGTTTCAAGACAGGAAGTTTGTTTTTTTTGGAATAAGTTTGACTTAAATTTTCAAATTTATTTATTTAACGGGAAGATTAGTTGTTTTTATTGCTATTTCATTCATATAATTGATTTATCTAAAAAGTGTTACGTTTATAGATCTGTAACGATTAACTATAAAATGTTGAATGCGATTAAAATTGTTTAATTAAATCGCAAAGTAGCCATTTTAAAATATTATGTGCTGTTATATTAAATAATGATTTGTCGTAATTATATTTAATTATTGCAACTAAACCAAAAATAAATATTTATTAAACCATATTCAATTATAAACTGTAATTAAAAAATATATATTTCTTTTAAAAAATCAGGTAAATTGACTTTACCATTTTGTTTTATCTATTACTATATTATTAATTACAATTTCCACTATAGATCATTGAATTATTTAAATAAGAATGCTCCTACATCTATCTGTTAATTCTTAATAATGACCAACAATAATAGCGTTTGTTTTAAAATATTACGTTTTTCGGCATACATTTCCAAATGTTATTTTCTTAACCTATCAACCAGAATTAAATATTTCAACTATTCTTATATAGTCAAGAAATAAGAATCGTTTTGACTCACGTATTTATACGTGTAGAAATTGATAATATATTATTAAAATCTCAAAATACTCATTTGCTTATACGAACGTATCTTTTAAACAAATGACGTTTGTATAGAAAATTATTTATAGATATAAAATGCGCTATATGAGTAATCAATTTTTATTTAATTTAGACGTTTTTAAGAGAATTATGACGAAAGCAAGTCTATTTACTAGCCTATTTTATTGTGCAATTAGTGGCATTAGATAGTTTTTTACGCGACCATAATTTAGACATTTTATTTAATATTTAATGGAATTTTACTAAAATACAATAAAGCATGCAGTGTATTGACATCTTTGCAGAAGTACAACAATGATTTGTGTACGAATTGCATTTCATAAAATTCTCGAAATCAGTTCATTTAGTATTTGAAAAAAAAAAAAAAAAGATACTAAAATAAGGTTTTTTGTTCAAATATTTTGCATATTTATAAATAATAATGTGTGTTAGGTGTACAAAAGTTATTTATCTTCAGATTTGGAAATAATTTAAATGTGTAAAATCGTTTTTAAAAAAATTTTAAAGTTAAAAACAAAGAACGAGAAATATATACGTAGGTATGTACAAGTTGTTTTGAATTCAAACGCAGTTTTCGACACACAAGTTGACATGGGTTCGAAATCGATAACTTTAAATAGATAATATTCATCCTTTTAAAAGTAAAACAACAGAAATAAAGGAACAGAAAAATCTAGATTGTGAACACAAGTTTCAAAACACGATTTCAGCAATCCCGCAACACTTAACTAGTGACCACAAACCCGGGCTAAACAGTAAATGAAAGTTGGTATAAGCCAACTGACGAATGTTAGAAAACTTTTGCAGAGACCATTCTGTAGTTATTTTTTTCTGTCGTTTAGCTTTTTGCGGACTTCCTTATAGACCCTAAGTCGGGGCTTATATGAATTACTGACTTTTTTGACAACCTATAATCAAATAATAATGATGGTCCTAAGTATCTACTCTTTCGCATTTTTTACCCCGAAAAGGGTCTGTTCGTTAAATGCATCATCTATATGCTGTACTAAGTCTTGCCGGGTTTTGAGCATTACTTGAATAGACTTTCGGAAAAAGATAATTAAAGAAAACGCTAATTATTTATCATTTAAAACACTGTAATCAATAAACTAGCAGTCAATTTTGAAAAGTTTTAATGCTCATATCGAAATTACATCCGTATTCAGAAGAATTTAAAAGCGCAAACGACTTTATAGAAGTTATTAACAGGTCGTTAATTTATTTATCTAATGTCAAATAATTATAGTTACTTGTCAGTTTGTAATAAAATTAACTAAGAGTATGTTTAAATATTTATGACTGTTACTGAACTATGAATTTCAATTATAATAAGATTAACAACATATTTAAATAATTTTATAAACTACAATAAATCTGTTTTGAATTATCAGAATATTTTTATTTTAAATGAAAATGTATTCTCTATTATTATCATCGTGTGCGCTACTAAAAAAAAGTATCTAATGTAGGTATTTATGTATCACAAAGTGGAAAGAATTTATATTGATTTATAACTAAATATTATTATTTGTAATCTGATAATTTATAATTAAGAAAACGACTTACTGTTATTTCATTTTACGAGTATTTGTATTCGATACAATTATTGACGTAAGTCGTAATTGAAGTAAATTAATTTACGCTAAATACAAGGTAATTTAGAATTTCTAAACATTTGCTGTAAAGTGCATTAGTTGCTAATTATAAGCCTAATTTATAATTCTAATTTGCAATTGTAACTGGCTATGTATGAACTTCAAATCGAGATACGTGCTTGAATCAATTTGTAAAATGTAAATATTTTATTTATATATGAACTCTAATTGAAAAACAATCAAGTAATTCTATTTGTCTGAGCACAAAAGTGACGTGTACACTTTTTGGAAAATGTTTTATAGCTCACTGATTCGGTGCATTATATTTTAGTGTTCCAAAGCTGGGGCTGTATTTCAGTATAACTCAAACGCATGAAGTTGTTTGCAAATTGTTTTAAAGTAAACGAAAAATCGTAAATGTTAACTGTAACGTCTTAAAGATGAATTTAACAATATATTATAAATGACAAATCGTTTACGAATTTAGTCATTTTTGATGTATGCATTAAGTTATTTTTTAATACTCAATGTATTCATGACGCTTATGATATATAAAAAAGACTGAGCGTAGGCCACCCGCGAATAGAATAAAATTTTAAGGTTAAAATATCACGTAAAAAAGTAGCTATGACGTCATGAAAAAAGAAAATATATTTTCCTCATGATTATCTCAAAAACTAAATGGGTAATTATTAAATTACGAATATGAAATACGATTTGTTTAAAAAATACAATTTTATAAACAAATTCGTATTTTGTGAACTAAAAATTATGGTAAACAAATTGATAAATTTAAGTAAATTGCATTTCATTTATTCGGAAATTGTAACGAAAAACGTCATTTTGTGATTATTATCGGTTGTAATAAATAAATGTAATGTAGCAATAAATCCTTTTTTCTATAGTGCAAATTGTAATAAAAAAGTATTTGTTAAAAAATGAAACAAAATGATGACTTGCTTACGCAATTTTGGAAAATTATATAAAAATATGAAACGTTTTCGAAAGAAAATGTATAACATGACAGTACAGTATCGCCTACAAATACCTGGCAAATGTGTATGCAAAATGTGTGTGTTTTGCTACGCTTTAAACGAGGGTAATTTAACAAAAAGGTCCCCGACTGAAGGCCCTTTAGACAACCAGTGCATTTTGCATATAATTCAGTGCCAAAACCCAGCAATAAATTATTTTTATTTGGGTAGCGAGCAACTCGAAGGTCACATGAAATATTGTAAAGTGTCGGAGCCGCAGTGGTTTCCACAATAGATTGTCTTGTTGCAATTTTGCATATTTTTTATGGCCCTTCTAACTTTGGCATGGTTCCTAGGCTTGCAAACACGGAAATACGTCAGTAGACCCATTTATTTCGGGAGCACTTTTGGTCGCCGTTTACCTAACCATAGTGTATAGAATAATTGAACTAGGCGCACTTTTATGGTTCGTTATGCTCTGAATTATGGTTAAACATCTTTGGAAATGCAGAATGCCGGGGTGGTTCTTGGAAAGGTGATTTTATGTTACAGTTATATGGTTTCGCAACTGGTTTCCGCTGGGGAAATTTGTTTATTATTTCATTTTGGGTCACATTTTTGAACATTTCTCATTTTGCTATAGTTTGGGATTTCGAGAAAGTTATATTGAATATAACAACGTTCATTTATCTTAGGGACAGTTTTTATGTCATTACTTAGCAAGTGCAATGAGTAGATATATACCCAGTACTGCGTCTATCCAAGTTAAAATTACATTTATATACTAATCATTTTTAGGTTTACGTAATTTTACTAATATTTATACTAATTAGTAATCAAGATAGAACATAAAAGATAAATCATATATTGAAAAACTAATTCAGATTACCAAAATAATAAACAACACTTAACTAGAAATTCAAATACAGTGCCTAAGCCTATTTTATGCGGAGAAAAATTCACGTGGATTCACGTGGCAAATGAAATCTGAACGACTGAAAATACGTATATGCGTTAAACTGAGCAGCGAAACCAATGAAAACGCACGTTATTCGTCCTTGCAATTTCATTTGCGATCAACCCCGTGCGTTTTTCTCCGTGTAAATCAGGCTAAATTAATATTTGTCGCTATAAACAAATAATTTTATAAATCCATAAGATATAGAAATCTGAACGTATTAAAGTCGTTAGTACACTGTACAAAATCTAATTGAGAGTAATTTAGATTATTTATATTTATATATATATATATATATATATATATATATATATATATATATATATATATATATATATATATATATATATATATATATATATATATATAAATATATATATAAATATATATATATATATATATATATATATATATATATATATATATATGTATATATATATATATATATATATATATATATATATATATAATATATATATATATATATATATGTAGGCAAATTACATAAACAATTCAAGTCATTTAAATTAAATATGTCGCCAAAAATTATTTATTTTTATATTTATTATTATATTCAGTAAAACTAACTTTAAATCTAAGCGCATTGATTAATTTTTGTTATTCTATTTATAAAGAATATATTTAAATATTAAAAAAGAAAAAAACGATAATACAAAAAGCCGAATGTCAAAACAAACTAAATATGTATATTATTTTTTCTTATTTTCCGAGATTTTTAGTGATATTTAGAATATGTCATTTTTTTTGTGTTTGCCGGACGAGAACCAAGATATATTTTTGGGAAAGGTTCCAACCTAAAACTACCAAGTTTCAATTATTAATAATAAATAAATAATAATTCAAGAATACTGTATTGATGTCAATGAAATAATACCAAAATAAAAGCAATAAAAATCCTGTGCTGGGCACGGCCTTGAGAACACACACAGTAAAAATGACCCTTCTTTTGCAATTTTTTAAAAATCAAGTATATATTTCCATTTTTATTTTTTTTAAAGCAATACTGAACAAGTATGAAAAGTATTCAATAAAATCTATAGAATTGCAATTGGCGCAAAGTCGTATTATTTGTTTGTTAAATTAGCAAATATTTTACTATAATGTACAGATTTTTTTTTTAATTCAGTTAATTAAAATGTGGCTGCTTTGAATTTTTTTAATATGAATTATAAAATGAGTAAATATGTACTAATATGAAATTGCAATAAGTATATTAATTTTTAAAGCACTGTGTGGTTTGCATTAAGTTTATAAGATATATAAATGATTTTAACAGTGTAAATTATGATTTTTTTTATAATAAATCTATTTAGAGCCATTTTACAGTGAACGTTAAAAACATATGTGAGAACATAAGTTTGTGGTTCATTGCGGTTATGTTCATTGTGGTCGTAAGTTAAGATATGAAACGTAAATAAAAATTGATTGTTTTATAGAACAAATTCTATAAATGTGAAGAAAACTGAAAATAAAAAAGAAATAAAAGAAAAATAATAATTTTGAATAGAAAATATTTATTATGGATTTGTTGCTAATCAGTCATACATCGTAATTAACAATAACTAAAATAATAAAATTTCATGAAATAACAATCAAATCGGCTGTCCATATTTATGCAGTACTAGCTTATAGTATAAAACAAATATGTTTGTTACAGGTAGTGGTACTAATATGGCGGCGTCATCAAAATTAGTGTGAGTCTTTTGATTTTTCTCTTTATACATAACCGATAAAATAAAAAATTCATCGGAGAAATAATAATAATAATAATAATAAAATACTTAAAAATATAATATAAAATCAGCCATTGTGAGGTAACTAAATTATCAATAGGAACTTTTTGCACTTTATAAGACCCTTACGTAAGGGCTACCCTGAGCGTTGCATAGTGCCATTGAGGAATCCATTTCGTTAGGAAACAAACATCGAAATCAAAATACAAAATAATCAAACTACCTAAGTATATCATAAAGGAACTTGCATACCATATACTGTACAAAACATTCAAAAATATTTATACAACTTAAAAATAATAATTCATAAAATGGTTTCTAATATCCCTGACTTTTTTTTTAAATATATATTTATATATATATTCATCGGCCGTATTCATTGATTAAACCCTGGTCGGGTTTAAACTCGGTTTAAATATCAAAACTTGGCCTGATTCGGTCAAAATCTTATTCGTTTCCGTGACTACACCGAATTTGTACATACCCGTACTCGTGACCTTTGTCCTGCTTCACCCAAGACCGGACTAAGATGGCATTATAGTCCGTTGTAGAAACAAGGACGCTGCATCATCCAACTCATAATCTTCTTCAACGTCACCAGGAGAACTTGGAGATCTGGACATTGGAGAACCTCCACTACTATGACTATGCAGACCCGTACTCATTGACAAATCTTCAGGTTCTGTTTGCTCGGGCAGGGCTACTCTAAGAGGTAAACTTATAAGGGGCTCAGTTCGGACGATCCGTCTAATCTCTTTCGGTTTTCGTTCTGGGTCTTCAAGGAATTTCGGCTTTTGCGCATCTTCCAAATATGCATCGTCAGAGATATCGCTAGGTGGAGGACTGCTTACTGTGGATGGTCTTTCTTCTTTACCACTATTACCGCATTTGTGGTGTAATAAATGGTGTCTTCGACGGAATCGTCCATGGCAACGATCACACTCGAATGGCTTCTCACCTTTGTGAATTAAAACATGCGCTTTCAATTGATTTGAATCAGAAAACCTAGCTGTACAATATTGGCATGCGTATGGACGTTCGCCAGTATGTACGCGTAAGTGCCGTCTTAGATTGGCAACTTGGACGAATTGTCTATCGCAGTATTCACAATGGTATGGCCTCTCTCCTGTATGTAGTCTCATATGTGTCTTCAAATGATGATCTCTAGTAAACCTTTTGTGGCATTCTGGACATTCAAATGGTTTCTCTCCGGTATGGGTACGTTCATGGTTTTGTAGCACATGTTTATAACCAAACGATCGATTACATACGCCACAAGTGAACTGTTTATCTCTGGACGCGTCTTTCGGTGTTTCGGTGCTTGAAGGAGGCGAAGACCCAGATGTTGGAGGTGACAACGGAACATCTTCATCAATTTTCCTAGTTAGTTTTCGTTTAGGAGCTTTGACATCCATACTACTGCTGCTCACAATATTGTTGTTATTATTGTGTTTTCGTGCTTTCATGGTGGGTGAAAGTTGGTCGGTGGCAGATGTAGGCGATGGAGGAGATTGTTGTGATGCCCAAGCGCTGGCGAATAGACCAGGATGGAAGAAGGCGGCTGGGTTCGCTTGGAAACCCAAACCGGAGGCAGCCATTAACGCAGCAGTTTGTCGCGCTACCAGGAGTTGAGATGGCGTGAACATAGTTGCGTTTGGTAACTGCGGGAATGATACCCTGGTCAGTGGGTTCGTTAAGGTTGTCACTTCATCGGGGTCTTCTTTGATCGAATCTCTAGTCGGTGTTAGTAAATCTGCAAATACAGAATAAGCAACAATATTAGTTTATGCTACACAAGTTGGATGATTTGGATATATTTATATTGCATAAAATAGGATCTTTAACAGATGACATGGGGTCGGTCAATCATACATGTGGGGTATGCATAAATAGAATCTATACATACACAAAGCATAAATGTTTCATTATTTATGATTTACATTGCAATCTTTATAAATATCATATACATTTGAGAGTTCGTTGGTCGAGGAGGGAGAGGGGTTCTATGAACATACTATCGCTTTCTTTTACGAAATAAATATTTGTGATTCTGTATAAAAGCTCCAAACATTATCGTTAATTTGTTGCAAATTTGATGAAATCTAAGAATAAATAACTGGTTGTTTCAAAATTTGCTATTGATAAAATAAACAATTGGACAAAGTAACATAATAGCCTCTAATGAAAAACGATATAATATTTCGATTTGACCAGTTGTACTTAGGTGAATAATTTGTGTGTTGGACTATCAGGGAAATTAATTTAGATCCACTACATAAGTTGTTTAAATGGATAGTTAATAAATTGATACTTAAACAAGTTTAATAGTGCAGAAATATTTAAAGTTTCAGTTAGTTCACGAAACGGAGCAAATATGGATGGATTGGTTGAATAATAGATCATGAAATTTCTTAAATTAAGTTTAAAGTAAACAACTGGAACTTTAAGACAAATAAAACTGGCTCTTAAAGTAAACGGATTGTGTGTGTGTGTGTGTGTGTGTGTCTGATGTTAGAAATCCATGTGTAACTTATGGTGTTTGGTGTTGTGATATGTTAAAAAGGTGTCCATTAGTTATAATCGTCTAATATTTGTCAACTAAATAGTAGTTTGCAGAGATGATATTCAGTTATTTTGTGTTTAAGAGTGAAAAAGTGTTGAGTCAGACATATAATGTTAATCGTGAACGTTAGGCTCAGATGGTGCCTTACCAGTATATCTTTTATTGTAGAACTAGACACATGCGAAAAGTCCCCTCTTCGATTTTAGACGCACGCTCTACAGTGGAAACCATACAGCAGAAATTTACTTTTCTAAATTCTGATGTCTATTGAGTACAAATTGTTTTATTCAAATATTTTTCAAATCGCTGTAATTAAGTGCTACGTTCAAGTTTGTTAAGTATATCTTTGTAGAAAATTGATTCAAACATTAATATAATTCATATTTATTTAAGTATATTAGTCGCTGATACCAAATTTGTTAAATTAATTTATAAACTATTTAAAAAATGTAAAAATAACAGCCAAATTTTGCAGATGTTAATTATCTTATATCCCTAGCCGTTATTTTATGAATAGGAGGAGTAAATCATAAAAATTTAAAGTTCAGATTAATAATCACAGCTATAAGATGGTAAAGTTCATATTCACAAAAAATGAAGATATTAAGCAGTTGTTGTTAGTAGAGTACGAATTTATTCTACAAATACGAGTAGTTCTAAACAAATTATCTCCTTTTCTTTAATTTATATAAATCTAAGGTAGTTCATATTTTATTTTAATGTTAATAAATAATATATTTTTCACGTAAGTTTGTCGCTTTGACTGCTTACATTATTGACGATGTTATAGCTTATTAAAATTACTACTTGAATTATGAAGAAAAATGAAAATCCCAATTAAAAATATGTTTTTAAATATGGCAAAGATATTATTTATAATCTTTCTACTAATGGGCCAAATCTGAGCAGCTCTGTAATTCTTTAAAGAGAATCTGTCAAATTTGGAAGCGGTTCAAAATTTTAGATTCTCCTTAAAGAATTACAGAACTACTCAAATTTGATCCATTAGTAGGAAGATTATAACCCATATCTTTGCCATATTTAAAATATATGTATATTTATTGGAATCTTAAGTCTCAACTTCTGCAATGAACGATGCTTAAAAGTGTATACGTTTAATAATAAACCTTTAAGAATTATACATTTGAAACAAGAGAAAGCTTCCAAACATCTTCTGTCAAGTTCATGTGTATGTCGATGTCTAAAAGACATTCGTTTAAATTTCACGCAATTTCGAAGCATGTAAACGAGGCACTCTTTGCTTACAATTCCAATTACAATACTTTCAATGCCAACGGCAATGGGGTATTTGACAAAAATCAGGAAACTTCGAGTTGAACAACAACAGTTAACAATGCGCATCAGAGAGAATGACACAACATAACGTAGTGAAACGGACACCCGATCCTGTCCAAACATTGCAGATCTTAGCGCGTTGCGAAGAATAAGAAAGACATGTGGGTTGTTGTATAATGATGGGTATACGTCGCGTCAATATATATACGTATGTATAAGAAGGGTGAGCATCATGTGTATAGAAAAGAATTCCTCTTTCTTTATTGATCTTTACGTTGGCTGGCTTGCACTATGCAAGTTCACGGATGGTTTTTTTCTTCAATGGACCCAAAGTCGTGTCCGATCAACGTTCGCTCGAGTAACTGTAACCACGTGTCTCTCACACACACACACACGATGCACATGCGCACATGTGCACACTTCAAATAGATACTATTACCAGTGTATGAACATTCTCTATAGGTGTATTTACCTTCAAAGTAAATACTTTTAAATATTGATCACAATAGATTCTCTTTCGTATATCTTTTGATTTTACAATAAAAGATACAAACACAAACTATTTGTAGTGTCTTCACTACATATAGCTTTTTAGTTTTATAGATAAACTATTTTTTATTGACATTCGCGATTTGGTATAACAAACACAGACAAAATTGATATTAATTGCAATTATTTGGACTTATTTGAGCGTAAATCAATGTGGAATTTCATTATTAGAAATATAAAATTGGCAATATTGTATTCTTCAGTATAATTGGAAAATGTTGTCGTTTTGTTTCGATAATAACGCAATTAAAATTTAAACTAAAATCTTTTTACTTATCGAATAACATTTTTCGTTGTTATTGTTTAACTAATATATTAATTGAAGAACAATTAAAATAATATAACATTACTTAAAAATCTTAATATTGGAAAATGAATAATTCATTAAATAATTGAAACTAATATATAACAAATTGTTTTACACTAGTAGTAAGTACAAATGAATCTAGACTAATTGTAAGCTAAAATCTTTGGTCATCGAGCGAAGCATTTTTTGGTGAAGAAATTACTACAAGAACTGATGCGTAATACCTAACAACATTTTTGGGAATGTACACTTTACCTTGATGGGGAAGTAGTTTTGGTCCAAACGTATACTTTTACTTCAATTTCCGGTTATTTTAGCTATTGCAATGACCATTATCAAGATGCAAGGTCAAGCCTTTGAAAGGTTAGTGTTTATAGGTATACCTGTTTGGATATGGTCCAGCTAAATGTGGCTCTAATTACTAGTGGATGAAACCACGAAAACGTAAAACTATATACGCAGGGAAAACAATTAGATTTAAAGCACAAATTTAGTAAAAAATTTATTTATTAAGTAATTGTTTTCGTAGTTGGTCAATAATTAAAAATAGTGTATATTTATAATTCTAAAA
>JADQWA010000014.1:13340-20840 GCA_018344505.1 Nebria ingens riversi | reverse complement strand
AGTGAATGGATGAAACAAAAATTAACATTAAATATTAAAAATAAGTCATATTTTCATAAACATTCCAATTAGAGGCTGATTGACTTTTAATTACAAGTATTGCTCATTCTAAGGTCACTCGTACAAGGAATGACCATTATTTTTTAACAGATCCGTCTCCATTACTTTACCAATCCGACAGTGAACTTTTAAACTTTCTTATACGAATTAATAAGTTAGTATTGTAATCAAAAATCATTTCTACGTCAAGATTATAACGTTTTGAGCACATCTTAATACAAATTGAACATCTGAACACAGATGTATGTCTGTATGTACTGTTTACTCAAAGATGGATGCGTCTTAAATGATGAAATATTATATTTAAGATGTTTATTAGATGTAAAAGAATTTTTGAAATAATTGATTAACCGTAATTTGTAGTTTATTTAAAGTAGTTTTTAGATTTTGTCGATTTTAAGAGAAACTATGTGTTATTTCGAAAATGTACTTATTTAGTAAACGAGACGCAATACGATTTGTTACACTTTTTATTTGAAATGTTTTTTGATATGGCTTCCGGTTGAAGTGCTATGAATTTTTGAAATTTCGTAATTTTTTTATCAATTTTGAAGTTTGCGACGATACAAATGTTGATCTATTTTGAATGTATTCTATTGTTATGTGGAATATAATGAAAATATAATTGTTTCTGTTTGTTGATTAATAATTTGTAATATATGTGTTTTATAATCGTTTTTATATTAATAGATACGCGTATAAGAAAGGCCAGTGTTAGACACTGCAAATGTTATAAAAAGAGTATTTTATAATGATATATCGTGGATTGAACGATACTATAAATTTGTATTACAGTCCTGATTTGATGTAATTAGTAAGCATAAAATAGTAATTATAATTGAAAACTACACGAACAATATATGTAAATGCGTTTGGAAACACATGTTGGCTTCAATTTATTCCGATTTCCTCTCAGGAAATTGTATACCATTTAGATCTTAATATAGGTTATTTCGTTTGTAACATTTAATTTTTTTTAATACTAGTTAAATTGTTTATTCATGTATCCGTATGACATTTCGGCACATAGGTACCACACGTATTATTTTTTATACATATATAATTATTATATAGTTACCATATTATTTAGAGCAATAAATAGTTATTTTTTTCGAGTTTACTTGTGAATTATCCTTTAATAATAAAACAAACACTAATTTTAGAGTGTGAAAGTATTTTTAAATAAATCATTTATTTGAAGGTATTTCATAAATTACTTTTGCTAAAATTAAATTATACATACATATATACATACACACATGCATGCACACATACATCCAGTCACACAAACGCACACGCATGCGCGTACACACGCACACGTGTGCGCATAAACACTCACATACATACACAATTTCATGTCTATTCCAATGAAATAAGGTAGTTTACATCCATTCTCATCTTTCACCATTCAACCCAATCCTAACAAACTTCTTTTGCTTCATTCATAAATTCATTAAATTCTTTATACACTCTTCTATCCCACTAATTCACAACTTGTCTTTCGCGCAACTTATTCGCAATCATATTTATCCGCTTATTCCGAAGACGACTCTGCATTCTCGCAAATAATTATCAATTCTCAACGTTTTAAAGTAAATATACATTAAATAACCTTTTAAACACTTTCTTCCTCAATTCTATTTATCATAATAAATGCCACATATAAGATCCCAAATTATTTGAGTCTATTTAGCATTGCTGTTAAAATATTGACAGGCATAGTAGTTATGATTTATTAAATATAAATTTCCAGACCTACGCAACATAAATAAGAAAGTTAAGAATTTCAGTAGTAATTTTCTTGCAACTGATACACTTTTTAAAGAAACTGTTTAGACAAAAGTTGTGTGAAATATCAATATCTTTCATTTTGAATGTAACCATTTTTGCTGTAAGTGTAGCCGTTTCGGAGATAATGTAGAAGCGATAAAAATTGCTTGGAATAAACAATTATTACTACGTATAAGAGCGTAAAAACGATAATTTAAACAATATAATTATTATTTAATTCAATAATATAATTCATCTAGTTAGAAGATGTAAAAATTAACATACAAGTAGTGTAGATTTAAATATTTGTAGAACTCATAAATAATTATAAAACATTGCTTTATTTATAAACTAAAGCATACCTAAATATTTTAATAAATAACATATTTATGAATGTAAACTAAATTGTTCAAAGGTACTTAGAATGGATCGACAAATACATGTATTTACGTGTGTTAATAGTCATTCGAAAGTTCATAGATTAATTCATATAAAATTTGGAAATTTCGAATAAAACATAATCATTGTACTTTTGTTCCACGGCATTCCGAAAGAAATTTCATTTTCGACGGTCATAGGTATGCGGTGTTATGAAATATTATAACATTTTGAAAGTGAAGTTATTATTATTTAATAAAACACACGGAAACGAATGTTTAACAAAAGTTTCAAATCCTCCAATTAGTGAATTTTACCATAATAGCCTCTTTACTATTATTTCATTTGTTCATTGCACAATCTATTTGTGTCCGTAACATTATTTTATCATTCAACAAATATTTGTTGCATTAAATATAATATTTGCAGACGAAACACAATTCATTGTCACTGACTTATTTGGTAGTGTAAGGAAACCATAAGCAACTTAGTCGCTGCAATCAAGTTGTAAGTTGCGCATAAACGTTTAAACGTCTGTGCGCAATGAATCACAAATTGGTTGCTGCTACCAGTAAGCTAAAAGAGTTCGTATTATTTGTATTAGGCTCAAAGAGACATCATTTTGATTAACGTATAGACATTTTGTTGTAGAAATATATTTCGTATTTGATTTATAATTTTGTATTCAAAATCTAACTTTTGTGCTAATACTACTAATAATTAATTGTTTAAAGCGCAAAAGTGATTTTTAGACGACTTTCAAGTTTTATTTTATCATCTTCAACATATTTAATTGAAATGTAAAAGTAATAATTAAAATAAGATTACTACATCAACTATTATTGCACCTATTAATTACGACCGACAACCGCTTACGTAATAAATACCAAAAAAATAAATAAATGGAATTACATTTTCCAAACTGTCATACCACAATTAAATACTTAATTTATTATTATTGTCATAAAATAAAAATCACTTTGACTAACGTAGTTATAAGATCAGACATTAAATATGAATATTTCTTAATGCATTTCTTTATAAGATTGAAGTTATGACAATTTAGAGATACCTACAACTAGTGCATTTTGTATTAATTTAAGCCGTTTTCGAGAACATTTTCTAGATTACTATTGCGCTATTGTCACGTTTTACGCGACCTTAAAATATATATATATGTACTTGGCAAATACGGAAATCGATCATAGTATTTTTCATTCACATTTTCAATACGATGATTATACACCTACGATATCTTTTCTAGTATAACTCAGTTGTAAATATAAAGGTCAAGAACTAATATTAAATACTTGTTGGTGAATTTAAAATATTCAAATCTTTATTTTCTAAATTGTTTATCGCGTTAAGTATTTATAAACATGACCATAGTAAATACATTGATTACGATATACATACATATATAAGTGCTTCATATTAGTGGAAGTACTCATAAACATATACACTGTTATTATTTATAAATTTAGCTAAAAAGTTTGATTTTAAATTTATATCAATCGAGATTATAATTAAAAGTGTTTATTAAATTCAAATATTTACCAAAACATACATTTAAATTGACGTTTTGTTTGAATTTTATAATTAATATTAATACATGAAAATCTATTGAATTAATATAGAATTATATTTCATAGAGTAATAAAATAAATTCGATTTAATAAACATTATATTTAACTTTTGCAAAATTATTGCTGACCGGTATTTTATTTACGCAATAAATAGAGATGCGTTATAACTACATTATCAGCTATGAAATATATATATATATATATATATATATATATATATATATATATATATATATATAATACTGCTACATAAATGTGAATAAATAAATAATTGTTATATATAAAGCCGCGCTTCAACTAATATTATGTATTAGAAATGTAGCGGATTGGTTTAAACATTTTATTTAGAACGAATATGTCATTTGCGACCCGAAATAATAGATATAAGTTATTGTTTACAAATAGTGAACAAGTTACTGTAGTCCAATAGCTTCCCGGGTTCTAAATATATCGGCGACATGTATGTTTACAAACAATATTATGGTCAAATATGGGTCAGAAATCTCAAAACAACTAACCTCTTTTTGGTTGACTTTCTTGTAGCAGTGGCATCTTAAATAACACGTTCACACATTAATCCACCAAAAAGTCAAAAACAATTAACAAAAACGCGATTCCACACCGCAGTTATAATAATAAAACAGTTTTTAGTCGCAAAATTGATCATATAAACAAAACAAATAAGCTATACAGCGGTTCCGTAACGCACATTACAATCATATGTAACCGCAATAAGAACAACAACATTAATAATTGTCTCATATAACCAGCGCGGACAACCGCCGTGATGTTACTAACTGGTCTATATGGTAACTGACGGGTTTCTATATCGTCTAGGGGTTGACCTAGCCCAATGCCAGTCATCGGCCTCCCTGTCGTAATCCCCTCCACTTTTTCGGGAAACCACATCGCGAAAATTACGATGGTGGGGGGTCCCTATCAAGCTCGATGGTGGGGAGAACTAGAGCACGTTGCACGATCACTTGCTACCCCTCTCCGCACCACGGTGCGCACCTTGTTTTTCTTTCGTCTCTGCCGCCGTTACAGCTCTTATATGATGGGGCTGGAAAACTTTTCTGTGTGTTCGGATGAATGAGATGTTTGACCATGCGCGCTACTACGTGTTTAATTCGCTTTTGTTTTTTATTGCTTTCAAGCATGAGTTGTTGTTGTTCATGGTGGGCTATTGGAACAGTGAAAGTATTTCATATTAGCTTGCTACTAAACACTATTATATTATTTTATGCAAGCTACATATGATTAAATTTAAACTATAAGTTTTATATGCATTCCCAAACTTATGTTAACTTCTTCAATAAAATATGAAATATTAAAATAGTTCAAACAATTCAAATATAGATTTGTTGGTATAAGTATCACGAAAATGGTTTTATTAATATTTCTATAATCGCTTCGACCTTTCGGTCATCATCAGTAACTATGGTTCCTGATGATGACCGAAACGATCGGAGAAATATTATTAAAACAATTTTCGTGAAACTTATACCAAATGTTTTTTTATTACAAATTTATATAAATATGTACCATCCAATCAATTAATAATTCTAATATTATTAAATCACGTACATATACAGAAAATAAAGCATAAATTCTATTCCGAATATCAAAAGCTAAAAAATATTTGTCGTAAGAGAGAGATTCAAGTAATTGAGTAAATAATAGTTGTCATTAAACGATACGAGACATTAATTTGCAATGAAAATGGTTTACCAACATCACAAATACTATTTTTTACGCGTCTACCTTTCATTTATGTTCATAATATTATATTTAATATCTGTTAACATATACTGAAATAATGGAATAGTTCGAAACATAATTACTATTTACATAAATATATATATATATATATATATATATATATATATATATATATATATATATATATATATATATTATATATAATATATATATATATATATATATATATATATATATATATATAATATATATATATATATATATATATATATATATATATATATATATATAATATATATATATCTATAATATATATATATATATATATATATATATATATATATCTATATATATATGTATATATATATATATATATATATATATATATATATATATATATATATTTATATTTTTAAATATATACTTTTATATCTTGACGGTAATCAGAAAACTTAAATTAAAAAATGTAAATTCATGTCTATTGCTTTATTTTCTTAGACGTAATTCAAAAGAAAGTAGTATAATTATGAGTACATTTAAATTGAAAAAAAATCTGTCTATTAAAACTTGGATGTGCCTTTGAGCTATCTAAAGAATTAAACTTATGAATATGAAAGTTTAAATTACATCTTTAGATTGGATCAAAACCTTTTTTTTTAAACAAGATCTAAATCGAAAATATTTGTATATTTTTACTATTTCTATAAAATTACGAATAATAAAAAAAATATGTTATTATATGATCTAATCTATTATATAATAAATTAGTTTTGCTAAAATTATAAAATATTGCATATACGTTGCCCCGGTATGGCCAAGACAGTGAGTGAAAATGTTGCAAGCCTTTGGTTTTTCGGTTTGTTGCTACTCTCACGTCGATATGATGCAAATATTTAAATTTGTGTTAATACTTGTTAATTGCTATATCCTTTATGAAATTTATTAGTTTAAGATCCGAACATCATTTAAATCTTTATTGTTTCAGACAGGATATTATTCAATTTAATTATTGGTCAATATTGAAGTTATACAAAAAATGTCTATATATTTGAAGCTATTTTGTAGGTATACTGTAAAATTTGGCGTATATTTATACAGCATCAAATATATTTTAAAAAATTATAGCAATTAAAATGATACAAGAAAAACTATGCATAGTACATTTTATTCTAACCCAGCTTAGGATTCTGTGACGTCATTAGATGACAACCAAATTTGGCTTGTATATATACGTGACGTAATTATTGATGCTTGTGTAAAAAATAAGTTTATACTTGTATCATATTAAGCAATTAAAAATAGATACCTTTTCTCTCACTTGTGACATTTTCTATAAATTAAAACAGTTGAAAGAGCATAATATTTGTTTTTAGAAATAATTAGTTTTCGTCCTATATATAAAACATATTTTAAAGTAATTATTCTATTTTGAATTACCCGTGTACGCGCACGTTATTTAAATCGATTCAAGAACACTTATTATGATACAGGCTACTCGGAATAGCTTGAACCGCGATATGCATAGAAGAAAGAGTGATAGAAAAACATAAGAATATAAATAGCATGTACGAGTGGTGGTAGTAATAGTCTTCCGCGTACACCATTCTGAGTAGCCTGTACTTCACGCTTACTGTTATAGTTTAGTTTAGAACATGCTGTAATCGGTACTCTCTGTCAGGAATGTTACTATACTACTCAGAAGGAAAGTAATGGAGTGAAATAGATTCAGACTTTTATTTCACACAAGTACGATGTTTAAATATAGCTCGTCTTTGTTACGACGTAAACAACATACAAACATTAAAAGAACAAAAATAAAACATTTGTACTCTTTAATTGATTGGTGCGAGTTATGATTTATAAAAATTACTTCATTTTTTAAAAGTAAACTAATCATTTTATATAAACGTCTATTTTTGGACTTGTGGCTTCAATCGTGAATTTCCGTTAAAATAACGAGTTCATATTTTTACTTTCTTTTACG
>JADQWA010000014.1:0-13240 GCA_018344505.1 Nebria ingens riversi | reverse complement strand
AACTAATAAGTTTTTGTGAATTTGTAAGCTTATTCTTCTGCAAAACACGTTTCTTTAACGTATTTAGTGAAGTATTCCTTTTTTGTATCACGTTCATTCAATAAAGTTTCATTTTTAAAACTTTAAATACAAATATAGGTGCCTAAAGTTACAAACATAATGTTTTACGTAATAGTTCTTTCAAGCCTCGTTATTTTCTCTATTATGACTTGTAAGATCTTTTCAATTTTGTCCATTTTATCAATCTTCTCACGATTTTGCATCAAGTCTTTTATACTCCTAACGATTAGTTTATCCAAATACATTATCGTGCACGAAGAAAATTCCTTATCGAGATCTCCATTCCAATTTCTAACATGCTCAATCATCACCAAATTATCTTGGTTCGGATATCGAGTAGATACGTCGCAGTACAGTTGCGTGGAAACAAACAAATGTATGTAAATGTTGGTAGTAAACGAATAAAATTTAAGAAGCTCTTAGTTACGCGAAAGTATTTCAAAATTAAAATAAATCGATTCTTTCCTTCACAAATGAATTTATATAGCAATACAGTCCGCTCAATATAAGAAATATCCTCGACTTTTAATATTTCCTCGTACAATTCCGCATCCGTTTTGATTATTTGCGTGTCAGATACTGCTACGCCGTTTAGTAAATGAAATAAAACGATTACGATTAGAAATACGAATAAAACGAATATAAAATAACTGATTGGGTATAAATTGAATTTTAGAGATCCCGTTTCGAATTCGCCGGTTAGCATTATGAATGTTTTGAATAAACTTATATAGTAGTTATCTAAGAAATCTTGATTTTCTTCTTCGTTACAAGTTGTATCTGTTGGCACGTTAGTTAAGTCTGTTTCTTTGAATAGGGTGAAAAAGCTGTACGCGAACGCCAATAGTAAAATCGAGTACAAACATAACAGTTTAAAAAAAGATAATGATACAGTGCGTAGCATTATTATATGTGTGGACATACCCAGAAATTATCCAACCAATAATACGAGTAAAATCTCAATTGCTGATAGAACAATTGTTATCGCCGACATTTGTCGCACAATATGTTCTTCTAATTGTACTAATAAAAGAGACCAGTTATCACCAATAAATACATTTTTAACCAATTATCAATGGATTTAAAGTAGTGCAGTTTGAAAATAATCATTTGAAATGCTTCGCGATAGATTAAAATCACAAAAGTTATTAATATATAATAGCTTAAGACACCCAACAAATCTAAACCTGCGCTCTTCGTGCTGTAACTACCTGTGATGTAAATGCTTAAGAGGGAACATCAAGCAAGTCAAAAAAGGGGTTTCGTAAAAATCATTTCCTGATAATATTATTTGTCATATCAAATTTAAATTTTCCGTAATTTGAAGAACAAGAGTTGGAGAATAGATGACAGTCTTTTTTATTGTAGAAAAAAATGTCTAATTTTTGATTTACTTACCGGAATATCGCTAATTTTCAATTGGATTTTGCCATGAAGTCAAACTATTTTAGAAATAATTTTTGAAACCCATCCATAGAACCATGCTTTAAGTAAAATTTTCTTTTTAATTTTTTTAAATTGATTTAGTCGTTAGTTAGTAATTTGAAATTTAAGAACCGTTGCTTAATGTGAAATTCCGTAGGTAAAGCTTAAACCAAGACAAACGTACCCCGAAATATTGCGAATCATGACTTATATGCGCCCTCTTCATCTAACACGTTACTTCCGGCATGCAGCGCAGTCTTCTGCGTCTTAAAGTGGACCAGACATGTTTTGGTATTCAGGTCTAGACTATGATACGTCGGTATATAGAACATTTTATTTGTATGCATGTAATGACGTTTCCTTACGTTTGGTTACTATACTGTTTGTTACAATACAAGAGCATATCAGAACTTTGCAACAATGAATAATTGTTTTTTGTAATATTGGTTATTTTTTGTGTATAAATTAATTAATAATAAATTCTACAAAAATACAACACAATAATGGGCCGTGCAAATAATAAGACTCATTATAATTTGTCTTAAAAAAGATTAAATAAAAGTCTATTAATGCGACGTACATTTAAAAATAAAAACCTTTTAAAAGAAAATATAAATTTCTCAAATAAAGCCTTTAATGAGACATTAACAGTCCATAATAACGACGACTCACACTTTAGTGACTTAGCAGACTATGTTATAGTTACAGAGTAAGTACATACAATCAATATTTATTGGTATTATAGGCCAATTTGAGTTTACAATTATTCCTAACAGGTTGCTCAATTTCTCTTTTTGTATATTTATTACAGTGACATCGTTAAAAATGGAGATGCTCCCGAGCCTATTACGGGAAAACGTATTGTAGATATATACTATTTTTTAAAACGAATTGGAGAATTCTCTCATGTGCAACTATTTTCGTGCACATACAATAATATATTTGTTTCGCATGAAATTAGAAATGGTTTCAAATCAACTTTTATAATGAAATGTAATATGTGTAAAGCGGAAATGCACGTGGAATCAGAAGAGCCTTATGCAAAAGTTGATTTGAATGTATCTGCGGTAAATGCTATTGTATCTATTGGAGGAGGATTCGCACAGTTAGAAGAGTTTTCAGCATGCCTTGACATCCCTTGTATGTCGGAAAATACATATGTGAAAACTCAGGATATCTTAGCAGAAAACTACCAAAAAAGTGCGTGGCAGTTAATGCAAGAAGCTGGAATAACAGAGGTTGAAATCGCCAAAGCTAAGGGTCAAGTTGACAATCAGGGGTATCCAATGATAACGGTGATTGCTGATGGCGCGTGGTGTACCAGATCCTATGGATCTAAATACAGTTCAAAATCAGGATTGGTAGGTTTTATGCACGTATAAGTTGAGTGCAGGCCACTTTAGATTCATTTTTAAAAACAAACAAAAAATTGCAGGGATGTATTGTTGGAGCGGAAACAAAAAAAGTTTTATTCTTTGGCGTAAGGAACAAATATTGTTATATTTGCGCTCGCGGATATGCTTTGGGAGTTTCACCAAAAGAACATAAATGTTTCAAAAAATTGGAGTGATTCTTCAGGTGCCATGGAATCTGACATAATTTTAGAAGGTTTCAAAACTAGCATAGATATGCATGGTTTAAAATATACAAAAATCGTTGGTGATGGTGATAGTACCGTCTATAAAAAACTCGTAGATTCTAAACCATACGGTGAAAATTGCATAATAGAAAAGGTCGAGTGCTCCAATCATTTACTTCGTAATTACTGCAGCCGTTTACGATTACTGTCAAGTAAGCGATACAGTAATTCTGGAAAGCTTATAAGTCCACAATTACGACAACTACTGACAAATAACATAAGAAGAATGCGAACAGCTGTAGTAAAAGCTGTAGCATACAGAAGAAGTCAACAAATAGACAGACTAGATGCAATAAGTAAGATAAAACAAGATTTAAAAAATGGATTGTGCCATGTATTTGGACAGCATCAGCTTTGTTCAACATATTTTTGTGATGGAAAAGCTAAACCGAATGAAAAAAATTGGATTCCAGAGATGCGTGAATCTGGTTTATTTAATGACATTATGATGAGCATAAATCGCTTAGTATTCCATGCTTCAAGTTTGTTATTAAATATGAACAATAATGAAGCCGAACACTACAATTCTGTCGTAGTTAAATTTGTAGGTGGAAAAAGAGTGTGTTTCTCGCGAAGGGGTTCATATTTGTTACGTTGCAACGCAGCCACGATATCGTTCAATGCGGATGAAACTGCAATTCATAAAATTTATAATAATTTTGGTACAAGTCCTGGTCTTTACGCCGATAAAGTATACAAGAGACGATTGAAAAGGAAAAAGTATTTACTAATAAAAAAACAAGAACAACGACGAACTCAAAAGGCATCACGGAAAGCAAATACTGATAAACAAGATAATGAATATGGCCCCGGAATAAGTCATTTACATGTGGATCAAGATGAATTAAAAAAAATTACAGAAATTTATTTATCTCAATTACGAATTTCAAAAGATGAAATAATTCTACTTGAGAAGAATACGGTTGGAAAAAGTTCCAATCCTCTTTGGTTTTTGGAAAGAAGAAAGCGACTTACTGCTTCAAATTTTGGAAGAATATGTCGAATGAGGAAAACGACGAATAGGTGTAATTTTGTGAATTATTTATTAGATAATACGTTTCGCGGTAATGCAGATACAAAGCATGGCATTATTCATGAACCACTCGCGATTGCAGATTTTGAGTCTGCATATAAGAAAGTAGTTACAAACACTGGCTTGTGGATTAGAGAAGATCTATTTTTTTTAGCAGCAAGTCCCGATGGTTTAATTAAAGATGAAGATTCTCTAATTGAAATTAAATGTCCGGCAAATGCTAAAAGAATGACTCCTGAAGAAGCTATTACATCGAAAAAAATAAAATTTGCTACTTTAAGTGACGGAAATTTAAAATTAAAACGCATCCATCCATACTATTACCAGGTACAAGGACAGTTGCAAATATGTCAACGATCAGTTTGCTATTTTATAGTTTGGACACCCAAAGGTATGCTACTACATAGAGACGACGCATTTTGCAAAAATGAAATGGAAGACAATTTAAAAAGTTTTTATTTTAATTTTTTATTAAAAGAATTAGTAAAACGGCACGCAATTGATTGCGGTGCTTAAAATAAATATATTGTTATTAGTTATGTACTTCTATCGATTGAAATATACTTTATCAATTTACAAGTATGTGTTTTATTTTTATATTTAAATAGTATCAATATGATAATATCAATCAACACGGTTAAACATTCAAATAGTTCCTCGTATTTTTTTAAACTTATAAATTATAAATATTCTCTTGAGAAAACAGATTATTTTTATAGTGTAATTCAAACTAATTTTTTATTATAAATATTTACGTCTATTTTATAAAATTCCAACAAATATTTACAAAATTAATATAGGTATATACATCTACTAAAATTATTTGAAATTCATATTGTCGCTAGAGAATGTAAACAATATTTATGATAGTTATGTACAATAAGATAAAAAGTGATGGGAGATATATTTCAGTTCAGTACGTATGACTTGATCCCACTCTAGCAATTTGTCGCACAAGTTCCACCCAAAACACAGTAGATATATATATATTTGCATTAGATAGAAAGAGAGAAATATATTTTATCAAGTGTTTTCTTACACACTAGAATTTTAGTGCAAGAACGTAAGTCCTGATTATCCCATGAAACTATAAAAGCAATTGCCTTCCTGCGTGATGTTCCCTCTTAATGATGTTATATATATTAAATATACGACTAGTTTTCTGTAGAAAAACAACTGGATTATATGCCATTTCAAATAAATAAACGCTTGTATGCTTTAAAAACTCGCGCATTTCTGAATGCGAACACAAATACTGCAGTATTTCAGTTTCCGGTAACACATGTTCAATTGTCACTTTTTGAGGATAATTACTATTATTCTTCTAACATATAATTTCTAGGGTGTAACAACTCGTTAAATTCACTTTCAAACTAAAGTTTTTATCGTTGCGCGAAAGTTTTTCGTTCTTATGCGTGGTACAATTGTTTAGATAAGTTCCAAACGTTTTCGGTGATAACTCGACTATAGGAAGCTTCCCGTATGGAGCGCGACACGCGAGCGAAGCTCCATGACTCAACAATTTCAAAACAACGTTCGAACTTTGATATTTCGCAGCTAAATGCAGTGCAGTGGTTTTATTATACGGATCCTCGTAGTTAATATCGAAGCTGTTGTGTTTAAGTAACAAATCCGTGCAGTTCTTATGGTTAACCGTTAGCGTTGCAGGTTTTTCATAAGTTGTTTTTTGAAGCTGAATCATTGCTGGACTCAACAAATCTGAATTTGGTTTTGGGTCATTTTCAAAAAACAATTCCAGTATTTGATGATAGCCTCTAACGCAAGTTAGGATACACGGGTTTCTCAAACCTTAAATCGCAGTATTCTTCTATTACGCTGTTATACAGTACACCGTTTCTTAATAATAATTGTGCAGCTTTTATATTTTCGCAATGCACCGCAAGGTGCAACAAATCACATTGTTGAGTCGAATTCAAATCGTGTATGCATTCAAGATACGCTTTTTTGAATTGATCAACCTGTTTTTGACGCAACAAACGCTGTAATAATTGTGCACAAGTCTCTTTATAGAAATGCTTCAATTCAACATCAAAAAGATTGTTTTCAGTTATTAAACTTCGCGCAGTTTTTCCGTCTATTTGCACATCTATCTTTCCTTTCTTTTAAAATCGCCGAAATGATTTTTTTATATTAGAATTTCGCTGCCATATAAATAGTAGTCCAACCCGATATTTTAGCAGGTATATTTATATAGATATCAGTTTTTAATAAAGTTTCGATAATATCAACAAAGTCTTCTTCGTTTTTTTCAGCGTATGTAATATATTCAATGACGGTATATAATAAATTGTACTCCGAAATATCAATTTGGTTATTTTGTAGATACGCAAGTAACATTTTTAAAATGCCACAAATGTTCTCAGCTGCAAAGTGCAAAGCATTTTTATCAGTCGTTTCGTCCAGATATAAAATATCTGCTCCGTGATCGAGCAACAATTGAATGCATTCTTCATTTGAGGAGTTTTCCAGACAAACGGTCAGCAATGCAGTTCATTTGAGTCGGAAAGGGTCGTATTTAAAATTAACATCCACAAGGTTTGCATCTAATAAGCATTTCAATCCATTATAGTTGGGTTCACGCATATATTTCTGTAAATCTTCTTGTAAGTTTTCTTTTGGTGTACATGATTGAAACAGATTCTTTTCTACAATTTCCATTGCTGAGTTTCTCTTTGGGCTTGTTCAGTTTGGTTCTAAACATAAAATTATATGATTTTTAAGTATTTTGGACTGAATCTAACTAAATCAAATGTTATAGTGTTTGAAAAGGTAGAGGAAGTTAAATAGTTAGCTAATTTTCTAGTGATGCAAAATATTATAGCAAGACTGATTATAAAAAATCTATAAATTCTAATATTTGTTTAGTAATGCAATTACCTATAGACAAATGTGACAATACTGTAGCTTTTTATAAACTCATATATATATATATATATATATATATATATATATATATATATATATATATATATATATTGTGACGGTCTTTTTGGGTCACAATCGCTTCCCGCACGTTTGCTAGGGTTTTGCTCGGGCGCCAATACGGAGGGGGAAGAGAATCTTTAAAAGGACCTTGAATAGGGAAAGGATGGAGTCGGTTTCGAGACGTGCGGGGTCCTGATAGCTCGGTGGAGATAACAGTGTCCAGGATCTAGGTGTTTATTGACACCACAGATGTAATTGAAGCATTATTTATTCTGAATAATAAAATATAAAGTAGGTACAATAAATTCAGCTGTGGCGGAGTCTTTTGGATTTAATCTTGGTGCGTGGTTGTTGCGGCTTTGTTGCGTGGTACGGTGATATTTTCGGGGAATACCTATAAAACAGACATACCTTCGGTGGAAGCACCTGTGGGCATCGAAAAGACAGACTAGCAGGTATCCCTTGGCGGAAACGCCGGTAAGATACCTGGAAAACAGATATACCTTCGGTGGAAGCACCGGTGGGTGTCGGAGAGACAGCCTAGCAGATATCCCTGGGCGGAAACGCCGACAAGGTACCTGACGAACGGAGATGCCCTCGGTGGAAACACCTGTGGGTATCGGACAGGAGGTACCCCTTCGCGGAAACGCCGGCAAGGAACCAGGAGAACAGAGATACTCTCGGTAGAAACACTTGTGAGTATCGGACAGACAGACTAGAAGTTACCCCTTGGCGGAAACGCCGGCAAGGTACCAGGAGAACGGAGATACCTTCGAGGGAAACACCTGTGGGTATCGGACAGGAGGTACCTTTTGGCGGAAATGTCGGCAAGGTATCTGGAGAACCGAGATACCCTCGGTGGAAACACCTGTGGGTATCGGACAGGAGGTACTGTTTGGCGGAGACGCCGACAAGGTACCAGGAGAACGGAGATACTCTCGGTGGAAACACCTGTGGGTATCGGACAGGAGGTACCCCTTGGTGGAAACGCCAGCAAGGTACCAGAAGAACGGAGATACCTTCGGTGGAAACACCTGTGGGTATTGGACAGACAGACTAGAACGTACCCCTTGGCGGAAACGCCGGCAAGGTACCAGGAGAACGGGGATACCTTCGGAGGAAACACCTGTGGGTATCTGACAGACAGAATACGAATTGAGTAACTCATCAAGTCTCTTTCGGCATCTCCTCTTGGATCGGAACGGTTTTCTTAGTTTTCGGTCGGCTGGCTGAGGGTTGGGCTTCGTTGAAAAGGCACGGCTGATTCCAACTGCTAGTGACGCTTAAGATCCGTCACGGAAGCGAGGCTGATCTCAACTGCTCTTTCTGGCCAGAATTTTGCTGCACTTATAGGCGATTCGTGGCCGTATTGGCCGTCTTTGCACCGTAAGATAGAGATGGAAACAATTATATTGCCCGTCTTTCGGTACAGACTTGTTTGCGGACCAAATCTTTCCGAAATAACTAGTATTTGTTCGCATTACCGATAATGAAATTACACAGCAATGCGATTTTTATACTTAGCCTTTGAAACTTCGTTATACCATATACATATATATATATATATATATATATATATATATATATATATATATATATATATTTATATAATCAATTGTGTTAGCCGATACTTTGTAAAACTCCATAGTGTAAAAATTAGGAAAAGTAGAAAAAATTTTACTCTGTTTTTAGTTTTACTATATTTAATTTATTTTAGTAGTTACTAGTTCCACCACAATGTGGCATCTTCAGACTATCTGATAGATAGTCTGAAGATGCCACAGTGTGGTGAAAATAGTAACTACTAAATAAATTAAATATAGTAAAACTAAAAACAGAGTAAAATATATATTTCTATTATATATATATATATATATATATATATATATATATATATATATATATATATATATATATATACGAGGATGGTCTCAAAAGTGTCCGACCTCAACATGAAGATAGCAGCACTTGTAAATAAAAGGTAGGGAATTTCGTTGTTCATCTGTTGACAGTTACTTACCAAAGTTTCAGCCATTTTTGACGCGCAGTTGTTATGTAACAGTCGTTTGAGTGAGTTGATGTGAGTGTTTTTATGAAAATGGACAAAATCGAGTATCGAGCTGTCATCAAATATTTGTTTTTGAAAGGCAATACGCCTACGCAAATCAAAGATGAGCTGGATTCTGTATATGGGGACTCTGCACCATCATTGACCACTGTGAAATTTTGGGCAGCTGAATTTAAACGGGGCCGTAAGAGCTTGGGAGACGATGAACGTTCGGGACGTCCAAAAACTGCAACTACCGACGAAAACATCGCCAAAGTTCACGAAATGGTGTTAGACGACCGCCGAATTAAAGTGAGAGAGATAGCAGAGGTTATGAACATGTCAAAAGAACGTGTTTGTCACATATTAAATCAACATTTAGACATGAGAAAGCTGTCCGCGCGTTGGGTGCCGCGTTTGCTAACGTTAGAACAAAAACGTGTCTCACACCTCAGCGGTTGCCATGGCGAAAATCCACGAATTACGGATTGAACTGCTTGACCATCCGCCTTACTCACCAGATCTAGTCCCAAGCGACTTCTTTTTGTTCCCTCATCTAAAAATTGCGCTCGGAGGACAGACATTTTCGTCAAATGAAGAGGCAATCACCTTCGTGAACAATTATTTTGCAGAGAAAAACGCCGAGTACTATTTGGACGGGTTACAGAGATGAGCATCGCTGGGAGAAGTTTGTAGAGTTACAAGGAAACTATGTTGTAAAATAAAAAATTAAATTCTGAAAAAATGTCTTGTATCTTTGTTAGGTCCGAAACTTTTCAGACCACCCTTGTATATATATATATATATATATATATATATATATATATATATATATATATACTTAGTTATTACTTCGTAAAAGAAAGTAAAAATATGTAAGACCAATTACTAAGTACATTTTTTCATTTGCCTGACATATACTAATCCTGTAAAATAAATATATTTTAAAAAGGAATGAATTAATATAAATTCATTCACTAAGTGTTTTTAATACCAGTTTTACTTATCCTGACGTGTTCCTATCAATTTTTTTACTTTAACTTTGAATATCTTGTTTTAAACCTTAAATTTGAATTCACTATCTTAAATTTAAAATGATGACATGTGTCATGTTTTTTTTTGGAAAGATGATTAATAAGGGTACTCCTAGCAGGTTGTTAACCCTAAATTTGAATTGTGCGCCTTGAATACACCTCATGCACTATTTAAAAAAATTGAATTCTCAGCCTTAGATGTGTCGCATGCGCTTTACACATCTTCATTACGTCACACTGTGACGTTCTCTCCTACAATCCGACCATCGCCCCTACTGTCAAATTTTTTTATAAGATTATAACTTCTTGTAGATAGTAGATATACTGTTACAATGTGATAACAAATTTTAACTTGTTTCCTGCAGATAGTAGATATCCTGTTTGTTGTGATAACAATGTTTGTCTTATTTCCTGCATATAGTAGATATCCTGTTTGTTGTAAAAACAATTTTTATCTTGTTTCCTGCAGATAGTAGATTTACTGTTACAGTGTGATAACAATATTTATGTTGTTTCCTGCAGATAGTAGATATCCTGTTTGTTGTGATAACAATGTTTGTCTTGTTTCCTGCATATAGTAGATATCCTGTTTGTTGTAAAAACAATTTTTATCTTGTTTCCTGCAGATAGTAGATTTACTGTTACAGTGTGATAACAATATTTATCTTGTTTCCTGCAGATAGTAGTTTTCCTGTTACAATGTGATTACAATTTCTTAACCTGGTTTTTTCAATCAGTGACGAGTATAAATAGCTATCGCCTATTTTATAATCTTCGTAGTGATATCAACATTTGTTGTAAACGGTATAAGTAAAACAAAAATAGTTCAGTGAAGTGATATCAAAAGTGCGTATAAGCATTGTATGCATTCCGGACATATAAAAAACAATGAACATATTATAGACCCAAGTGACTTTTTAGAACAGTGTAAGTTAGATTTAGTTGTAGAAATAGGACAATTTATGTGTGAGTACCGTTCGCCGGTTAAAATTGGCTGTGACTTGTCATGCGAATATGTGGTGAAGAAAGGTGAGCAGGAAATCATGGCTGAGATCTGCCACACATCGAAGATGGTATCCATCACTCTCAGCGATGATCTCTTCACGTGGTTCGCTGATAACGTGGCCAGCCCGATACGTGCAAAAATGGATGAATTCCAAGAGCGTGAGCCGGGTAAGGCCTTACGTTGCATTAAGCACTTACAAGTAGGTAATTAAAATAATAATCATTTGGGGAACTATAATTTAAAATATATAATTACATAGGTCAACATCAATAAATTCAACACGGCGAATGGGGGTTCCTCATACATCGACCTCCCAGCATCGATAAAATATAAAAAAGCGGTGGTAAATGTCCTAAATCAGAATGAGCTATGTTTCGTGTGGTCGCTTCTTTTTGTTTTGTTTCCTAGCCCCCAGAATCCTCAGAGACCATCCAAATACCTCCAAGACCCAATGAGGTTTTCAACCTGGCAGGTATCCATTTTCCCACTCCTCTTGCAGACATCCCTAAATTTGAGGAACAGAATGACATCTACGACCTGGAGTATGATGGTAGTGATTACACCGTTGTAGGACCTCCTGCACAATACACAAAAAACAAGAAAGACTGGCACGTCAACCTCCTTTATATAAAGCAGGGGGAGCGATCACACTACGCATGGATTAAATCGCTATTTCAACTCCTCTCGTCTCAAATTTTAAACACCAAGGCTCGTAGCATGGACAAGCTACTAAAGTTCTGTATTAGGTGCTGCTAGCTAATACCATAGTAACGCCTAATACACCCTTTAGTCACTTCCATAGCACGGACAATCGATTAGCACTATTTTAGCTAATAACCCAAACAAGCGAAAATACAAGTGGCAATGTCGCATATGACTGTCACTTGTCAGATTTATTACCAATTTTAGAGGTTATAACAAATATTTTTAAAATTGACAGTTTATTGAGGTAAGCAAGTAGTCTTTAAAAGATACAAAAAAAAGAGTAAACTCTTATGAAGAAGAGATTATTAAAGTACACATGAGCAAGGGTGACCAGGAAATGCGAGAAATTGCTGAAACGCATGTATTAAACTATTATTAAACTATTAAAAAAACATTTATTATTTAAATGCATTTATTATTTAATATGCATTTTCATTAAACAGTTTTTATTTTAAGTGATAAGAGCATTTAATATTTAATTAATTGCAAGTTTAAAGAACCATTTTTGAATGTTAATACACCGCTAAACACGGTCCTAGCTTGTTTTGAGGAGTGTATTAAATCGGCGCCGTAACTATGTGTAACTATGCTTAGTAGCCCTTAGTCGTTTGTCCGTGCTACGCATTTTTAGTAGATCAAATTTTTTCGCTAATACACTCTTAGTAGCTTGTCCGTGCTACGGGCCCAAGTCTGCAAAATACATCTGCGAGCGTTGTCTGCAATATTTCGGCCGTGCAGATTTACTGTTAAAACATGAAGAGAATTGTGCTCTTGTGGAAGCAGTAAAAATTGAGATGCCCAGCGAGGATGATAAATGGGTTAAATTTGAAAATCATATGCGTAAAGAACGTCATCTTTTCGTGATATACGCAGATTTTGAATGTCTAATCATGCTCATTGATACTTGTCAACCAGATCCCACCATTTCGTATACAAACGCGTACCAAAACCATGTGCTGTAGCTTACCAAATGGTTTGTTCGTACGATAAAGCACTAACGTTTTAAGAGTCATACCGTGGTTCAGAAGCAGCAACATGGTTGATGGGGTAGCTAAAAGCTGTTGTACAGATAGTGCAAACGCTGTATAAAATTACTAAACCACTAGAAATGAGTGAGAAGAACTGCATGGAATTCACCGCTGCTACCGCTTGTCATATTTGCGATAAGTTGTTTGGGAAGTATGAGGATCTGCGGAAGGTTCGCGACCATTGTCACTAGTCTGCTAAATTATAAACATGGTTTTTTTTTTAATTTTATCTAATTCTTAATATTTATAGGAAAATTCCGTGGTGCTGCACACAACTCATGCAATATTAACTACCAATTGCCTGAGTACATCCCCGT